>JANAVB010019937.1:0-48424 GCA_029216955.1 Iris pallida
TCCTAATTTCTTCCATTCATTACGGCTCCTCAAAAAATTAGTTAAGGGCTTTTTGGTTATTAAAATATAGTCAGAGCGGTCAACCGTTAGCAAGAGACGGAAAACGTCTCAACTGGGGTGCGTTACATTATGGTAAATGACAGGGGTGCACCATTAAATATGTTTCAACTGGGGTGCCTTATACATTATGGAAAACGTCTTAACTGGGGTGCTTTTTTTATCGTTTTTATTTTTCGTTTTTTTTTGTCGTTTTTTGTGGGGTGCGACTCAAAAAAGATAGAAAACAATAAAAACGACAAAAAATAGTATAAAAAACGACAAAAGGACAAAAAACGACAAAATATTGGAGAAAAACGACCGAAAACGCTAAAAATGACAAAATATGACAAAAACGGCAAAAAAACGACAAAACAATAAAAACGACAAAAATGATCAAAAACGACAAAAAATAACTACAAAAATGACAAAAAAAGCGACAAAAGCGACAAAAAACGACAAAAAACGAAAAATAAAAACGATAAAAAAGCACCCCAGTTGAGACGTTTTCCATAAGTATAATGCACCCCAGTTGAGACATATTTAATGGTGCACCCCTGTCATTTACCATAATGTATAACGCACCCCAGTTGAGACGTTTTCCGTCTCTTGCTAACGGTTGACCGCTCTGACTATATTTTAATGACCAAAAAGCCCTTAACTAATTTTTGAGGAGCCGTAATGAATGGAAGAAATTAGGAAATTCCTAAAATAACCCTCCCTGCTCCAAAACCCTAAAACGAATCGACAGTGCTCTCTTTCCCCCTTCCAAATCGATAGTGCTCTCTTCCAACGAACCGCTCTCTTTCCCCCTTCCAAATCGACAGTGCTCTCTTCCAACGAACCGCTCTCTTTCCCCCCTTCCAAATCGAAGCCTCCCCCTTTTCAATCGAAACCACCGATCGTCCATGGCGAACCAGACACGCAGGTAAAATCCTTGATTGTATGTAATTTTAACATATTTCTCTATTTATCTTGATTGTATGTAATTTTTAGGTTTTGCCCCTATTTCTCTTGATTGTATGTAATTTTTACAGATTTTTCGATTTCTATTGATGTATGTAATTTTTAGGTTTGCCCCATCAATTTTTGCTCCATCAATTTTTGCTTCGTTCATCCTTTTCACCTGAAGGATGTTAAAAATTGATGATTTCCTCTGTTAGATGTTAAGTAGAGTATGCTAGGGTTCAATATCTGAAATGTGTATGAATTCATACTGGAACGGTATGTATATGCTAAATTGATGATTTCCTCTGTGTATTTGTATGTTGTATATGTGAAATTAGGGTTGAATATGATATTTGTATGCTATTAGGGTTCAATATGATGAGCTAGGTGAACATGTGATATTGTAGGCTAAAATTGATGATGTTTGTATGCTATTAGGATTCAATATGATGATTTCCTCTATGAATTTCCTCCATTTTAAGGGTAGTTGTACTGTTATAAATGTGAAATTATATGCTATTAGGGTTCAATATGATGATTTCCTTTATGAATTCAATGTGAAATTATAGGCTAAAATTGATGATATTTGTAGGCTATTATTGTTAGAGACAGTTATGTCTATTGCTCTTATTGTTATATGTGAAATTATAGGCTATTTTAAGGGTAGTTGTACTGTTATATAAGAAGTACATGCTTAGGGTCCATTTTAAGGGTAGTTCAATTGCTGTTGAAGTGGACCCAGACTTTATAAGTCTGTTGGATTTACCTTATACAGTTGAAAGTAACCATTTGGAGGGAGTTTATAAGTACTACTGGATTGATGCTTTGAAGAATGGGAAAACAGTGGAGCTCCTCACTGATGCTGGGTTGTTGGATATGTTTAGTAAACAACTTACTGACAAGAAAGGAGAGATACACATATTCTTAGAAGAATTTGGCTACCCTGCAAGTCAAGAGCTACAACCTACTGAGTCACTAACACCAAGCAAAACTGGAAGGATTAAGAAAGTAGCCCACAAACCAGTTAGACGACATGTCAAGAAGTGTCTTCATGAGGAGCTGTTGGATCCACTACCTAGTGACAGTGATATGGATCTTCCTGAGGAGCAACTGGATCAAATGCCCTCAAGGATCTTCACTGATGGAGGGTTTGACCAAGGGGCTCCAACATAGACAGAGGGTGACCAACAACTCTATGGAGATGAACCAACTACACAAGGTGTAGCTGTAGACTTAGCTGATGCACATGAGGATGAAGAACTTGGTACACAAGTTGAGACACAACATTATGGAGATGAACCTCCAGCAACCCTTGACCATTCAAGTGAGGAAGAAATAGAGGGTGAAGAAGAAGAAACAGAGGGTGATGAGGAGTATATTCCATGTAACAGTGATGATGAAGGAGCATCTATGTCAAGAAATATGGACATTTCAGAAAACAACAGTCAAGAATGGGGGGAAGAAACTGAGTTTCAGAGGCAGGAGGTTGAGAGAAGAAAAAACTTGCAGAACTAGAGGCTGAAGAGGAATACCATAGCAATGACTCATCAGCTTCTGAATGTGATCATCAAGCTGGGGCTGAACTTGATGACTTGTACAATGAAGGTGAGATGGGTGAGGAGGAATACAGAGCTCCTGAGGTGATTGATCTAGTCCTAGGTCAGCAGTGGATGAATCCTAGTGAGTGCAGAAGATATTTAAGGACTTTTGCTATAAAGAACAGGTTTGAAATTAAGTATGTCAAGAATGAAATGCAGAGAATATGGGGTGTGTGTCAAGAAGACACGTCCATGGATGTGCAGGGTCAGAATTGGACCATATAAGACAACTTGTACACTTAGACAACTCAATAAAGTACACACTTGTAAACACACTTCCAAGTTGCAGAACAAGATGGCAAACAGCAGATTCATCTCTGAAGTTTTGGAAGAGGATATCAAGGCACACCATACTTCATGGAAGGCAAAGGATGTTCAGAAGCAGATGTGGTCCAAGTTTACAGTGAAGGTGTCATATTGGAATGCACACATGGCATTGTTACCAGGGATTCCATGTGTCCATGCTGTAGCTGCTCTGTTACCTAGTAGGCCTCAATGGATAATGTAATTACTATCAATATTCATTTGTCTTGTTACAGCTTATACTAAAGTTTTACACTAACAATATTTACTTGTTATAGGTTCACAAGTCACTACTATCATGCCACTACCTACCAAAAGTTTATGCTGGAAAGATTGTTCCAATGCCTCAACAAAGCTTATGGGGCACAATAAGTCACTATAGGCTCTCTACTTCATTTATTTTGCAGCTTTCTACTGCATTTAAGTTACCTGTCATGCCACTCACTACTTCATTTATTTTGCAGCCACCATATGAGGTTGGTCCACCTGGTAGACATAGGCTCCCTGGAAGACCAAAGGTGTTAGGAGGAGGGAAGCTGATGAGTTGCCAAGAAGTGTCAAGAAGCAGAGGATATGTGGGAGGTGCAAGTTGCCAGCACATCACAATGCTAGGGGGTGCTAGGGAGGACCAGTTGGAGGGAACAAGAAAACACCAAGGGCGCCAAGACCACCCAAAGAACCAAAAGAAAAAGTTCCAAGGGTGAGCAACACTGTTTACAAGAGGCCAAAGGTTTCAAGGGGTAAGAAGGCAGTACAACAAGCAGGTGAATCAAATACAGCACAAACGATGCATCCAAGGCCTTCAACAAATTTTATGCCTCCAAGACCTTCAATTGCAGAACAAATACAACAACACTTGGCCAATGCACCTGGTAGGGCAAGTGACATTGCAGCATGTCTACCACCAAGGATGTCACCAAACTCAGTGTTCAGACCTCCATGGAACTCAAGTGTTGGAGCCAATAGGGGAGGGGGCAGCAGCAGTAGCTGGCAACAGCAGCAGTAGGCATTTTGTGCAGTTATATAGGCCATTTTGTGTGGTGCTCAGAAAAGAATGTTTTGTAATTACTAATGTCAACAAACTCTAATGTTTGAAGCATGCCTTCATTTTGTGGGAATATTACTGAGGCATGCCTTCATTTTGTGGTATGTTTGAAGCATGCCTTCATTTTGGGAATATTACTTTCAGTGTTTGAAGCAATTACTCTAATGTGAATAAACTCTAATGTAATTACTCTATTGTAATTATCTACAGGCATGCCTTCAACAAACTCTAATGTAATTATCTGCATTATGTCTTCATATTATCTGTATGCTTATCTGCAGTATTACTTACAGTGTTGCAATGTTTTTGCAATGTTTTCCTGGACAAACTCATTGTATGTTATCTGTATGTTTTCTGGACAAACTCACTGTATGTTATCTGCAGTATTACTTTCAGAAGTTGCATTATGTTCACATCCTCATGTCCATGTCTCCATGTCCATGTCTTCATTATGTCCACATCCTTATGTCCATGTCTCCAGTATTGCATTATGTCCACATCCTCACTGTTACTTTCAGTGTTGTAATTTCTCTATGTCCATGTCTTCATTATGTCTGAATATGAAAGTATGTCATTTGCATTATGTCCAGATCAAGTAGTTATAAACTGCATTATGTCCAGATCCTTCAGAAGCTAATTTTGTCTGGGCATGATTGTCAGTTACAAACTGCAACAAGTAGTTACAAGCTGCAGTATGTCTTCATATATTTGAGATTGCATTATGTCCATGTCTTTATATAGTTACAAACTGCAACAAGAAGTGAAAAATTGCAACATAATTATCAGTTTTCAATATTACATAGCCAATTCTTTCAATATTACATGATCTATCAGATTTCAATATTACATAGTGAAAACACAAGTGTAGGCAACTCTAGAGGGGGGTGAATAGAGTTTGTGTCAATAATCACCAAATAAAAAATTAACTCTATATCACCTCCACAAAACAACTATCAAGATAGTAAATAAATCAGAGAGAATGCGGAAGTAAATAAAGATCAGAAGAGCATACGCAAACACAGCAGTTTTAACCTGGTTTTCCTCGTGGAGGACTAGTCCAGGCCTGAGAACTCTAGCTCAGGATTCAAATCCACTATTTGTGAAATAGTAGTTTACAACCCGTGCCTTTTCTTCAGAAGAGCACGTCAACTTCTTACAGAGGATCGCAGTGGCGATTTGCTTGGAATTTTCCAAGCGACCTGGAATTGTCCAAGTGACTTTTCTTTTCAACTCTTGCACAAAAACTTCTAGCTGAATCGCACTTGAGCACCTTGGGGCTTAGGAAGTTTTGTGGCTAGTAGATTGGAAGAGTAAAGCTCTTGACTATATAGGCTATATAAGAGAAAGAAGAAGAGTGGATGGTTTCAAATGAGAGAAACTAAGGCCTATTTATAGGGTTCGGGACAAGCAGAATTCGGCCAGAATTCGGTATGGATAATTCAAATTTTTGGCCGTTGGACAGCTGGTAGCAAGCAGGCCCTAAAAATCAGGGTGCTGGAAATCAGGGGACAGAGTTCGGCCCGAACTCTGTGTAGAGGCAGAGTTCGGCCCGAACTCTGTCTCCAGAAGACAGAATTGGTCCATTGGGCTTTTGGGCTTTGTGGAGCTTGGGCTTGGTTCAGGAATTGGTCTGTTTGTATGGTAGATCTTGGAGAGATATGTCTAGGGGTTGAGATGACTCAGTGCGACTCAACGTACACATTCTCCTAGACTCAATAAATTGAAGATTACAGACATGGAACAAACAGGAAAACCAAGAGCCCTTTGATGCCTTTCTTCTGATATTTGAGCAGCCATGAAGACATCTTTTTCCCTGACAGCAGTCGTCCAAAGATATACAGATCTGAAAATCTGAATACCTTACGGGGGCTTCGCCCCCGAACCCCCGACGGGGGGCGCTGCCCCCTCGACCCCTGTCCGCTGACCGGGCAGCGGAACCCCCGATGCGAGGCCCCGGATAGGTCACTAGGCGGTTCGGAGAAATCTTTTTGTATGACGCTGTCTTCGCTCCATCATTAATTCTTCATTGCCTATGTCCTGTTTGATCATGTTTGATCATGCTTACTGCATGTCTACAAATACATGTTAGGCCAGCAAAATATGTTGCAGTACGATACAAGCATAGCAATACAATATAGGACAATTAGGACATTGCTAAGTTTAAGTAACAACATGATAGCATGTTAGGCCAACAAAATATGTTGCAGTACGATACAAGCATAGCAGTATAATATAGGACAATTAGGACAATGCTAAGTTTAAGTAGCAACATGATAGTGAGTATATGAATATTAGTGACATCATTATGTTAAACTTAACTGATTAGCCATATTCAAAAACACAATGTAATCATTGGGCCAACAATCTCCCCCTTTTTGATTATGGCAAATCGGTTAAGTTTAAGACAGATATGATAGATGCATATCACTAATAAACACATACTACGAGAAGATAGTGTGCTAACTTAAACTTATTTCTCCTCCTTTGACATGATCAAAAAATAAGTTCCCCCGTAATAAGAGATAAAACGAACTCAAGCAAAAGTAAATGAGGAAGGCATAGACAATCATGATCATATATACTAAATGAGGAACAATGGGAGAAGTATGTAAAGACAAGTATAGAAACTACATACCAAAATGTAGAGTGCCAAATAGAAATAGCTTGTCAAAACACAAATAGTTGGTAAAAGAATTTGAACATAATCAATAGATAGTTTACCAACATAAAATCCAAGAGAGACATCCAAAAACATAGTATGATAGAAATATTTCTCTAGTTTTGCAAGAGAATTAAAAATTTAGTCAAAATCATAGGGATTAGATAACTGCAAAAAAATAATATCAAAGAAGAAAGATACCAATGAAACTATAGATATCAAAGAAGAAAGATACCAATGAAACTATAGATATCAAAGAAGAAAGATACCAATTGAAATATACAAACTTGATATCAATTGAAATATGAAAACTTGAAACATTGATCAATGAAACTATGATAGTTACAATTGTCCACAGATAAATAGTGGAACAAAATCAAGGAATGATCAATGTAAAATATAGCAATTGAAATAAATAAACTTGAAACATTGATCAATAAAACTATGATAGCACAATTGTCCACCGATAAATTGTGGAACAAAGTAAACGAATGATCAATGTAAAATAAGGCAATTGATATAAAATAATCTCATTATTTACAAATCTATTTGCTTATCCAAAATTCATGCATTTGAACTCAATTACCATATCATGCTTTATGAATACTCTTTAAAATAAACATGAAGGTAAAGGAGAAAAATATTTGAGAAGGAGAAATTCAATCGACTTAAATGCTCCCCCTCAAACTATTACCAGTATAGATAAAATCATGAATTTTGGGTAAGTCCTCAACAAGGAAAGCCAAATCAATTAAACATACAAAGAGAGCCAAATCGTAGAAAGTCATATCAAAGAAAGCACAATAGTCATCAAGATAAAATACGAAAGTAAATATTAACGAGATGACTCATATCAAAGAAATATGATGAAAACAATTGCATAAACTCTCATAAACCTTTCAAAAAATAACAGTATCATGACCTCAATCACTAAGATATAAATAATAATAAAAATATGGGTCAATGATGAACTAGGTATACGACATATTAAAGGGTATAAATGAATTGAACCAATTTATTTGCTCCCCCTTAAAATATGCGTATCTAGTTCCAAAGCACTTATAGCATAAATAAAATGATAACTACAAGATCTAGGGGTAAATCAACTATTGATTTCTCCCCCTTGCTCAATGCATATAAGGCTATAAAGACGACATAAAACAAATAATGTCATCTTTAGGAGAGATATCCAATAAAATAGTCACTAAAGATGAACGATCAAAATAATATCTCAATTTAGCACATGTAATCAAAAGATGACATACACTAACCTATATAGAAGAATATCATATTGAAATATGATAGATCAATGCATGTTATCTTTTGAGAAGAAGATCATCATGAAAAGAGATAAGGTCCATTAGAAAATATTATTATGATCAAGAATAATAAGGACCATTAGAAGAATATCATCATGAAAAGGAATAATAAGGTCCATTAGAAAAATATCATTATGAAAAGGAATAATAAGGTCCATTAGAAAAATATCATCATGAAAGGATAATAAGGTCCATAGAAAATATCATTATGAAAAGGTAATAAGGTCCATTAGAAAATATCATCATGAAAAGGAATAATAAGGTCCATTAGAAAAATATAATCATGAAAAGGATAATAAGGTCCATTAAAAACAATCATGATGAGAATCACAATATAGCTCAAAAGATAAAAATACAACTAAAGAAAAATGTCATCATGAATAAAGTCAATTAAATCAATCATGAAGAAAGTCAATTAAATCAATCATGAGGAAAGTCAAAATATAGCTCAAAAATAATAAAGCTCAAATATCATGTCCATGATTATCTAATTAAGAAATGATCAACCAACTTATTGCTTTACAAGGACTATGCATGTTTTACCACATATGTACCCATCAACGGGTAATAATCCAACCTTGCTAATACTAAATGAGAAACCAATGAAGTTCAAATAGCAAAGAGCATATGTGATAATCCATGAGTAGTCAAAGTAGAGTAATAAATTAACTTGATAACCACATAATTAGATAATATAGGACTACTCAATCATTAGGATCATTTATAAAGTAAACCATTAAATAATTATGATCCGTCATAAATCCCATCTAAAAACCATATAAACAAACCAATGGAAAATATAGAAAAGAGTCAATCTTATTTAAATTATTACAGATTTAATCTAAAGAGATGTAATCTGATAGTATGATAAAATCATGACTACAAAAGATGAGAGAAGTTTAAAAGATGCTTATCAATGACTAGTATGGAAGGAAGTTAAAGTGATGAATCACAAATCTCAACGAAAACAAGATTAAAATAAAGAAATTTGTTAAACTAATTTTAGAGACCAAACATATGCATCTAAAGTAGAATACAAATCTCATCAAGAAAATTCATAAATCTTGTTTTTGTAATCTAGCATATCACATATAGATTGAAATTCAAGAAGATAGCTAGATGAGTGAAAGTGAATAAAAATTATGTAGCTTAACAATATATCGCAAATAAGCAAGCTAGCTACATAACTAATTAAGATTAATGAGATAGGCCATTAACATGATAAATGTGCTCATTAAATCTTAAGTCACTAACACCAAAAAAAAAAAAACACATGCTTAAGCATAGAGTTCATCATAAGGGCAATACATTTTGAATGATCAAAATGATTATATACTCTTTGCTAAGCAAGGATAAGAGTATAAGATAGCAAGCAAATGAATTAGACTCTTATCAAGTAAAAGACAAAAGAGATGTTCATGAAAACACAGTAGAGCAAATCTCTTTGCCAAATATTGAGATTAACCCAAGATAATGAAATAATAGATTGATCTAGAGAATGCAAAATTATAACCATTATGAAAGTGTATTCTCTAGAAATGGAAAATCTCAAAGTAAAAAATCAACCTATAATAGCTAAGGACATGAGAAGTATGATATATCAATTACATGTATTCTCATGTGCTACAAAACATCATTGGACAATAATAATAAAATATTTATAGCTCAAATATAAGGCTTGATATGATGAAGTATTCTGGAACTTAGGGGTGGATCCAGAACTAGATAATGGTTGCATATAGACCTTAATAAATCTTCAGTCTATAAGTATTGATCACTTTGGGTTAGCTGTAGGGGCCGGTTCCCAGCTAGCGGTAGTCCGAATGCTAGTGCACCGTGTCGCTTCAGGCTATTTACACCTGTAGGACAGAAGGACCCTTTCGACTTGTTCCCAAAATGTTCTTTACTTTTAAGAACTTAGATTTAAAAGAATATACGCAGTAGTATCATCAAACACCATCAATATCCAAAATTCTAAGTATAAGAAAGGTAAATACCCAAATAACAATCAAAGAATGATCATAAAAATTTGCTAAGAGTATTTTCAAAACAAATATTTTCATAATACACTTTATGAAAATAAATATATAGAAGATTCATATTCAAAATAAGTATGATGATCTCAACAAGTAAGGTAAAGCACAAAACCAAGCAATTCTTAAAAGAACTTCCATAAAAGTCATGAACAAGACACTAATAAATATTTTCTCTCAACATTCCAACTTAAAGGCATTTGAATAAATAAATATCAACATTTGGAATCAATAATGGCCATTGGATCTATAATATGATCAACGACTGAGGCTGGTTTCAGTTCTGGAACAGCCAGGCCGAATTCGGCCCGAACTCTGGTAAGGGCAGAGTTCGGCCCGAATTCCGGATTCTGGTGACAGAACTGGAATCAGGCTGAAAATTGGTTAAGCGAAAAAGATCAAAATAAGAGTGAAAGACATGTATCCATAAAGTCAACAAATAAAAGCCAATAAGATATCATCAAAAAGAAGACTTTAAGGAGGAAGCTAATTGATTCAAGAAAAGATAACACAAATTTGGTCAAAAGAATCAATAGCCAAATTATAAGGTAAGCACAAGTATGAATAAATACTCTTCAAAATAATATGAAACTTGAGCTTATCTCATATGCCCACATAAAGATATTTATACAAAGATAGATGTCAATATAATAAATACATGATCTACATGTAAATGAAAATTTAATGAATATAGTCATGTATCCATCATGAATGTTTGAAAAACTATCACAAATTCAAAAACACGTATAAATAGACTTTATTAGGCAAAGACATAATTGATTCTCAATAGGATAATCAAAATAAAATATGAGAATTGATAATGAAGATATTATGCAAGCACAAGATTAAAAGAAGTATAACTATATACTTATCAAATTATAAGTAGCTTGTGCTAAACACATATATTCACAAATACCAATGATATATTAAATACAAATCGGCAAGAAGTAACCATCTCAAAACTTTTAAAGATGCAGAGTTAAAATCATATTAACTCAAATAAAAAACAAGGTTATATGGACTAGAGTGATATGCATGCTTTGTAAATAAGGATTAAGAATAACGAGCATGCATATATAAATGTATCACACTACTAGAAAATGAGTGATAAACTACATAGTGTGAACTAATCATATAAAGCTATGTAACTAGTCATGCTATATAAAAGAAATAGAAAGAAAATCAACTAAGCATGCTAGTATTATATCTCACATTAATTTATATAATAAGCAACTGAAAGATATCAATGTGAGCTAGTAGCAAGACATCAAGAGAATATGCTAAATTCTACAAATATAAGCCATTTAAAGAGAATCGTTTAGCATGTTACCAAAGTGGCTCTAGTGGCCACACTTGTGTTGGTGCAATTGCTTAGAAGATGACCTTTGAGCTTTGCAACCACCAACACGCTTCCTCGGTGCTATGTCCTGATACAAGTAGCTCCACCTACAATATTAGGCGAAGACTTTGGTATCCAAATAAACTTGGATCCACATTTGTTAGCTTTAGGGACCCATATACTATTTACTCTAGTATTGGTAGAAAAACTCCTACGAATAGGACAAGTTACACTCATGTGTCCAATACGAGAGCAATAGAAGCACCTAATACTAGTGTGTGCACATGTATCAGAATGAGCATGATTATGAACATGTGACATACTAGAATGATGAATATTTCTAGAGTGAGCATGCATGGATTTGGTCTTAAGAATATCATGTTCTAATAGCAAATCATTATGCACACAAGTAAGAGAATCACTATGCATAGATTTGGTCTTAAGAATATCATGTTCTAATAGCAAATCATTATGCAAACAAGTAAGAGAATCAAATTTAGCATTTAAAGCATAATTCTCTTTTTCAAATAAAGCAATTCTAGAAATAAAATCATCATTTGTTTCTTTAAAGAGTCAATAGAAGAATCATGCAAATGATTTAGCTCATGTGCTTGCTTCTTAAGATCTTCTATTGATGAGGAAAGAGATTTGATTTTCAAAATTAAAGAATCATTCAAACTCTTTAAAGAAACACAAGATGAGTTTTGAGAATCAAGTCTAAATAATAATCAATGTTTTTATTTCTCAAAGACTCATTAGATTCTTCTAAATGAATAACCTTTTCTACAAGTTCTTCATTTGTAGAATGAAAAGCCTTAGCAAACTTCAAGGATTGGTTAGCCATGGCTTTCCACTTAGAGCACTTATTGCATTTAGAAGAAACATGATTGTCTATGCTACTAGAAGTAAAACCCTCTTCATCGGAGGAAGAAGAATACGATGCCATACACAAATAAACAAGGATCTACTCTAAGGATGTTAAGCCTAACAATAGAGACCTTGCTCTGATACCAATTGAAAACACAAGTGTAGGCAACTCTAGAGGGGGGTGAATAGAGTTTGTGTCAATAATCACCAAATAAAAAATTAACTCTATATCACCTCCACAAAACAACTATCAAGATAGTAAATAAATCAGAGAGAAATGCGGAAGTAAATAAAGATCAGAAGAGCATACGCAAACACAGCAGTTTTAACCTGGTTTCCCTCGTGGAGGACTAGTCCAGGCCTGAGAACTCTAGCTCAGGATTCAAATCCACTATTTGTGAAATAGTAGTTTACAACCCGTGCCTTTTCTTCAGAAGAGCACGTCAACTTCTTACAGAGGATCGCAGTGGCGATTTGCTTGGAATTTTCCAAGCGACCTGGAATTGTCCAAGTGACTTTTCTTTTCAACTCTTGCACAAAAACTTCTAGCTGAATCGCACTTGAGCACCTTGGGGCTTAGGAAGTTTTGTGGCTAGTAGATTGGAAGAGTAAAGCTCTTGACTATATAGGCTATATAAGAGAAAAAGAATAGAAGAGTGGATGGTTTCAAATGAGAGAAACTAAGGCCTATTTATAGGGTTCGGGACAAGCAGAATTCGGCCAGAATTCGGTATGGATAATTCAAATTTTTGGCCGTTGGACAGCTGGTAGCAAGCAGGCCCTAAAAATCAGGGTGCTGGAAATCAGGGGACAGAGTTCGGCCCGAACTCTGTGTAGAGGCAGAGTTCGGCCCGAACTCTGTCTCCAGAAGACAGAATTGGTCCATTGGGCTTTTGGGCTTTGTGGAGCTTGGGCTTGGTTCAGGAATTGGTCTGTTTGTATGGTAGATCTTGGAGAGATATGTCTAGGGGTTGAGATGACTCAGTGCGACTCAACGTACACATTCTCCTAGACTCAATAAATTGAAGATTACAGACATGGAACAAACAGGAAAACCAAGAGCCCTTTGATGATGCCTTTCTTCTGATATTTGAGCAGCCATGAAGACATCTTTTTTCCTGACAGCAGTCGTCCAAAGATATACAGATCTGAAAATCTGAATACCTTACGGGGGCTTCGCCCCCGAACCCCCGACGGGGGGGCGCTGCCCCCTCGACCCCTGTCCGCTGACCGGGCAGCGGAACCCCCGATGCGAGGCCCCGGATAGGTCACTAGGCGGTTCGGAGAAATCTTTTTGTATGACGCTGTCTTCGCTCCATCATTAATTCTTCATTGCCTATGTCCTGTTTGATCATGTTTGATCATGCTTACTGCATGTCTACAAATACATGTTAGGCCAGCAAAATATGTTGCAGTACGATACAAGCATAGCAATACAATATAGGACAATTAGGACATTGCTAAGTTTAAGTAACAACATGATAGCATGTTAGGCCAACAAAATATGTTGCAGTACGATACAAGCATAGCAGTATAATATAGGACAATTAGGACAATGCTAAGTTTAAGTAGCAGCATGATAGTGAGTATATGAATATTAGTGACATCATTATGTTAAACTTAACTGATTAGCCATATTCAAAAACACAATGTAATCATTGGGCCAACACATAGCCAATCTTTTCCCAAATTTTTTACAAAACTCTTCTAAAGTCGTGTTCAGCACAACTTGAACATGGATTTCAGATTTCTTCTCCTCACTAAGAGTGGCCTCATCAACCATTGGAATGCATTGTTGCATTTCAAGCATTGTAAGAATTTTCTTCCCTTGCTGTGACTCCTCTTTGACATTAAAATAGCTCTTTTTCCTCCACAATTCCGATTGGGACACGTGCTTTCTCCCCAAGGGCATTCCTTCTTCCAATGGCCTAACTCTCCACATAAGAAACAACCTCCTCTTTGAATTGTTGAAGATGAGCTTCCAGAGCTTGAACCCAAAACAGCAACATCCAGCCATTGAAAATCCGAGCAGAGGGGGCACTTCAGAAACTCTCCCGGGATTGGCCGTGGTATTTGACTTCGTAACATACTTAATCCCCTTGCAGTTTTCCATCTTGCAAGGTGAGCTCAAGAACGGACACTCATCTGCAAGGTGGGTGTGCTTCGAGCAAAGTTGACATTTCTCCTAAACATATTTGAAAATGTCACACATTCAACGAAAATTAGAGGGACAAACCACAACAGCAAGAAATTTCATACATTCAAAGAAAATACACAAAACATAGCTTACCGGAGTTGCAGAACTAGCCATGGTAGCTCGGTGAAGCTTCGATGAATCCTAAATTTTTGGTACCAAGCCACGCAATCGAATGGAAGAGAAGGAAAAGGCTGTGGTGTAGGGATTTATAAAAGAGAAGGGTAGTTTAGGGATTACACAAGTAAGTTAGGGGCTTCCATTCATTACGGCTCCTCAAAAAATGAATTAAGGACTTTTTCGTCATAAAAATATAGTCAGAGCGGTCAGCTATTAGCAAGAGACGGAAAACGTCTCAACTGGGGTGCGTTATACATTATGGTAAATGACAGGGGTGCACCTTGAATTATGGTAAATTAACTAGGGTGCGGCTCAAAATTTCTAAAAAAAAAAATCTATTTCAAGGAATTTTGAGAAAGCTTATGCCAAACACAAAAATATGAATAGAAATAACTTATTTCCATCCGTATTACCGCGTACCAAACAACCCTTAAGAGCCTGTTTGTTTACCGAAAAGTAACATGAAAACTAGGAAATCAAACTAGGAAACGAGTAGAAAGTAATATGTGTTATTTGGTTGTTGTAAACTAAGTTTCCAAACTTTCTACCACACTAGTAAAAATGGAATTTAAAGGCTTTAGTTTCCATCCAAAATGATGGAAACTCAAAAAACTAGTGGAGACACATTTATTCTTATTTTTATTTACAAAAGTGACCCAAACTAATTAATATTTTTCATATTTATATTATTCTAATAATTACATGTAATCATACTGTTTTAGATTCGTTATTCTAATTTCTATCACACAAACAACAATTTTAGCTCGAAAATCTACTTCCTTGAGTTTCTAGAAACCCAAAGGAAACTAAGTTTCTAAAATTCACATAGTTTCCGGTTGCAAACGGGCCCTATGGTGGGGAAGGACGAGACCTTGGATATGGGAAGGGAAAGTCCTGGGGTTTTGACATGTGAATGATTGCCCCTTATCTAAAAATAGGTGACTTTTCCTCATCTCGAAAAGTAGTAAGAGATGAACCATCTCTAAGTTGTTTGGAATTTTCTTAGTTATTTGGAGAATATTTGTTAAAAACTCGCCTAGGTGCTTATCTAGGCACGAAGAGCAACAAAGCGTCTCGTTCCAGCCAAATCTCATCGCAGAGGCAAAAGTTACTACCTAATTGTGCGCCTTGGTTGAGGCTGAGGTGTCTAGGCGCACACCTTGGGTGAGAATGCAGTTTTGGAGTACTTTTAAAAATTGAACTTTGACTATAACCAGGTTGAGGCTGAGGCCGAACCCAACCCTCTAAGAAAGAGAAACTAAAGAAGTTAAACCTGAACCCCTCTCTATGGTATGGACTATGGAATGCCTCTTACTGATATTTCTGGTGTAGACCTCGACAATTACTCTTTCCCTCCACTCGCCGCCGATTCCCGTGCTCATTGCCGACTCCCGCACTCGCCGTTTCTCCTCTCCACCACTCGCCGCCGACTTCCGTGCTCGTTGCCGATATCTGCACTCGCCATTTCTCCTCTCCGCCCCTCATCGCGACTCTTCCCTCCATACACCATTCAATGTCAACTTCTCTCATTTGCACTCGCCGTCTGCGTATCCTCGACGTCACTATTTGCAGTATTCACCTCCTCGTCGCCGCAACAACTTCCTCCTCGTCTTCGACATCTCCTCATTCGTCATCTTCCAGCAGTATCTCCTTGACATCTACTCACTATTTCTTCCTTGCATCCTCCTCCTTGTGAGATGGTATATTTGGGACATATATGTTTTGTTGTTATGCATGCGCCTTTTCTTGCAGGTGTGTGCCTTGGTTTTGCTCTTCGTGCCTAGGCTTCGGAGGACCTTGGCGCCTAAGTGCTCACCTCTGACAACTATGATTTGGGGATATATACATTATATGATAAATGTTTTCGGAAAAATGGAGATACTGCAATATGCTTTCAGAGAAACAATATTGGGTTAAAAAATTCAACTGCTCCCTCATGCAGTCAAATTGCTAGTTTTCTGCTCTACTCTTTTGGATGTTTTTACTTTAGTTTGATTCGAAGAATTGGATCTTAATAATTTTAGTCCGGGAATGAAACCACCTCCTGCCACTCTTTTAAAGTGGAAAACAAGATAACAGTGTGTCTATGTTGCTGGCAAATTTGACTGAGCTAGCATGTAAAGGTGAAGGATGGTAACTGTTCAGTGTAGTGAGCCTGTGGCCCTTACAAATATTTACACACTTCAAGTAAACTCTATTCTATATCTCATGACAATGGGCTTCAATCATGGAGTTGAAAATGACATATTTGTTCCTTACCAAATATATCACTACGGAGGACCTTACTCACTATTGTCTTAGGATGTGATATTTTGTTCTGCTTAGGTGAGGACTTTCGGGATGTACCCTTCTGCACATTTTCACACCTATCTGTCATTTTATTATTCCTGTTTATGCGTATTAATCATCTTGATGATTTAAATTTACTATTCTCTTGGCCTCTATGTATCCACATTCCTTCTTTAAGAAAACTATACATGAAATGAATATATGCATCAGACATGGCAAAATGTCTGTTAACAATAACACAAATTTGGATATATTTGAAGACATATTCATTTTCCAACCAAATATGCTCTTCACCTTTTTAACCAATTATGCGTCCATAATTTCTTGATTATATGGGCGCCACTAGGCATGAGAGCTTGGCACTTGCATCCTGGACGATGCGATTTGAGTCGTGGAAAAAGTCTCTTCGTATATTTGTGGGAAAGGCTATATACCTCTTCATCCTTCCCATACTTGCAATTATCGGGGCCTCTGCCATGGTACACAGTTTTTTTTTATATAGTCTCCTTTTGGTTGTTATTATTCCTACACTAATTAGTTAATCATAACATAATCAAAACCTGTATTCTTAACTCATTTTCTGTATGGTCACAGACTCAATCAAACTCCATGCTGGAGAACTAAGAAGTATAGACTCTCCAAAATTCACGCTGTGTCGAACAGACTCACAATCGAACTCCTTTTTAGCCGAGTTCGTGTCCTTCAATTATGAGTTTGAAGATGAGTTTGATTGTAAGTTTTGGAGAGTCTATACTTCTTAGTTCTCCAGCATGGAGTTTGATTATGAGTCATTGACCATACAGAAGATGAGTTAAGACTACAGCGTGGAGTTAAGTCTATAATTGCATGTTGTCTTTTTATGAAACATTGCAAATTTAATTATAGGATGTGTCTTTTTATGAGAAAATGCAAATCTAATTATAAACTTAAATATATGAAATCATGCAAACTTAATTACAATTGTCTTTTTATGAAATGATGTAAATTTAATTAGAGGATGTCTTTTTTATGAAACAGTGCAAATTTAATTACATGTAGTCTTACTATGAATCCATGTTCAAATATATTTATTCTAACAGTTATATCCCCATATTCGTACCCAAACTTTGGATCCTTTTTAGCCGAGTTCGTGTCCTTCAAAACCTGTAGTCTTAACTCATCTTCTGTATGGTCACAGACTCACAATCAAACTCCATGCTGGAGAACTAAGAAGCATACTCTCCAAAATTGACGCTGTGTCGAACATGTACTGGACACACCAAAGACACTCCGGATTACACTAGGTTACACCAAAATAGGTGCCGAATATGTGTGTGTCTGAAACGTGTTGTGTCGAATCCATGTCTTTGCAACAAAGATGGAGAAAAAAAACTGCATTCAAAATGATCTTTTCATATTATATTTGTTGAAGGACACATAAGGGATGATATCAGTTTCAATTGGAAGGTTCTATTGGGGAATATAGTGCTATTTGCAAAACCTAAATCTTGCTAAGATGCATGACACTCCTACGTGTCCTTAGGCAATGATCATCAAATACCCTGAGAAAATATAAATATGGCAGCGGAGATGTATACATAATCCAAAAATTCACTTTGATTGACATGTCACCTTCAGACATTTCACCAAAAATATAAATATGGCAGCCGAGATGTGTACAGAATCCAAAAATTCACTTTGAATAATGGAAATAACTATGGTCCTTAATCTATGTCAATAGTATATTTGGGAGGCCATGTCACCATCAGAAATTTCACCCATTTGTATTGGCTTTGCTTTATTTAGATAACAAAAACTAAGATACAGAATGAGAAAGCCAGTATCAGAACCCAACTCTGACCCACTGGATGTATGAACAGCTTTTACACATGTAATCCCTTTTGCACTGGGTTTTGGATATGAATGTATAATCTGAAAGTACCTTGGGGGGTGGGGGGGGGGGGGGGGGGGGGGTGGGGTTGGGCGAATAGGGTTTAACGATTTAATTAAGCACAATTAAGAACACTAAATGATTATTTAAAGTATGTGCTAGAAATAAGACAAGAATACCGACATCCGTATCCTGCTATCCTCCGTGAGACACTCCAATCCCGGAACTCTCTCTGACTTTAATTCACTATTATAACAAATAGTTACACTTGCGAGCTTTGATCCGACTACCTCGTCGATTTCTTACACACGAGTTTTGATTCGAAGGTCTTGTCCACTTCTACACAAGTTTTGATGCGAAGGCTTGCGGACTTTAACTTCTTACAAGAAATGGTTTTGATCTTCTCACAAACAATTTGAAGATCTCATTTTACAACTCAATTCTACTATATCTCAATTAAATTTGGCAAATAAAAGCTCCTGTATGTGGAGAGGTTTTGTATATGGAAGGTGAAAAGTTAAGACTCCAAGAAGGTAGAACAAAAGAGGGGCAAATGGGTTTATATAGCATACATAAGCAAGCTCTCAAAATAGAGTTGTTCCTGTACTAGTGCTATATTGTTCAGTATACTGCCCATATTGTAACAGCTATACAACGACTATAAATATAGCCGTTGTGGCATTTAATGCACTCTGGATATGCCCATGCGGTGTATTGTCCGGTATACTGGACAAGATACTGCTTAAGTCAATTTGTGCACAATGCCCATTACATAAAGCTACTTGATAAAAAAATCAGTGTAACAGTATACCGGACGATATGCTGTTAAGGAAAAATTAATGCAGAGTAGGGAACAAGGAGCTGCTGGATGAAAATCCAAGGGAACATATTGGGTGGTATACTGGGCCGGTATATCGCCAACAGACTATGCTGAGAATTTGGCTGACTGGTTATCTGTTTTGTGTTTCGCTTTCATTTGCCGCATACTTATTGAGTTACGATTAATCCTAGAGAATAAATATATAGAAATATTACACTGAGATATAGGTCTTGATGGCTTGGCTTCTTCCTTTATTTGAATGTTGATTTTTTCTTCTGATAGCACTAGTCCGAAGCTAACCAGATCTAAAAATTTGATTAGCTTTCGGGGGCTTCGCCTCCTAACACCCATGGGGTTGCTATCCCCTCGACTCCCGTCTACTGACTGGACATCGGAATCCCCGAGTTTGTGGCCCCGAAGATATTGTGGGCGGTTCAGAAAATTTTGTGGGCTAGCAGTGTCTTTGGCCCACCATGGCTTCTTCATCTGCATAAGTCAAATTTTACTTTTTTTATTGCTTTTCTGCAAAATACATGTTAGACGAAGAAAGCAATATCATAGTAGCAAGGATGATAAAATTAATGCATACCAGGACAATGCCAACTTTTAAGTATTAACAATATGCATAATCATTAGTGATATCATACAACTAAAATTAATCAAATCAATTATAACCATAATAAAATCATTGGGCTAACATAATCAAAATAATGCTGAACAACAACAAAAAAACCTTTATTCCAGATTTTTGGTGTCAGAATAAAATGATACAAATATAATAAATTATTTTTCACATAAAATCTAATATACTTTTCTTATGCATTTGGTAGGCGGAAGGCAATGTTTCCTTCTCATATTACAACCTTAGTAATGTGAGACCTAGATATGATTTTTCTGGGAATATCAGGTTTTTGGGTTTGATTAATTTACACATTTCTAGGACTGTAACCTTCTTGTCTTGGGTATACTTTCTAAATTCTCCAGAATGTGATTTTACCAAATTAACCATATGCAAGGCAGGTCAATATCAAAATCTGTAACATAATCATCTTATCTTCAATGCAAATAAAACCATTAAATTTTTGAACAAGCAAGGCACATCACATTAGGGTCTCTTAAAAAGGGTAATTATGTTTTTTCTTACTTGTGATAACTTAATTTCATTAATCATGATAATATGATTGAGACATATGAATGTATGATGTTTTGGGCTGAGTTTACGTTGCTCCATCTTTTACTGTAAAAAAATAAAGATCACTTTTGTTGTCTTACTAAATGTGAGGGATTACTTCAGAGGGGATAAAACATCAAACTAAATTTCAGGGATCTAAGGGGCTACCTTAACTTCAGACTTCTTGGTGAATTGCTTTTTGACAATAAGGGGCATTACTTTACTGCCTCCTCCCCACCCCTGCACTTTCGAACCCAATAACTCTCCTTCCCTTAACGAAGTACTCAACGCTGGGTTACCCAACCTTTACTTCCTTTTGGCGCACTATGGATCAAGTTTTTGTTAAGAAGCCTTTACAGTCGAGATGAAATTTTTGAGAAGGTCTATACACCTGGAGTTAGCTGATTCATGGCCCCCTATTTGGTTGCTATCAGCTGGCTCTGTTTTTATATAGCTGTGGTATATTTATCCTTTTTGTATAGCCTCATGATTGTAGATGCCAGTCTTTGACAGTTACCCATGGGATTTGATCCAAAAGGACCTCTCCTTCCCTCCAATACCAAAGGCCTCAACCAATTGGTTCTCCAACCTTTGGTGATTCATGTTGTTCATTCCTTTGTACTTGATGGAATTTAACTGTCCTTCCTTGAGAAACGAGAGAAATATGAAAGACTTTTGATGGTTGGATCTTAGCTACCACCCATTCACATACCTACAAAACTTGGCTGCACATGACAAATTTCACTTCTGAATTTTCACATTCACTATGATTCACGATATAAAATTGCTCCAATTCTAACTCGCAGACCAAGTAGTCATAGTTTCTATAAAAAACTCATGACTCTCTACCTTGACCCCCATCTCAGCTACGGCTTCTAGATAAATTATGAAATGATGCATGGAATTAACATATTCTTCTCGCCTAATCTTGTGCTGGGAAAAGCCACAACAGTTACCTTGTTAGCTATTATAAGTTCCCTGTCCCTTGACAGTTGCATGCACATATCTGTGTTGCAAGGTTATCTGGTGAGAATCTTGTGGTTGTTAATATACCATTTCACTGTCTTCGTATGCTTGACATCTAACACTTGTACTAGAGATGAAAACTAAGACTGTACCCTTCTACCACAAGTGTCCTTTACGACGGCTGGCTTCATTATACACATTGTGTACACCACTACATTCTGCAATGCCCAAGTGCTCTTCTGGCAGCAATAATATTCACTTTTCCAATAGAAGCATGGGGCCGTAGCCCATGTTAGCTTGACATACATTAATAAGACTGATATATCTTTCTATTGCAAAACATATAATCCCTACTAATTCTTCTAATTATCGTTTTCTCTTTCAAAGTTCCTAAAAATAATTCTGAGAACTTATAAATTACAAATAAAACTACTGGGCCCATGCTCTTGAATGTTTCTTTACACCTTCTGCTCAGGGAAGTAAAGTAAAGATTGGATTGCGAAACATATTGTGCTCAGTTCAGAAAGAAAAGAAAGGTTGGTGGAAGCGTCTGCTGAAGTCAGTAGAGAAGCCTGCTCCATATATTAAGGTTGATTGGAACAAGTGGTGTGATGAGGATGAAGAAGAATCAGGTCAGTGTAAGTATTTTCTTAATTTATAGGTTAAGGACAAGGATATTTATCTTTGCCTGTTGAAAATGGAATGCACCTTGCGTGATAATTTAATGAATAAGATGTTTAACTTACACTTCTAATGGGAAGGTGGCGGCAATGAAGGCATTGCTGAACTATCCAGTTATTGTTTGCAATTTTCTAGGAAAACGGTAAATGCTTAGAAATAGGCTAATTTTCAGTTAAATACCTTCTAGTATCATGTGTTTTTTTCACTTTAGTACCATGTACTTTTTTTGTCAACTAAATACCCTAACTTTATGTTTCACTTAATTACCCTCAACTATCACTTTTTTTCAATTTAGCTCTAACGGTAAACACAAAAAGACCATAATGCCCCTCAATAATAATAATAATAATAATAAATTGACAATAAATTTTTATTTAAAGTATCAATATACGCATTTCAAGTGAAAATTAGTTTAAAAATAATAATTATATATACACACTGTTTAAAAATAATAATTATATACACACTTTAATGAAACTACCCTTAAAGTTCAACTAAATGATAATTAAAGTAATTGTAATTAATAAAAAATTATTGTTGTAAAAGTTAAACTATTTTGTTTAGAAAAAGCCCAATCATAAACCCTAATCCTAACTTCTCCTTCCCCCATCCTCCCAGCCCCTCCCCAGCTGCCTCCTCACCGTCGACCGTACCAAATCGCCCCTCCCAACCTTCATTGCCCCGCTGATGCCCTCGCAACAGACATAAAAAAGCAACGACGATTACCGCGAGGGTGCCGAAGGGGCAGTAGAGCTATGTTGGTGGTGGGTGGGTTGGGGGGGGGGGGGGGGTGCAACAGTGGGAGGTTGGGGGAAGGAGAAGTTAGGATTAGGGTTTTCTTAATTATTTTTTTCTTCATTTTTTGTGTATATAGTAATTTTGGGGGCAAAAGTGTCTTAACCGGTCATGTGCACAACACATGACTGGTGGACTAAGAGAGGGCCGAACTTGAAAAAACTTAGATATTTCAGGATATTTAGTTGATAAAAATAGTACAAGCTTTTAAAGTGAAAAAAAACGTGATAGTTGAAGGTATTTAAGTGAATTAGCCTTAAAAATATGGCCGACACATGTCATTTTATAGTTCTGATTATGTTGAATTTTGAGAATGTTGTAGTCTAGCTACATAAACGGCAGTAAAGAGTTTCTTATTGTGTCACCACTTTAGTTATCTATGTATAATATATGCTTAAAGTTCAGGTATTGAGACGTATACTTTTACTGTTTTACATATTCTGACGTATACTTAGGTTAGCTTACACTGGCTCACTCAACAAGAACAACAAAGACTTTATCCTAAAATCTTTGGGTTGGTTGCATGTATTCATTTTCTCTGCTCAGGCATTAAGTGTTATCTCCTTAGGTACATTAGCAAGAGTTATATCTTTCTCAAGAGCTTCATTCCATGTTTGAACTTGGCCTATTCCTCCCCTTAGTAACCTCTTTAAATAAAATCTTTTTACTGCTATTTGACGCATCGAATGACCTTTGATGTTAATAATAGTGACATTGTATAGGTTTCCATCCTTTCCTTAATATACGCTTGTTCTAGTCCCATATTGGCTAGAGTAGCTAGCCTCCTATATATCCCCATATATAGTTGGCCTCAAGTGTAATGGAAGTAATCTCAACATTTCCAAAATGTAATCTCTCACATGGTATCAGAGGAAAGCTAGCTGTTACCACCTTCCCTTTTACAGAGTCACAACCCCAACCCACTCCTCTCTACCACCCCCCTCCTCTTTCAAAAAACAAGATAGATCCTTTTTCTTTCTTTTCTTCATCATGCCTCAAAGCATCTTCTCCTCATGTTGCCATTACTACTTCAAAAAGAAAACCGTCAGCGTTGCCTCTCCTTTTGTTGATTGCATTACAAATGCATCATCAAACTTCCAATCCGCCTCACCATCCTAGTTAATACATTATTGACTTTGGGGATGATTATCATGTGTGTGGGAGCTTGAGAGCCTCACCATTCTCATACACCACTCTGGCAGGAACTTATAATCTTCTCAAATATTTTGAAGCATCAGAAGGGTTGCATCTTCTTGTCTAATAACCCACTTGTCAACCTTATAACTCTCACCACCTCCCTTCCTCTTGATCTCCTATTGTCACCCCTGGTGCTCATCTATCAAACCTGGTCGGCCACCTGTTACGTCCGAACAACCAACTCCTCTACTCTCCGATCTTTATCTAAATGCCTTTCCCTCTCTTAATGTAACCAAGTGCACTAATTGTTCAACGAACGAAATGACCTTAAAAATATCACTCGATGAGACCACTTCTGCTAATATACACTCTCATGCCTCCCCGAGTACATGATCATCTATGTCTTCTCATCCTGGAAAATCCAGCTTACCTCCTCCGAGAGCCTCCCCCGAGCTCCTTCAACCTCGTTCAGTTCCATTCACGAGCAAGCTACTTGCAACATCGACATCTTGGTTGATCCATCCGCCTTTTGTTGTTAGGATCTTACAATCCAGATGGATCTTGCGGTCTGATCAGTTTTGACACTTTGCGATCCGGATTCCATACATTGATCCTTTGTTGTTAGGATCCTGATCTTGGATCTTACGCTCCGATCCGATTTTGACTCTTTGCAATCCAGATCCTATACATGGATCTGGACAAGAATCGAATCCGGATCACATGGATCCTACGATCCGGGTTGTGGGATCGGGATTCGACCCGGATCGGAAGGTCCCGACCTAAGCGGACCCAATATGTGGTTGGGACCATATTTTGTTGTTGCAATTATAAGTTGTATATTTTTGTATGCTAATATTCTATTAGATCAAAATTTTCTTTTGTGCTCTTTCTCTTCTTCCAAAACTAAGTTTGAGAAGAAAAAAAAATCAATTCTTCATTCTCGTTTCTCCGAATCTGTTTTATTTTGTTGCGGTGGACTTCTACGATTTAGGAAGATTGAAGCATGTGGTGGTTGTGATTTAGGGTATTCCATTTGAGGTGACTTTCAAATTGTGCTCTTTTCTATTCCTTTTCTCTTTGGTTTTGGAAGATGTGAAAGAAAAATGATGTGCAATAGGAGCATTGCACGGTTGTAGAGAAGGATAGGAAACATCTATAATGCAAATATTATGGTTTTTGGGTTTGTAACATTTTAGGATCGTACTAACTATAGTTTTTGAGTGAGTTCACTTGTTTGTGCATGAGATATGTTAAAACCTACTTGTTTTGTGGATATATTTAGCAATTATGTATGACATATCTTATATTTGAATTGTCCATATTTTTTCATATTTACTTGAATTTTTTTTATAGAACTAATCAAGAATCTTACGGTTCGCGGGCCGTATCCCGATTTGATCTGATCTGGATCCCTTTACGATTTTACGATCTGAGTCGATTTTGACAACATTGCATCCACCAAGTACAATAATATACTACATCGGCCTCTTCAAGTACATGCAGTACTTGTTACTCATCAACTCTTTGCTCGAATTCCTCAAGTGAATGATTAGAAAACAACTCTTTTGAGTCCCTCGCTCTCAGCCAATGCACCCTCCACCATGACCCCCGGTGTCCAATGCTGCATCATGCAATGCTCCTCACTCAATAACCAGGTCCTCAGCTACTTGCGGCCATCCTCGAGCAGCTCACTGACCACTCATTGTCTCAATCTTTAATCTCTGCTCTACCGACCACTACTCCCAAATTTCTGAAGAAATGTATAAATGACATCCCTAACTCTAACCGCCCACCGCTGCTCCCAACTACCTACTGGCCTCAATTTGGCACGATCCAGTCACTTGCTCCAACCTCAACCATTGTCCAATCTTTTCTTCTTTATAGTTTCCATTGGCATGATGTTCTCGCCCTTGATTGCAGCAGCCCTTGTCCACCTGAGATTGTCCTCCCTCTGACATTTGTTACTTTGATTTCTAGTCTCATCCACGATCTCCTCCATTTGGTTGCCAGCAACATGTTCTATGAAAATACATCTACTTGTCACAACTATATCTATACCGTTACCAAGCTCTTTGGCTCAGGTCATCCGTGGTTATT
The DNA here is from genome assembly GCA_029216955.1 of Iris pallida. Taxonomy (NCBI): domain Eukaryota; kingdom Viridiplantae; phylum Streptophyta; class Magnoliopsida; order Asparagales; family Iridaceae; genus Iris; species Iris pallida. Next base: position 26,288 of record JANAVB010019937.1, read on the forward strand.
TCCAGCTTGTTCCAACCATCCTCGATCAATGCGACCTGATTACAATTTTCTGCAATTTCGTTAAATTTTAGTGTTTCGTTGTGATCCTCACCAATAAATTCTCTGCATTCTCCCATTGTTGTCATTCCTCTTTTGGCTGCTATCTGAGAAACACATCCATAGTGGCATGTAAGTCCCCTCTTATTCTGGGGGATTTGTCCCTCAAGCTCATGAGTGATGGCACCTCCACCGCCGTCTATGAAAACATCTGTAGTGGCATGTCAGTCCATCAGTTTTAGGGGATCCGTCCACAACCTCCTGGCTCAGCGCAGCTGTCGCAATAATACATATTTTCTACATAGCATCATTGGTTGATTCATTGTGAGTTTGAGGGGGGGTGTAAGAATAGTGACATTGTATAGGTTTTCATCCTTATGTTCCTTAGTAGTCTATACTTCTTTTAATTCTAGGTTGGCTAGAGTACTAGCCTCCTACGTATCTATACCTAAGCCTAATGAAAGTAATCTGAATTCCGTACTGTAGTCTCTAACATGTTGAGCATAGTGATACCCTTAATTACATTTATCCCCATATCTTGTAATATCTTATGATTAAACTTTACTCTTTTTTTTTTGTCTTTTTTTGGCTATGCACACTTTCTTCTAATATTTCAAGGCTACCTGTCTATCATATCCATAAAGCATGACTACTTGTGTAGCAGCCATGTAAACAAAACAAAAAATCCTTCAATCAAAGTATCTTACACTCCCGTAAACCACTGGAGGCACTCCACTTCTCCAACCATCATGCCTAGACTAACACCCCCACTCCCCTCACACCACCCCCCCTAATCCCATCATTTTGCTAAAGGATCAGTCCTGAATAATAATAAAAGATCACTCATTTGCATCTATGGAACACACACACGCATGCTTACACAGACACATACGTATAAGTGCATTTGTGTATGACAGATGCAGATAAGGTGACACTACAAATATTATGTATTAGTTACATGTAATATTCTCTTGTACTACTGTTATATATGAAAATAGCTAATGCTTGGAGTCGGTTTGTTGTTATATTCACATTATGCAACTGTTGCAGACTCCCATTTATAATAGATGGAATATAGCCTATTTGTATTCTATAGAACTGTTCATAATGGTTCATCCATTGTTACATGTAATTACAGTTTCTCTGTGTATGTCTGTCCAAGACCGAAATTACAAGTCTCCTGGGGTCATTGACTTATTGTGTTTCTGGCCCTTGTCCAAATTGACTGCAGGGTGATATCCCTTGATCTAATATATTTGCTTAGGTCTCTAGGCAGATGCCATTGCAAAAAGTGGACATGAGACTCTTCATATAGAAAACTATTTTCTGTATTTTGTTTAGGATCAAGTAAAAATTCTTTTTTTTACCATGTATTGTAAAACCTTCATTGACTTCCTTCTGTACCTTGGATCTGACACTTGTCTTCTTACAGCTGATTCTTTTGCTTATGATGATGACGATAATGTTGGGGTATGATCAATTGTATTACTTTCCTTTTTCTTCCATTTTATGTGTTTTTGGTGGTGTGCCATCATATGTAATGTCACAATTCTCTCATACAATTGCAGGAAGAAGGCAGTGACGATGATGACTTGCTTTGTAAGCATCCTTTCTTCTAGAGTTCTTTATTGCTAGTATGATCGTACTGCATTGAGTGCTTGATAATAATGACTTCATAAATGAAGAGTCCTATGAAGTTAACAACCAACTGTATGGATTGAGCTGTGCAGAAAGGAATTAATGTATTGTTTGCGCATATATTTTACATGAACATACTTATAATTCAGAATTTGGATAATAGTTTTAAATAAAAAACATTTAGAATCCTTGATAAAACTAGTATGTTAAAAGAAGTTGCATTATTCTCTATGCTTATACTTTTGTACCTTAGTGCCCAAGAGAACAATCATGGTTAATGCAACAGCTAAAATACTCACATTAAAAGCAAATATCATTACATGAATATATGATGAACATGCCTAATCATCTCTAAAAATCTCTATAAAAGAACTTATAGTAGTTTCGGTAGTTAATAAATTGAAGGTTAGTTCGAACTATTCAGGGTAAGAAAAATTATGGAATGTAGAAAGTTTTACTGATCTTAGGAAAATTAAGTAAGTGCATGTGCCACGGATATGCTGTCCCCATTATTCTATACCAATTCTGTCACTTGTTCTCAGCATGTAACACCTTTACTCGGCTCCTATAATTATGGATGCAAAAAGTAGTTGTCACATGCTAAGAATAGGTGACAGAATTGGCATAGAATAATGAGGACATCTGATCTGCTCCCGCCACATATATGTTCTTATCTGCATGACTGTAATTATGTAAACACTGAAGACTCTATTCCTGTTAAGCTATCATGTCTGGCCATATTAGCTCCGCAATCTGGAAATAACATAAATTGTGCTACAATAGGTTACAAAATTAAATCTTGAAGGCTTGAAGCGTTTTCGAGCCTTTAACTAGGTACAACTTCAAAGGCTCTGCACCTTTGCCACTGTTGTTTCTAAACCTGATTACTTGTTTTGTTTTCAGATCTTCCTGATCTAGAGAAAGCTAGAAAGGCTATGTAAAGAATGTCAGCAAGGAGGGGTAGAGATGTGACTATATAGCTGTGACCCGCATTATGCACGATCTTCTGTATATATTGCTCAACTAGTACACATCGTGAAATACTCGTCTTTGCTTCACCCATACCTTTTATCAGTTATATAGACATGGTCTCTCTACAACTGCATGATACTGGGAATTGTTGGTGTTGAGTTCTTTTAGTTACCAATTAGAAAGCTTGACAAGAGGTATCTTGGTGTTTAAAGGAAATTCCAATTCCAGGTGCTTTTGGTTCTGTAAATTTCTATGCTTTGAGTACAAAATTACGCCCCATATAAATTGCGATCTGGAATATGAACATAACTGATTGTAGCATAACCAGACTTGCTGCCTCTTACTTCCTTCAATACTTTCTCATAATTGTCCTGAAAAGATCACCCCTCAGGAGGGTGGTTTGGGTGACTCGATTCACCCCCAAGGTGAAAGCTTACATCTTGAGATAATTTGTAATTTGTAACTTGGTTCAAATCTGGAACCAAATATCCTCAAGTCTTGAGTGTACAGATTTCTGATGTAAAAATGAAGCTGAACAACTAACCTGGTGTTGGGAATCCATGCATGACCTGAACCAGTTTCGGCCACGGAAGCGGAAGATTGTCAACCCACCTGAAGATAATAAACCAATCTACCACGAATAGATCAAACAAGGTATTTTTGGTGACTACGTCACTTGGACAAATTTCAATCTATATAACTTCCGATAAAAGATTGATAAAGAACTATGTTGAATCCTTTGTCTAAAGTTTGAAAACCCTCACCAAACTCGAAGATATTCACCCCATTCATAGCGATCTCTCCTCGCACACTTCATCTCCTCCTGTTGTGTTAGACAAGCGCCCTGAATCTCCCTATTACTAAAATAAGGAGACCATATTTTAGGTAATAGAAAATTATAAAATAGTTAAAATAGTCAAAATAAATATTTAGTACAGATTTTTTAAATCCATTAAATCAAATATTTGGGCAGATAATATTTGGGCAGATTTGGAACCTACAAATATGTTGTTATCAAATTGAGATTCGATCCAAAACCTAAAAAGTGTTCCATTCCCATTGATATCAATGTTTGTTTTTAGATGTGACATACTTCCCGATAGTGACTACCACACCAGCCACATCTTGAAGCTCAAAAAATATCGTATCAGACCCTATGAAGACATTGATTTGTTAATCTAAATTGCATGACAAAAGCAGATGTATAATCTCATCTGGCTCCTGTGGTAAATGAGATGTATAACCTCATTGGTTAGACGGACAATCCGGAAAACGAACTACGGAAGAGGCGTGTAGGTGAAAATTGGGAACATCGGACCAAAATGACATGCAATACAACATGTACAAATCCCGTGCGTCAAAAGTCTTCTCTCTCACAAGAATAGCTCTGTAGTTATCATGAAGAGATGTAGCAACCTGAGACAAAACTTCATGGCTTAATTATGTTCACTTAAATGCTTGTAAGACGAACAGAGAATGCATCACGTACAATTTCACACGTACAATTTCACTCGTGCTTGATGTTTTCTTATTCACTAGGACCTGGACAAGAGGCTGAGCTGATTAGTTTCCCTAGAAATAGTAAATGCTAAGAAGAGAACGAAATGGGCTCCTAAAAAGGAGAACAATGATATATATATATATATATATATATATATATATATATATATTATATATATATATATGGAGATAGAAAAATGGAGGACATTGTTTCTTCATTCACTTGTCTCAATCAACTTGGGAATAATCCTTTATATAGGCTTACAATGGAGGTTAACATCATGATGATAATTAAGGGAGAAATGACAAAAGACATAGGTTATGGATAACCAAATGGCAAAGGTTATGGATAAACCAAAAACAGGTTATGTAGACCAAATAATAATGTGTCCATATTTACAACACTTCCTATTGGATATTCATCATAAATTAGTTGGTGGTGTATGCGCATTTGTTGCCTCATTAAAACATTACTAAAAAAAATTCAGTGAAAAAAATCTTAGCTAACGAAAAAGAGTACAACGCGTTAAACTCAAAAATATTCTTTACAAGCCATACTCCCCCTCGATATAAAAGATATGTAACATCTAGTTGGTCTGATGATTAAGTCATCGCATGCCTATTCTGTGTACCAATTTAGGACTTTGGTAGTACCTTGGTGAACAAATCGACTAAAATTTTATTTGATCTTACTTGGTTGACTTCGATCACTATTGTCTTTTGTAGCTCATGTGCATAAAACAATTTTGGTGGAAGGTGCTTGGTTCGATCTCCTTTGATGAATCTCTCTCTGACTTGGGCAATGCAAACCGAATTATCTTCGAATATTATTGTTGGCTCATTTGTAACTGTGGGTAGTTAACAATTTACTCTTATATGATGAATGGTAGATCTCAACCACACACATTCTCTTGTTACTTCATGTAATGCAATTAATTCTGTATGGTTAGAGGAAGTTGCTACTGAACCTTGCTTTGTTCATTGTCAAGATATAGCTGCATGGTTGTTAAGAAATATAAAAAATATTTCGAAGCAACCCTTATGATGGTCAAAAAGATAACCTGAGTCTGTATAACCAACTAGACAAGAATTGTTAGTGGAATCACATGAATAAAATAATCCAATATCAGTTGTTCCACGAAGATATCTCAATATGTTTTTAATTCTGTTCCAATGCCTAAATGTAGGTGCAAAACTATATCTAGATAATAAATTAATAGAAAATGTAATATCTGGTTTTGTGCTGTTACGACCCGCACCCGTTTTTTTTTTAAAACGGATACGAGACGTGTCCAAGCCAGCCTACGTCGCAGAGTCGGCGGTAGAACGCTGTCACGGCCATGTAGATCAAATTCACAAATAATGCTCATTCACATAATTAATTTAACTTACAATGATCACAAGTTTTACATTTGTAGAAAAATATAAACTTGTACAAATAAATGAATGACTACAACTCAACTATCTATCTAGTCTCTAGGCTTTGTCTGCAAGTATTCCCGTCACTCCCCAAGCTAAGTGAAACCGCGGCTAACCTGAAAATGTTGGTTTCCAGTCAGGAATGGAACGAGCACAATTCACTGAATGCAATTTCAAATAAAGAAAATGACTATAAGACAAGGGTTAGGCATCAATCATGAGTTTTGAAAATATCAGTAAAACCGTAAGAAAAATCAATAGTAATAAATAGACCAATATACTTTCCACCGTTTGAAGTACCTTTGATATGTGATCGGTCTGGGGTAACACCGCACGGTCTACAATGTCTACTCACTGTCTACAATGTCTACTTGCAGAAAAATAAGCACTGTCTACGATGTCTACTTGCAGAAAAATAAGCACTGTCTACGATGTCTACTGCAGAAAAGTAAGCACTGTCTACGATGTCTACTGCAAAAAATAAGCACTGTCTACAATGTCTACTTGCAGGAAAATAAGCACTGTCTACAATGTCTACTTGCAGGAAAATAAGCACTGTCTACAATGTCTAAGCATGTTTATGGTCGGATCACACATCCTTGGTACTTCTCATTCCCGACTCAACAATTTATAATAGAGTATAAAAATATCACATAACTAATGGCCAATCAATGAAATATAGTAAAGATCAATATCGAAATGCAAACAATAAACTGTACTCGCCTGTGGTCCTGTGCTGGTGAAACCGATGATCCAAATCACTCAATATGCCACAATAGTCAAAACCCGTACAACAGTCCTCGGAAGCTGAAATAGACAATACCAATGATCTCAGAATAGTCCAATTAGCTAGGATTGCCTGTCCTTAAGTCCAATTCTGGACACAGGGGCAAAACAGTAATTTCGGGCAAAAACGATATCCGCCGTTGGACCCGCTTTGCACCGAAAAGCGTGCCAGAGTCAACAGTCTCTAAAGTCGTCAAACTACATGTTTACGGATCCATTTTTTCGATACGAACCCGACCGTACGTCCAAAGTTGGATTCCGGCGGGCCGTGCACAAAATCGCCCGTTGAGTGGGACCGTGGGGCCCGCAAAACGATAATTTTATCAACGGTCTCAGAATCGGACCAAACTTGGCATACAGGACCAGAAAAATGATACGGTTCTGTTGGCGCAAGTTTTGTCTCGATCTGATGAGCGTGCACAAAGTAATTGGAGAATTTGCAAAGTGCACGATACGGGAAATTTCGACGGATACGCATCAAATTCGTCGCACACACGCGACCAATTTGAATTCCGTCAAAGCCCACACGACCACGAAATCGTTACGCAGCTTTCGATGCTTTCGGTTCGCGACCACGTTGTCCCGATTGGCGTGACGCACGTCGTGTGGAACAATTTTATTGAATTTAAAAACGGGTTTTCGGTTAACTTCGGGATCGGATTTCTCGACACGTAGTCGATGATTTCCAAATCCACGAAAGGGGTTGGGAAGCCCTATATGTTGTCTAAAAGTGTGTTCAAGTAGAATTTATAAACAGTCACTGGATCGATCGGAATCGATCCTCGAATATGGGTGATTGGACTTGTTAACGTCTTGTTTCGGGACAGGTTTTTCGTCAACTTCCACTCGATTTATCTCGAGTCTGGGTCACTAAAAATTAAACTAGTTGACAGGGATTAAAGGTGGTCATATTGTGATCATACCAGAGTTCATGGCTCGCGAAACGATCGAACCATCACTGAGATTTTTTATCGCAAAGTCAGCCCCTCGCCTGTTTCCGCTGCTGTCGTTGCTGCGCGACCCGCGGCGTGTGTATCCGCGCGGCCGTGGCCGTCGGTGGTGCACGGCCGTGGGGGTGCGCCGCCCAGGTCGTGCGTGAGACTAGGGTCGTGGTGGCGGTCCTCGTGGTTAGGGTTTTCGAGCGAACGCTCTCCTTACATCTGCGCTGACTATATTCGTACACGCGCGCATAGGAAATCCTGAGGGTCGGGTTTTCTGTTCCGTAGGGAAGAGCTTGGGCTTGGCTTAAGCTGGGTTCGGGCCTGCTCAACTGAGCGGTTTGGGGAATTGTCCGGGCTTGGCTCAGCTATGCTGGGCCAAATGAGCAGTGGGGACGGGGGTTTGATCACTGTAGCAACTGTTAAGGTCCACAGTGTATAATACCCATATGTATACATATTTAATTTCATATGTATTTCTATATATACATATATATAGAAACCTCTACAATCTAAATAATCCTCTCACTATTTCCTATTCCTAAAGTAGAGCCTGTAGCATGAATATGAACATACATATTAACATTTGTCTGATAACAAAATAAATATAATCAATAATAATAATAATAATAATATAATAATAATAATAATAATAATAATAATAATAATAATAATAATAATAATAATAATAACGAAATATAATGAATCAATAATGGTGTATATACCATTATGTACTGTCTAAAACTCCAAAATACACGAAGACTTATTTTATACAAAAGTCACTGATTTCCTAATAATAATATTTATGATATTTAAATATGAATGCTTTAGAAATATTCGTTGAATCATTAAAATGAAACACAAACACCCTCATACCAAATTTCCCCAACACGAACGTCCTTGGACGTGCTGCATGACCTACATGGACTCGGGCTCAGTTTGGGTTCAGTCCGGACTAAAATGGTATAAACGATTTTCCTAAAACTCAATAATATAGTTAATAAATAATAACTCTTCGGTAATAGTTAAGCCGTAATTTGGCATGGTTTTCCTAGTTAAGACGTCACTACGGCTCGGTCTTCCCTACCGGGGCTAGTACACTAGCCAAAGCACGCCATGGCACTATCCGTGCCACGATTACTAGTCGTCTTGTACTCCAAAACTCCGTCCTGGTTAAAGTCATCTACCGTAATGACTAATTAAATAATTATTATAAATCTAATAATCACCATTTAAATAAAATAAATAATAATAATATTTTAAGCAATTTTCGGGAAGGGAAGCTACAAATCTACCCACCTTAAACTAATTTCGTCCTCGAAATTTTAATCCATAACTATTCCTTACAATAAGAAGTTTACCGGAAACTTAATCTCCTTAAATTTTTAATTCCTCCAGACGGTTTATGTCCTCCTCCTAGTCATTTTGTAACTACAGAACTCTGAGGACTTCTACCCACCTTTGGTCACCCTACTCCTTCAAATCTCATGTCACTAAAACTTTATAATCATCCAATCTACTTGCTAAAATAGATATCTACGGTATAGAGCATCTGTAATCCTCTCATCTATCAAGCAACCCCAAAATCTAACCTGCTATAATTTACACAAGTAGTTAAGAAATATTAGTAAACTCTAATAAGTATGATCCCTCGTCGCTCTGAAATAAGAAGGACGGGAAAAATAAGGAAGAATAACCGAGGGTAATTAGGAAGTTTCAAGAGTGGTAGAGAGTATCTAATGATGCAGCTAGAAAGAAGGTCTATGAATCCTTGACTTATTTGCTAGAATGGCTGCTCTAATTCAGTTACTATCTACGTCGAAGAGCCCCTCGTTAGATAGAGTGGCCTGCGATCCATGCAAACAGAAGTTCCGTTCTCGAATTTAATCTAAACAAGTTCCAAAATAGAACGGAATTTGAGAAATCAAGATTGTGATCCTTTCCGTGGTTATTTAAACACACGAACAGGGGTTATAAATGCAATGCAAGATCGTATCGCAACTTCCAGGTAGATGGAATAAGGGTTACGAACGACTTCACATTCTAAGAAGGGAGACAACATAAAGGGTATAGGGACCTATTCCGGAAGGTTCGATTTTATAGTCCAACTGGTGGTATGTATGAATGGGTATTACCGGGTCTTAATGGGTTCCCAATTGGACATCAGTCGGTTGGACGAACCTCGGATTTCAGTCTCTATATGGACTGGACAAGATCCTAAGATAAGCCTATTTCTACTAGGTTAGGGTAACCTAGAATAGGGTTCCTTCCAAGTGGTTGAGTTAGTTGCTAATCGGGTTGGTTAGCTAGGTCCATAATCCCAAATGCACCTTCAGTGACTTTTGTGTTTAAGTAGCACATGAGGCCTCAATTGATTGGCACACTAGTGGCATGTGCATAGTGGGCTTCGAGTAGGTCACAACCATATATTTGGTCGAAGGAATGAGTCGAATTTGAGGCTCTAATGGAAATCGGAAGATATACCGGTATTACGGTAAAGGTTATGGCTAATTTTAACCCGAAAGTCGTAGCACAGAAATAGAGTACAAGGTGACGGGTTTGAGTGGGACATGATATACCTAAATGAAGGTAGACTTGTCTAGATTGCATGTAAAATTTGTTGGGAGATAACAACTGGTCTCGTGCTCCGAATATTAATGACACGGCCGGGATCACAAAATGATCTAAATGAAAAGTGGGATTCCAAGGGCACTACTAATCATCCTAATGGAAATTATTCTAATCACTCGGTAATCCTGGTATGTCCTGAATTTAGAAGGCTTACAGTCTACCCACCTTAGAAGCTAAGCTATAGTTTTTTTTTTTTTGGAATAATGAGGTTAGAAGGATTTCAAAAGTCCGAATATTGTACCTCGACTCTTGTCAATAAGCATAAGGCATAATATACGGGATACGGTAGATGTAAGTCAAGTCAAGGATCGTTCCTCCATAAATAGAAAACGAGTGTGTACCATGACACAGGGTCAAAGAAATAGAGGAACGTACACATCCACAGCATACAAAAGTTATTGACGGGTAACCATTCTCTAAGGCACATCATAAGAAAAGATTTCTAACAACGAAGTCGTGAATTCTATTTGTGTCAACCTGCCAGACTATCATCATAAGAGTTGTAGTGATCGTGTATTGTTGTTGTCAACTGGTGGATCAAATATGACAGGTATGTAAGTTATGGTATGGGTAAGCTAGTGACTATGGTGTTCCAATACTAGTTAGCTTTATAAAAAAAAAATTTACGTGACTAGGGTAATACTTGTTGGAGATCAATCTCGGGATGAGTGCCTACCATAGTCACGGTAAATTATTGTCCTTAGCCGTTGTCATTTCATGTCAAACTGTGGGCTTTGGTCGAGGGACGGTCGAGTTAAGACATAAGGGTTGAAGAAAGGCAATATTCAGAAAAACATTTAGAGACACAATGAATTGTTTCTTGAGAATATATAGTCTTCTGGGTTGGCATTACAACTAAGGGTAAAACCCTAATCATTCTCAAATTCAGATGGTTTGAAAGTCCCAATAACAGTTTAGGGTCGAGAGGAGAACGAGTAACTCATTCACATGTCTGGCTGACGATAACTACCCTTGTGTATACAACTACAATGGCCCTGGGAATACGCGGTATCCCTCTACCAATTACGAGCTTCTGTCCTTCCAAATCAGTGAAAGGCAAAAACAAGAAAGAGTTCAAAAGAGATGTTACTGAATACAATCACGTAATTCAAGGCGGACGTATAATTCGAGAGGAATTGTCAAGCAGTCGCGGATGATCCTAGATACCTATATCTCCATCCACGTAGGATAATCAATTAGAGAGCGAACCGAGTGCACTACGGTTGATCAGACCGTAATACATAGATTCTGAGTAGACAATATGTTAATAATAGTCCCCACTAAACACATGTCTTGAATCAAGCTCGAGAACAGAGTGAGCTTGCAAAGCTAGGCTGTAATAGCAGCAGTGGTTAAGGTAGTCAAAATACAAGTATGCGAGATTTTTTTGAGAGAAGGCACAAGCGTGTCGAGTTTGTGAGAATCAAACCTTACCCGATGTTCTTGCTTATACAGTCTTCCTACTATCTTCTTATCCACAAAGACTTGGTCGACTAATGGGTTATGATCTCTAAATTCTATATTCCGGGTAAACCTGTTAGCGTCAATCAATATTCTCGTCAATAGGTCACAAGGACCACGGGATGCTAGATCGGAAGACGTGCTACCCAACTTACAGAACTTCCTCTAGTATTGGTTTTGGATCCTAGGGGACATACAGGGCATTTTCCTATCCTCTATAGTATCATACTTGTAATCATGTCTGAAGTCATTTCACCGAGAGTTATGCCTCGTCCGTATACCCGGGCGGTGGTAAACTCTTGGTTCCGTGATTCAGGGTGATAAGCTATCAATTACTCTACCTTATCTCGACACCAGGGTAACTACGATCAAGGAGGACCACTAGCCATAGTTTTAGCAATGTCCTATAACCTATATTTTCTTAGACTGACTTCAACTCTAGGGGTCGTGCCTTGCCAGTGCGCTGCTGGCTGCAGTGAATTCATAGTCTCTATAATTCAAATGAATGGTGACAGTGCGCTGCTGTCCTGCCATTATGAGATAACTAACATTCCTTTAACTAAAATCTGTAAACAAATCCTGGCTTCTAGAGATTCAAACAAGTCGACTATGTAATAAGGCATAAATAATTGTCCTATCTGTCACAATCTTTAAAATAAGATTAAATCATGGAGGAAGTAACTGAAAACAAAAGGATTACAAGCATTCTAGTATCTATTCTATGTGTATTCAACCTTTGAGGAAAAACTTGAATCGAACTAACTCGAGGTTCATACATGGGTAACATAATCAGAAATTTTATAAAAATAATAATAATTCTTAGGCAATTAGGAACTAAATAGGCAATTCGGACTAAGATATGAGGATGATATCTAAAGGCAAGGAGAAGGAATTGAATAATTTATCTAGGCGAGATCATCAATTCCAGGAAGCTCTGCCTCTCCAAGTGAATAATCTATCCACATTGGACCATATCTTCCAATCAAGAGGTAATAGTGTACTATGAGGATCTGACAAACTATCAAAATTAATAACTCCTTATCTAAATTCCATGGCCTAAACTACCCATCAGTAAATTCGTATAAGGGACTCCTAGTCCTAGTCATTCTCGTAAATTAAATTAATTTCTAATTCGTGAATGAGCATTTCTAGTCGCAGGCTCGCAATAGTACGGCTAACTTAAGTACTATCACGAGTTCACAAGATTTGTGAAGACAGACCTGCATGGGCCACCACAAAAACTTGTCACGACCCGCACCCATTTTTTTTTTAAACGGATACGAGACGTGTCCAAGCCAGCCTACGCCGCAGAGTCGGCGGTAGAACGCTGTCACGGCCATGTAGATCAAATCACAAATAATGCTCATTCACATAATTAATTTAACTTACAATGATCACAAGTTTTACATTTGTAGAAAAATATAAACTTGTACAAATAAATGAATGACTACAACTCAACTATCTATCTAGTCTCTAGGCTTTGTCTGCAAGTATTCCCGTCACTCCCCAAGCTAAGTGAAACCGCGGCTAACCTGAAAATGTTGGTTTCCAGTCAGGAATGGAACGAGCACAATTCACTGAATGCAATTTCAAATAAAGAAATGACTATAAGACAAGGGTTAGGCATCAATCATGAGTTTTGAAAATATCAGTAAAGCCGTAAGAAAAATCAATAGTAATAAATAGACCAATATACTTTCCACCGTTTGAAGTACCTTTGATATGTGATCGGTCTGGGGTACTACACCGCACGGTCTACAATGTCTACTCACTGTCTACAATGTCTACTTGCAGAAAATAAGCACTGTCTACGATGTCTACTTGCAGAAAAATAAGCACTGTCTACGATGTCTACTGCAGAAAAGTAAGCACTGTCTACGATGTCTACTGCAGGAAATAAGCACTGTCTACATGTCTACTTGCAGGAAAATAAGCACTGTCTACAATGTCTACTTGCAGGAAAATAAGCACTGTCTACAATGTCTAAGCACTGTCTATGGTCGGATCACACATCCTTGGTACTTTCATTCCCGACTCAACAATTTATAATAGTATAAAAATCACATAACTAATGACCAATCAATGAAATATAGTAAAGATCAATATCGAAATGCAAACAATAAACTGTACTCGCCTGTGGTCCTGTGCTGTGAAACCGATGATCCAAATCACTCAATATGCCACAATAGTCAAAACCGTACAACAGTCCTCGGAAGCTGAAATAGACAATACCAATGATCTCAGAATAGTCCAATTAGCTAGGATTGCCTGTTCTTAAGTCCAATTCTGGACACAGGGGCAAAACGGTAATTTCGGACAAAAACGATGTCCGCCATTGGACCCCTTTGCACCAAAAAGCGTGCCAGAGTCAACAGTCTCTAAAGTCGTCAAACTACATGTTTACGGATCCAGTTTTTCGATACGAACCCGACCGTAGTCCAAAGTTGGATTCGGCGGGCCGTGCACAAAATCGCCCGTTGAATGGGACCGTAGGGCCCGCACAATGACGATTTTATCAACGGTCTCAGAATCGGACCAAACTTGGCATACAGGACCAGAAAAAGATACGGTTCTGTTGGCGCAAGTTTGTCTCGATCTGATGTGCGTGCACAAAGTAATTGGAGAATTTGCAAAGTGCACGATACGGGAAATTTCGACGGATACGCATCAAATTCGTCGCGCACACGCGACCAATTTGAATTCGTCAAAGCCCACACGACCACGAAACCGTTACGCAGCTTTCGATGCTTTCGATTCGCGACCACGTCGTCCCGATTGGCGTGACGCACGTCGTGTGGAACAATTTCATTGAATTTAAAAAGGTTTTCGGTTAACTTCGGGATCGGATTTCTCGACACGTAGTCGATATTTCCAAATCCACAAAGGGGTTGGGAAGCCCTATATGTTGTCTAAAAGCGTGTTCAAGTAGAATTTATAAACAGTCACTGGATCGATCGGAATCGATCCTCGAATACGGGTGATTGGACTTGTTAACGTCCTGTTTCGGGACAGGTTTTTCGTCAACTTCCACTCGATTTATCTCGAGTCTCGGGTCACTAAAAATTAAACTAGTTGACAGGGATTAAAGGTGGTCATATTGTGATCATACCAGAGTTCATGGCTCGCGAAACGATCGAACCATCACTGAGATTTTTCATCGCGAAGTCAGCCCCTCGCCTGTTTCCGCTGCTGTCGTTGCTGCTCGCGACCCGCACGCGCTGTGTATCCGCGCGGCCGTGGCCGTCGGCGGTGCGCGGCCGTCGGGGGTGCGCCGCCCAGGTCGTGCGTGAGACTAGGGTCGTGGTGGCGGTCCTCGTGGTTAGGGTTTTCGAGCGAACGCTCTCCTTACATCTGCGCTGACTATATATTCGTACACGCACGCATAGGAAATCCTGAGGGTCGGGTTTTCTGTTCCGTAGGGAAGAGCTTGGGCTTGGCTTAAGCTGGGTTCGGGCCTGCTCAACTGAGCGGTTTGGGGAATTGTCCGGGCTTGGCTCAGCTATGCTGGGCCAAGTGAGCAGTGGGGGCGGGGGTTTGATCACTGTAGCAACTGTTAAGGTCCACAGTGTATAATACCCATATGTATACATATTTAATTTCATATGTATTCCTATATATACATATATATAGAAACCTCTACAATCTAAATAATCCTCTCACTATTTCCTATTCCTAAAGTAGAGCCTGTAGCATGAATATGAACATACATATTAACATTTGTTTAACAAAATAAATATAATCAGTAATAATAATAATAAAATATAATAATAATAAATAATAATAATAATAATAACGAAATATAATGAATCAATAATGGTGTATATACCATTATGTACTGTCTAAAACTCCAAAATACACGAAGACTTATTTTATACAAAAGTCACTGATTTCCTAATAATAATATTTATGATATTTAAATACGAATGCTTTAGAAATATTCGTTGAATCATTAAAATGAAACACAAACACCCTCATACCAAATTTCCCCAACACGAACGTCCTTGGACGTGCTGCATGACCTACATGGACTCGGGCTCAGTTTGGGTCCAGTCCGGACTAAAATGGTATAAACATTTTCCTAAAACTCAATAATATAGTTAATAAATAAATAACTCTTCGGTAATAGTTAAGCCGTAATTTGGCATGGTTTTCCTAGTTAAGACGTCACTACGGCTCGGTCTTCCCTACCGGGGCTAGTACACTAGCCAAAGCACGCCATGGCACTATCCGTGCCACGATTACTAGTCGCCTTGTACTCCAAAACTCTGTCCTGGTTAAAGTCATCTACCGTAATGACTAATTAAATAATTATTATAAAATCTAATAATCACCATTTAAATAAATAATAATAATAATATTTTAAGCAATTTCCGGGAAGGGAAGCTACATATGCATTGGCTAGATATAATAATGCTCCAATATTACTTAAATACGGTATTTCAGGACCAAGAAATTTTTCATCTTGTCCCTTTGGTCGGAGTGGATGTTTATCCAAATCCAAACTCTATACAACCAAAGATGTACTAAGTGGATGTGCTTTCTATTCTGAATCGTTTTAAAATTCTATTAATATATCGGGATTGATGAACTAATACTCCACTGGAACTTCGTTCTATTTGCAAACCGAAAATTTGTCTTTTCCAAAGTCTTTCATATGAAATTCTTTCTATGAATAGTTTGTAGTTTTATCCAATTTTGTAGAAGAACTGATCAGGTTTATATCATCCATATACTGCTACTATAGGTAATCGATTCTCGGATTTCTTAATGAAGACACATTGACAAATTTGATTATTATCATTCCTTAGTCAAATATATACTAAGACGATTATACAACATTCTTCTGGATTGTTTCAACCCATATAATGATCGTCTAAGTTTCATTGAACACATGCCCTTTTGACTTAGTCTCTGGCATTGTAAATCCTTCTGAAATTTCATATAGATGTCAATATCTAAGTCTCCGTAGAAATATGTAGTTAGACACCATCCATAAATTTCATATCAAAATTTTAAGAAACTACGGGACTGATTAGATATCTAAAAGTAATGACATCCATAACTGGAGAGTATGTCTCCACATAGACAATTCCAGAACTTTGAGAGAAATCTTGTGCTACAAGTCGGACTTTGTATCTTTCGACTTAGTTCCTCTCATTTCGTTTTCTCATGAATACCCATTTAAAACTAACATGCATGGTTTATGCCCTTTGGTGTTTCCACTATAGGTCCAAACACATCATGTTTTTCTAAATATTTCAATTCTGCTTGAATAACATCTTTTCAGATTGACCAATCTTTTCTTTGTCGATATTCCTTTATACTACGTGGTTCATTTTCACAATCATCATTATCCTTTAATATTTCAGTAGCTACTACATAGCTAAATATGTCATCGATGACAAGTACTTTTCTACTCCATAATTCACTTGAACATGCATGTAATAGCGAGATCTCTTCATTTTCAGGTACTTATGTCTCTATAGAGGCATCCATAAGCATTTCAATAAATTTGGAGACATTCACATCTTCATTATTTGTTTTCGTAGCTCCATCCACTATCGAACTTTTATCAGGATAAGATGTTTCATTAGCTCTCCTCTTTCTTGAAGCACTATCCTTGGAACCTATAGGCTTACCACGCTTTTGACATTTAGTAATAGATTTATTTGCCGTCTTGTTTAAATTTTGTCCAACTAGAACAATAATTCTAGCTGGCACATTCATATCTGGCATATGTCATCTAGTTACCTTTGTGGCATCATTAAATGCATCAGGTAATTGATTTGCAATTTCTTACAAATGTATCATTCTTCTTATCTTATAATCACATTATGGAGTTCTTGGATCTTGATGAGATAGAGTAGACCTATTCTATGTCAATTCACGTCGCTCATTAGCAATAATTTGTTCTATATGAATAATTTGTTGCTTACCTCCCCTTAACGACGGAAATACTCTC
Source organism: Iris pallida (assembly GCA_029216955.1). Taxonomy (NCBI): domain Eukaryota; kingdom Viridiplantae; phylum Streptophyta; class Magnoliopsida; order Asparagales; family Iridaceae; genus Iris; species Iris pallida. Next base: position 43,631 of record JANAVB010019937.1, read on the forward strand.
TCATCAAATTGGCAATTATCAAATCTTGTAGTAAGACATCACTAGTCGTTGGTTCCAAATACCTTATTAAGAAGAAGACTCAAACTAATGTATATTTCCAAACGTCATTGGAGACCCATCTTAGTTCTTTTGGGAGATGGACTTAGGACATATATTGTATATCCAAACTTTCTCAAATATAAAATATTTGGTTGTTTACCACTAACAAGTTGTATATTGAAAAGATTGTACTAGTGGAGGTCTAGCTATAAGTTGGAGATATTTATAAATGACCTATCTAACCAATTTTTCTTGTGCACATGGGGAACATGATGCTCTACCTCAATCCCTAATGATGTATCAAAAAATTGTGAGGTAATTTTTTTGCAGCATTATCAAGTCTAGTTGACTTAATCGAGTTATCAGGAAACTGAAGTCTAAGTTTAATAATTTGGACCAAAAGACGAGAAAATATAAGATTTCTAGTAGACAATAGACAAACATATGACTACCTAGTAGATTGCATCTATGAGTACCACAAAATATATAAATGGACCACTAGCAGGGTGAATATGACCATAAATGTCTTCTTATATTCTTTACAAGAAAGTAGGAGATCATTCTTATAGAAAGATGGTCTAGTTATAAACTTTCTTGTAAACGAGGAACACATAGGTAATTCTTTCATAAGCCAAGATCGTGATTTTCCAATAAATGTCCACAAGAATTATAAATGATCTGATTGAATAGAGTTTGTCTTGGATGACCCAAACGGTCATGCCAAATGTTGCATAAGACATGATCATTAGCTTTAAATTTTGCCACGTTCATATGAGATTCAGTTATACCAATGGCGGTGTAATACAAACCCACCGAAAGATAAGAGAATTCTTCTAATGTGAGCTTTTTGCTCCCGATATTAGATGTGATACATAATCTCTTTGTTGTTATCATTTTTAGTTTCAATATAGTACCCATTTTTGCGTATATCATTGAAACTTAGCAAATTTATTTTAAAATTTCTTGAATATAACATATTCTGCAAATACTAAATTTGGGAAATTTTTTGATTTTTCAAAATCGTATGTGTTGTAGCACTATCTACCAAACACATATCCAGTCATTTTTCTTGAATTCTTTGAATCTGTCAACATCTTGTTGAGTAGTTTGACATTGCTTAAACCAATGTCCATCTTTGTCACATTTATGACAAGCATTACTATTCCTATTTGGTTTACATGAAGCAAATGAAATTTTTTATAAACATATATTCTAGCTAGCATAAATATAATAAGAAATAATTAAGCACTTCAAATGATAATATCATATTATAGAAATGTGACTCCAAATTTATAATACAGATTTTCAATAAAACAAACTCTCATGGCCTAGACATTCCATGATGGAAACCAAAATAAAATATGACTTCAAATGTAAATAGTTTATAAGTACTTGAAATAAAACATAAATTAACCGAGTGCTCATTCAATGGAAAATGGATTTTCAAGCATCTCCATGAACTGTTTATTTGTAACTTAATTCCCGTTTTGATCCTCAAAAGTCGGATCAAAACAATTCATATTTTATTTTGAGGATTTGAATTCCCTTTAGAGTGTGTTGTCCACTTGTTCCATTTATTGTTTTGTGAAACACTGCTTCCACCTTTATAAGGTTGACAACCATGACCATATCTTCCACAAATTTATTTTTATTTCCTCTCCTACGTCCTCCATCATGACCTTTGTTAATTCCAAAATTGTTGGCTTATGCCTCAAGAAATGCCATTGATCTAGTTAGTCTAGAGTTGTGATTTTTCATGAGAACATTACTATTTGCCTCTGCTACAAGGAGAGAATCACCAGTTCATAGTATTTTATAAAAAAATGCGATATTATTACTGCAAAAGCACATTATTTGCATCAAAATGAGAGAATTTTCTCAATCATTTGAGTCTCTGTTACTTTTTCTACGTATATCTACGGCAAAAATTGTTGGTGTTTTTGCCGTAGAGACTAGAAAGATAGTTCCACATTGGCTAGGCCAAATAGATTGTATCTTTATATAAAGCTTTGCTTGTGTTGAGAGAATCACATGAGATGTGGAGAGGCACGTGGGTGCCATGTGGGGGGGGGGGATTTTTCTAGTGGAAATAAGGCTAACCTAACAAAGAAGCATCAATGCTTTTTGTCATGCTCATGAGATTATTTTTCTATGGAGCTAAACCCCGAAGGGGCTTAGCGACTCAGACTCGAACTCAGACTCGGGCTCGGGCTCGGACTCAGACTCGGACTCAAGGGCGCAAAGTGGCGCTTTGTTAGCGCACGTTGCACCTAGCACGATACATCATCGGTGCATGGCGCCTTATGCGCAGTTGATGCGCTCGTGCGCGAGTCGCATGCGTAGGTACACGTCAGCATCGACGCATGGTGCCTTTTACGTAGTTGATGCGCTCGTGCGCTCATCTTCTGCGTGTCGCATGCGCAAGTGCATGCGCAGATGCATAATGGCTCGCATGCACAGGTGATGTACAGCAGCTCGCAGTAGGTGCACAGAGATGACGCAGAAGCTACGCAGTAGCTGTGCGGCTAAGCACAGCTATGTGCTTGTAGAGGCTAAAAATCAAGCTGCGCCGCTCCTGGAGTCATATCATCTGGTTTGCCAATATCAAGTTGCGTATCATCAGGTTGCACAGGAGACAGATGACGCGAGCGCCACGTGGCGTACTTCCTCGAGAATGTAACGGTATCATCATTGCCTGACAACTGGCAATACGCATATCAAGGAGAATCCGTTCGAATCTTGCGTAACACGGAGCTCAAAAATTTGGTCAGATTTAATGACAGCTAGCAGTTTGCGCAACATGTCAGGGTACCGAAGATGTACTTAGGCGCAAGTTGAAGATGACAGCTAGTAGTTCGCATAATGTATCAGGGTGCATGCGCGAGAATTAATCAGTACAACACAAAAGACCCAGTTAAAGGTGCCAGTTGTTGAGTTGCGCCCAAGCGCAACCTGGCTAGTTGGCGCCACCTGATCAACTTTTATTTAGAAGCAGGGTAACGTGGCGTGCAAGCCACCATATTCGCAGAGCGTGCCCACTATATGCCCACGACCACGCACATCTCATTCAAATGATGCCACGCGTCCACAGCAGTTGGTGCAACCACTCGCGCAAGTGAACAGGAGGCGCGCAACCTGAAGTGCGCGTAACCCAGAATAACTGCTAAACAGTTATTTTAAGAACTCTATAAATAGAGTTTCAAATCAGTCTTAAGGCATCACGAATGATCATAATCTCCTACTAAAGCGCTGTTGCATCCTCCAGAGGCTAGTGTCTTCGATATCACATCGTCCAAGGGATAAAATGATCGTCTTCTGATCAAATTTCTATAGTTGTACTTCAACAGAAATTAATTGTACTCTTTGTACTTTTTCTCAGTTTGTAGAAATATGAATTTTCTTTTTGTTTTTTGCAAACAAAATGGTGACTCTGCTGGGGACGACTTTCTCCTCCGACGAGAAAGTGACAACTCAATGTGATACCACGTCGATCGGCAAGACGCAGAAGACCCTGGTCGTTCAATTCGACCAAACAGCCTACGAGGCCATAATCAATGCTGGGTGTGCCAAGCGCACTATTGCCACTGTTAAGGGCAAGACGCGCTCTGTCTGGACTCCTAAGTCCTCGACGCACAACCTGCTGTGGCTTAAGCTGTGCATATTACTGCCCTGGCGCAACCTAAAGGAATAACCTTTTGGCTAACTTTTCTACTTCTCCGATTATGAAATCGAAGGAGACTTCGTCTCGATACACTGTTGTCCAAAAAAAAAAGTGTCCTTTGGCCTTTTTCTCTGGGCGCAACCTGTGCCTATTCCCGCCGTGGCACAACCTGCGCATATTACTGCCCTGGCGCAACCTAAAGGAAATAGCCTTTTGGCTGACTCCTCTACTTCTTCGATTCTGAAATCGAAGGAGACATCATCTCGACACACTGCTAGACAAAATAAAAGAAAGTGCCCTTTAGCTTTTTCTTCCCTGGCGCAACCTATTCCTGCTCCTGCTTGGCGCAACTTGCGTATAATTCTGCACTGGTGCAACCTGTGCCTATTCCTGCCTAGCGCAACCTGCATATATTTCTGTATTGGTGCACGTAAAGAAAAACATTTTTAGGCTCCCTCTTCGTCATCAAGCCAGAAACTTAATAGAAAATCATTAAATCAAGGCAAACGCTCTTTGGCTTTTCCTTATTCTGCTCGAGTTATTGACTGGATGGAAAGTACTACTGATTGTGCTTTTGCGCCTCTCAGCACAAAAGCGGATTCAGATAGAAATTCTACTCTCCTTAACAGAGACAACCAAATCTCTATCAGGAAATGAGTTCTATTCAGAATGAACTTTCCACACAAAAGGGTATATGCCTACTCCAAAGAGGTCAGGACAGATCTACCAACCTACGTATCTCAAGATCCCGACAGACAAACTGCTAGTATCTCATGTAGATGCACAAGTAGCACCCCTGTCAGACTTGAGCACCTATATCAACAGGTGCCAATTAGTGTCAACCTCGGGAAAACACAAAATGTATCAAGCGCAACCTGCACCAGTTGCTAACTTGCACCAGAGGAATAATTTGAGGTAAAAAATCCTATGACTTATGCTAACCAGCTTAGCACGTCCTTGTACACTCAAGGTACGGGACACCTCAAGAACATGAACCATGTCCCGAATATCATTAAAGGCAACATTCCTGCAACTTTTTCTCGTCTTGTTAGTGATCTTCGTGAACTCTTGATATAGAAGCGGAAGGTTGTAAA
>JANAVB010019938.1:0-28098 GCA_029216955.1 Iris pallida
CCGTCCCCCCCTCGCCAATGAAACGGTCACATGTGGCCCGCAGGTCAGAACTGCCGTCCAAGTCTGCGGGTAACGTAGCACTGCTGTTACATTTGTGTGTTCATATATTCTTGCCATCTTCCCTTATTATATGGAGATTCCAGACATCCTCTCTTCATGCATGCTTCAATTTTTGTCCTTTGGTGGGACATGTTTTTTCCACTGTACATGTATATATCCACATGTTTTTGTTCTACTCGGACTAATGATTCAGACAATTTCTTTTTCATTTTCTAAGCTCATATTTTATTTAAACGTTAATTAGACTTTGTGTTTCAAACATTCGAAAATAAGCATTTGGATAGAATTTTGGTCATGGGATAACAGTCGATCCGTATTGACCTTGCATCCAAATTTTGTTAATAAATATTTTAAAATTAATTAGACTTATGGTCCCAAAAATATTCTTATCCTTCTTGACTTATAATTTAATTTATTTATTAAAATAGTTTCGGATGGTCAATATAAGTCGATCGTTATCTTATGATCCAAATTCTAAGCATATTATCTTCAGAACTCGAATGTTAGTTTTTAAAACCCAAAGTCTAACTAACCTTTTATTTAATTATGGTACTAAATATTCTTTTTTTTTTCTTTGAACATTTGATAACTTGACTTTCTGACAAAGGAATCATTTAGAGCATCTCCAACCCTATTGTGAGTTTGAAAAAAATGGTTGCCACATAGGAATGACAACCATTTTTCCCAAAAGTACTTCTCCAATGCAAATGTGAAATAAAGTGTGGAGTTGACATGGCAATGACATGGCAAAGACAATGTGAAGTTGGTTGTCTAGATCTAGACAATGCACTTCACAATGTCTTTATGTCCACATCATCATTTGTGAATAAAAATATTTATAAAAAAGAAGTAGAAGAGTAAAAGTTGTCTTGAAAGTTGTAAAAAATTATTTGTATTGTTTTCTCAATACTTTTGCATTGGAGATGACTTTTTAAACCCATTGTCATTTGTGAATATAACTTTGCCACCTATACAAGACATTGTCTTGTCCCTCATGCCACATAGGATTCACAACACAAAACAAGACAATAGGGTTGGAGATGCTCTTACACCATACTGTTAGTAAGTGTTCGTTTCTCTCGAGCTCCTCACCTAGACTTAGTGTTGGACAGCATAGGACCTTAGGGGCAGATGTTGAGCTTAAATTAAATTAGGAAATCCTTACTCATTTTATTTCTTTAAACAAAGTACTCATAATAGATGCATGCAAGGGATGCAGAAGATTTTCTATTAATTAAATTCCTAATGCCATGTGTATGTAACATGGGTAGCTCGCCTTCAGTAGTAGGACTGTGGTCCTGTACAAAAAAATATTAGACTCCTGTCTTGAATTGGCTTTGCTGTGCCAGGAAACACGGATGCAGGAATTCCTTAGCATAGGATTACTATGTGATTGCACTTGCAACTTCCTAGTCTTAATGAGTTCATTTTTGTTCACACATCAAAACTAGGATATTTGTTCACCCTCAAATAAATGATTGACACATGTCAAATTCTTTAGTCAAAATTATTTTGAATGTTTACAATACCACTTCCAAAGTAGTTTATGTTAAATGGATTTGACACTTGTCAATTTTTTGCTGGATGATGAACAAACACCCTAGTTTTGGTAGGTGAACAAAAATGGACTCTAGTCCTAATTATGCAGTGAGCTTTTTGCTTTCTACCAGCATTTGAAGTTGTGCATTTCATGCTTCGAAGGGGGCTATTTTATTATCGTTGGTAGTCTCAGTTGTTGGGCGCGTGCGGAAGCGTTTGCCAACCCACCAAACCAAAACCAGCCCCCCGTCTAACGGACACCCAGCACAAGATGAAGACAAGTATATGGCGGTGACGTACCTCACCTGGACAAATCCCAACCTTTAATAACTCAGATGAAATTACAAGATTGACAGAACTCATGTTGAACTCTTTGTCCTAATAAGTTCAACCCCCCACCACTCTCAAGAAGAAAAACAAAAGATTACAATTGAGATCACTCACCAACCCGTAGTAATCTCCCTAACCGAAGTTGACGACTCCTCGATTAGATGTTCTTCTTCCTTCTGTCTTGAATGACGAAGTCCTAAGAGAAAAGGACGGACTTTCTCTTAGATTTTCTTGTGGACATGCACCCTGAATCTCCACTTTTGTGCTTTGTGCCTCCACCCTCACCCCATATATATAGGATGAGAAAATCCTATTTTAGGTCATAATATGATTTCTTAATTAGGAAGCCCTCAAATAAAAATCATATTATACCTAAAATAGCCCATAAATTATCCTATTTTAGATCATAATAGGATTTTCTAATTATATCTAAAATAGCACAACACCAATTATGGACATCCAAATCTAATCAAATCAAATATTTAATAAGATTTAGATTCCACAAGTATGTTGTTACCAAATCCAGACTGGACACCAACAATCTCCCCCTTCAGTCTGATGAGAGGGTATTGACCCCATGGGTCCTCAACTGGACTCCATGCCTGTCGTCCCACGATAGAATTCCTGCTCCCCTATGCCACTGGTCTCCGATCCCCCCGAGTTGCTTTGCATCTTCCTTTGTCTCCAGCTCCTTGACCGTCACGTCGATGCTAGCTGCTATGGATAGCACATCCTGCACCACTAGGATCCTGCCGATATCAATGACACGACCAAGATCGAAGTCCCTGATGATCAGTCTCACCGTAAGTCTTGGCTGCTTGTCCCCGACTTCCTTCTTCCACCGAAAAATGTTAATATTTCAACCAGCTTCTTCACCCTTGGCTAGCCCAACCAAGCGGACGGTACGGTTCTCAAAAGATTCGAACTCCTGAACCTACCCACCTTCGTGTTCGAACTTGAAGCTCTCCCATACACATGCATTCTCGAGCATAACATCACACACTGTGCATGCCATCGATGACCCACAACTCCCCTTGAACTGTGTGAATGATGATGCTCCCGTCTCAGATTGAGTTTGCTGCAAAACTTGATCTCCTTCCTGGCTTCGAATTGTTGAAACCGATATCGCTCCGTGAAGATTTAGCAAACCACCTGTCGCCAAATCTGGATCATAGAGCAACCCCCACCTGGAGACCGACCAGCCGTCATGGGACCGATAGATTGACCCTTAATCTTTGACTCATCACCATCCATCGCTTTGTCTCGACGAACCGAATCCTCCGTAACCCTCAAAGAATCTTGAAGCCCCTCTTGAGTAAGTTCTCGACGATCCACCTCCAGTCGAACATCCCTTGAGCCTCCATCCGGTGTCTGTGGCCTGTATGTACAGATCAGCGGCTTGAGCCTGTACATACCATAACACAAATCTTCCCAAGACAGCTATTGGGAACCCTTCACAAGCATCCAATCTTTGCTCCCAAACAGACTGCGACGACCATCATCTTCCAGCTTTTCCACCGAAACCAAGTTGTAGCGCAAACTCAGTACATGTCGCATACCCCTGAGGACGAGTTTCTCACCAAACTTCGTCGTCAAGTGCACATCACTGATGCATACAATTGCAGCCATCCCCTTGTCACCCATCTTTACATGTCCAAACCTGCCGTCACGATATGACGTGAAGATCCTCCTATATGGAGTGGCGTGATACGATGCCCCCGTGTCCATGACCCAGTCGCCATCATGCCACATGCCACAAGGTTCCTCTGTATCGGTCGCTGCGATGATGATATCTTCCATTGCTGTGAGATCTCTTGCCTTTGGCCTTCTCAGCTTTGAGCATCATGTAGTTTCTCTTGATATGACCCCTTTCTCCACAGTAATAGCAGCCCTCCTTGCGGTCCACAATTGCAAGATCCTGAGAACTCTCTCCTGTCCTCGCCTGTGACTTGGGTCTTCCTTTCCCGTAGGAAGTCACTAGAGCGGACTCCTACGACGATTCTACTTGCTTGTGCCGAACCTCCTCATTCAACAAGCTACTTTTGACTGCCTCCATCATAACAACTCCATCAGGTACGGAGTTGCTCACCGACACCACCAACGTCTCCTAGCTTTTCGGCAGAGAACTCAAGAGCAGTATGGCCTGAAGCTCATCATCAATCATCATCGTCATCGTAGACAGCTTATTGATGATACCCTGAACCTCGTTCAGATGTTGTGCTACTGGGAAACCCTCCGTGTACTTTGAGTTGACGAGTTGGCGAATAAGAAACGCCATGTTTCCAGCCGTCTTCCTTTCGTATAGCGAATGCAGCTTCTCCCATAATGCTTTTGCCGAACTCTCAATGGACACGTCGTGAAACACCGAATCATCCAACCATTGGCGGATGAATCCAACGGCCTTTCGATCCAGTCGTTTCCAGTCTTCAGTAGCATTGTCCATTGGCTTTACGCTATCGCCCTCCAACGGACCATGCAAGTCCTTGCACCAGAGTAGATTCTCTATCCTTGGCTTCCAAATCACCCAGTTTCTCCTTGTGAGGGTTATCATACAAGTGTTCATCTGCTCCGTAGACATGGTTACCAGAACCTCCAAAGCTCTGATACCAATTGTTGGGCGCATGCGGAAGCGTTTGCCAACCCACCTGACCAAAACCAACCCCCGTCTAACGGACACCAAGCACAAGATGAAGACAAGTATATGGCGGTGACGTACATCACCTGGACAAATCCCAACCTTTAATAACTCAGATAAAATTACAAGATTGATAGAACTCACGTTGAACCCTTTGCCCTAATGGGTTCAACCCCTCGCCACTCTCAAGAAGAAAAACAGAAGATTATAATTGAGATCACTCACCAACCCATAGAAATCTCCCTAATCGAAGTTGACGACTCCTCAATTAGATCTTTTTCTTCCTTTTGTCTTGGATGGCGAAGGCCTAAGAGCAAAGTACGGACTTTCTCTTAGATTTTCTTGTGGACAAGCATCCCGAATCTCCACTTTTGTGCTTTGTGCTTATTCTTTGTGTCTCTACCCTCACCCCATATATATAGGATAAGAAAAATCCTATTTTAGGTCATAATATAATTTCTTAATTAGGAATCCCTTAAATAAGAATCCTATTACACCTAAAATAGCCCATCAATTATTCTATTTTAGATCATAATTGGATTTCCTAAAATAAGAATCCTATTATATCAAAAATAGCACAACACCAATTATGGACATCCAAATCTAATCAAATCAAATATTTAATAAGATTTGGATTCTATAAGTATATTGTTACCAAATCCAGACTGGACTCCAACATTAGTAGCCTAATCGAATAGGGGAATATTTTTTTGGACATGGAAAGCATGTGTGCCAAACGTAAGAGGGCGCTCCAGTGCCACGAGGCTCCCGTGATTGATGCATTCTTCGAATGCGAGCCAATTTCTTTTGTTGCGTTGAATGCCACTCTTATCACTTTAAGAGATGTTTAAGACTATGTTAGTGGCTATAGGCTTGGTTTTTAACTGCTACTTCTAATAAAATCTTAATTTTTTTAAATGTTTATAATGAAGTTATCTAATCCTGGAGATAAGTGGAGAATGTTGAATGATTGTGCTTGGATTTGTAAGATTATTTGCAAAAAAAATTGTTGAATTTTCTCGCTTCCTGTATTTACTTTGTTGCTCTGGAAGAAAATTTTGCAAACCCAAATGTTTAGACCCTTGAGACACAAAGATGGACATGGACTCATAGACACAATATAGATATGCGGTATGGACATTTATGGAATACGAGTTTAGTTATCTATGTTTCATCAATATAACCACATGCAGAGACACGATACTGCTGGAGTCCAGTCTGAATTTGGTAATATCATATTTGTGGAATCCAAATTTAGTTAAATATTTGATTTAATTAGATTTGGATGTTCTTAATTGGTGTTGTGCTATTTTAGATATAATAGGATTCTTATTTTAAGGCTCCTATTTAAGAAATCCTATTATGATCTAAAATAGAATGTTGATGAAAAATTTTAGGTATAATAAGATTCATATTTTATTCCTATTTAAGAGATCCTATTATGACCTAAAATATAAATTTTTTTCATCCTTATATATGGGGTGAGGGTGGAGGCACAAAGTATAGCATAAAGTTGAGATTCGTGGTGCTCATCCACAGGACATTGAAAAGAAAATCCGTACTCTGCTATTAGGATTTCGCCGAGTCCAGTCTGGATTTGGATGTCTATAATTGGTGTTGTGCTATTTTAGATATAATATTATTCTTATTTTAGGCTCCTATTTAGTAAATCCTTTTATGTTCTAAAATAGGATGTTGATAGAATATTTTAGGTATAATACGATTCCTATTTTATTTCTATTTAGGAAATCCTCTTACGATCTAAAATGTGATTTTCTCATCATATATATATGAGGTGAGGGTGGAGGCAAAAAGCAGAGCACAAATTTGAGATTCAGGGTGCTCATCCACAGAAGATCTAAGATAAAGTTCGCACTTTGCTCTTAGGACTTCGCCATCCAAGACAGAAAGAAGAAGAGATCTAATCGAGGGGTTGTCAACTTCGATTAGGGAGATTGCTACGGGTAAGTGAGCGATTTCAATTGTAATCTCCTTCTTTTCTTCTTCAGTATGGTGAGGGGGTTGAATCCATTTGGCCAAAGGGTTCAACATTGTCTTTGTTAATCTTGTAATTTCATCTGAGTTATAGAGATTAGAATTTGTCCATGTGACATAGTCATCGCCATGATATAGTTATTTTTATCTGTTCTTGGTGTCCGTTAGACGGGGGTTGGTTATTTTAGGTGGATTGGCCTAAGTTTTTGCTACGATAACGTCTCAGACTCGGTATCGGAGCGTAGGATGGCATGTCCGATTTCCAATATCTGGTATCAGAACAAGGTTCATTCGTTCTGGTCTGATCGCAACATCTGGTATCAGAACTTTTAGGGTTTTGGCAACCATGTTTACTGAGCAGATGAAAACTCGTACGATCACCCTCATAGGGGAAAACTGGACGATTTGAAAGCCAAGAATGGAGGATCTACTTTGGTACAAGGACTTGCATGATCCATTGGAGGTTGATGTCACTAGTACGTCGGTGACCTACAGCTATCCGTCAGTAATCCGTCGCTAGTCCGTCGTTGCGCTTGTCATTATTCCCAGAATAATTAGTCCTGCTATGCTCAAACCTGTCAATATATATATATATATATATATATATATATATATATATATATATATATATATTAGGATATTTAGATTTAGGACTAACTATTTAGGTAAAATAAATACAGTTAAGTACAAATAAGAATGTAATTAGATAGGACTGAGAAAACTTATATATGCTTTGGTCACCCGATCATCTACGAGCTTTCCATCCTTCTTTCGCTTATGGGTACGCTCTAAAATTTTGGGAATGTCGACGGTGTTAGGGTCTCCGCTTGTCCTGGCGACCTCCACGAACTGTAACAATTAAAAAAAATTAATAAATAAACATTAAAATTAAATAATTGAAGAAATAACAAGTAAGAATACTCACCATCCGTCGATAATGCTCTGAAATTAGGATGGATCCACCCGTGTGGTGAAAACCCTTAGCACGGGCAGCCTCTGCCTTCTCGCACTTGGCCTTATAGGTCGGAGTGTCCATATTCTTCTTCATCTCCTCCCAAAATTCTTCCTTTAACCACTGCTTGCGATGATCTCCAGGGAATGTAGCCAACACCTTTTGGCCGTTGACTATATCCTTCAACCTTTTGCTGGCGACAGACTTGTAGCACTTTCGGATCGCCTGATCTCTGTACGCCGGCCACCAGTACAACTTCTGCAAATAAAAAAATAAAAATAAATGAGCAAATATTTAAGAAATATTATAAACAAAGACGATATTATTTATGCATACCCAAGCATATCTATCTAAATAAACCGTGTATCAAGTGGGATGACCCCGAAGTTCAGATAGGGACCATGGAATTGACAACGCATCAAGTAGCCCAAATCTCTACCAGCCTAGAGTGGAAAGAACCTGGAATAAGTAAACAATGTACCATTAGAAAATAAAGAGAGTATAAATAAATGTATATAATAATAATTATATACTTATGTCGCTCCATCGGCCCACAGATCGGGACGACTGATGCTGGCTGACCGTTCTAATAGAGTAGGAGGGTCTGCAAATCTTGGTCGACATATGTACACTCCATGGTCCACCAATAAGCCAAAATATGGATTTGCCCTAGTAGGAGCGACATGTGTAGTCTCCGGTGTAGAAGTCGGATCAGTCGAACCAAGGGGAGCACCAGCACCAGTAGGAGTAGATGCTGAGAAAATATCAGGGCTAGCTCCGCCTACCGATGAACAAGTGACCAATAGAGATAAGCCATCCTTCTCATCAATAAAGTCGTCCTCGCTAACTCCTCTACGATCTGCAACTGGAGTAGTAGAAGGAGGAGGAGGGCGGAATAAAGATCCTCGAGATCGTCCATGGCCTCGTACCGCCATATGAAAATTTGAAAGAAATAAAAAATAGTGTAATAATACAAATAATCAATGCAAATCTAATATAAATAAAAAAATGGTGTGATGATACAAATAATCAATGTAAATCTAATAGAAATAAACAATGTACACATAATAGATGCATGCAAGGGATACAGAAGATTATGATCTATTACTTAAATTCCTAATGCCATGTGTATGTAACATGGCTAGCTCGCCTACACTAGTAGGACTGTGGTCCTGTACCAAAAAATATTAGAGACTCCTGTGTCTTGAACTGGCTTTGGTGTGCCAGGAAACACGGATGCAGGAATTCCTTAGCATAGTATTACTATGTGATGCACTTGCAACTTCCTAGTTTTAGTGAGTCCATTTTGGTTCACCCATCAAAACTAGGATGTTTGTTCATGCTCAAATAAATGATTGGCATGTGTCAAATTCTTTAGTCAAAACCACTTCGAATGTTTACAAAACCACTTTCAAAGTGGTTTATGTTGAATGGATTTGACAAGTGTCAATTTTTTGTTGGAGGGTGAACAAACACCCTAGTTTTGGTAGGTGAACAAAAATGGACTCTAGTCTTAATTATGTAGTGAGATTTTTGCTTTTTACCAATATTTGGAGTTGTGCATTTCATGCTTCAAAGGGGGTTGTTTTATTATCGTTGGTAGTCCCAGTAGCCTGATCGAATAGGGGAATTTTTTTGGACATGGAAAGCATATGTGCCAAATGTAAGAGGGCGCTCCAGTGCCACAACGCTCCCGGTGATTGTTGCATTCTTCGAATGCGAGCCAATTTCTTTTATTGCGTTGAATGCACCACTCTTATCACTTTAAGGGGTGTTTAAGACTATGTTAGTGGCTATATGCTTGGTTTTTAAATGTTGCTTCTCCTGAAATCTGAAATTTTTTAAATGTTTACAATGAAGTTATCTAAGCTTGGAGATAAGTGGAGAATGTTGAATGCTTGTGCTTGGATTTGTAAGATTATTTGCGAAAAAAAATTATTGACTTTTCTCGCTTCCTGTATTTACTTTGTTGCTCTGGGAGAAAATTTTGCAAGCCCAAATGTTTAGACCCTCGAGGCACAAAGATGGACATGGACTCATAGACACAATATAGATATGCGGTATGGACACTTTTGAAATACAAAAGTAGTTATCAATGTTGCATCAATATAACCAGTTATCTATGTTGCATCAATATAACCACATGTAGAGACATGTTACATGGAGCATGATTCTATCATGTTCGAGTAACATAGGTCACCGAACTTGAGTGGCTCCTGTGGTTACCGAGGAGAGGTTTAAGACCCCGACTGGGTGGCAGAAGATCAGTTGATCGAGCCACAAAGGCGTATTATTTCTTCCATTTATTTTGTGGGAGTTGGGGGACAATGGATCCAACGTGCATGCAATACAGCATGCACAAAGTCCCGTGCGTCTCACCGGGCATCTCAAAAAAAAAGGTCAGGGTGTGAAGTGGGTTGGGCAGCCCGAAGCTCATCCTGATTAAAACCAGGTTGGGCCGGCCTAGGCCCAGACAATGTATAGGACCGGCTGTCCTGTTTTGAACCTAGAGACAGACTAGGACCCCCCACCCCACCCATCCAACTCGAGCCCCCGGCCCGTAGAACCTAATGGGTTCGGACTAGATTTCCCAATGGACTAGCTTAGATCGGCCTGGTCGGGAGTCTGGTCCAGGCCCGATCAGAATCCGATCCACCCCCACCCCCCTATGTGGGTCCCCCACGTGCAATAAATAAATAACGATTGATTTCTTTTACCATTTTATTCCCTACTAACCATTATTATAACATTGGGGAATATTTTGGTAAAAAATTACAACAACCCATTTTAGGGCAATTAGTCTTTTTAGGAAATATTATGGTAAAAATACTCCCAATATTTAACCATGTCTGAACATTAATTACATGAATATTTGGACTATTTGCTGAAAATGAACCAAAATACTCATACAACTATATTCTAAAGGTATAGTCATTTGCATTCATTTTTTTAAGTATGCGGATTAATTCATCCGAATTTACCAGAACACAATTTTTTTCTCTCTTCTAATACTTGCATTTTATTTGGTAAATTAGCTACTTTTTGAAAACTGAAGTAAAAAAAATCACAAGAGTGTTTGAGAAATCAGACTAGGCTTCAACTTGATCGACCACCACCAAGCTACAACACTTATATATCCGACTTTGAAGAAAATCAAGTTAAGATTTAAGTATTTTTATATTATATTATATAAGTAGTTAATAGTTCTGTTCTAAGTAGATCAAGGTTAATTTACCTGAATTATTTTA
Organism: Iris pallida; assembly: GCA_029216955.1. NCBI lineage: Eukaryota > Viridiplantae > Streptophyta > Magnoliopsida > Asparagales > Iridaceae > Iris > Iris pallida. Next base: position 10,760 of record JANAVB010019938.1, read on the forward strand.
CCAAATTATATATCACAAATGATTAGGGAGAACATGTCTTAGATCCCAACAACTTAAAACTAATATATAAACCTGCAACATTGTAATAATGCAAAAAAGTTGAGGTAAGTAGTTTCAAAATAGAAATAAGCACATTTAGATGCGTTAATTAGTTTATAAGGAAACACAAGTTTTGTCGAACCTATTTGATTCAACTATTCAAATTAGTAGCAACTCTAGTTTAAATTCTAAGTTATCTCAAACTAAGAGTATAGTTCAAAGGAATAAACTAAATCATTCTTCCCTCTCAATTGAAGAAATGTCCTTGTATTTAAACTCCAATGATGAAGATGATGACGTTTCTGGATTATATGTTTTAGATTAATGTCTATAGTGCCTCACTCCTCGTGGTTCACCATGTAATACCCATGGCTTGTTAACTCAGTCTTGAACTGAGTATTTGGGGAAACCTTGCCGGTATCGATTGATTACGATGAAATGCAATGAACCTTTCCAATTGATGGATCGACTTCTATTGAAATGAATCCAAGAGTTTTCGTTGGATGTTTTCTTTCGCTACTCGGTTTTGATGAATGCATTTTCGTGTTGGTTTTCGATGATTGGTTTTCATTGTTCACTTTCTTCGTATTTCACATTCATTCCGAATCTTGAGAGAAAGAGACCAAAGTATGCTAATCAAATGTTGGTGCCAATGTAGGATGCTTAGGAGGAGCGTGAATGGCGCGTGAAGTCCCTCCTTCTCTCGAACAAGATTCATTTAGGTGAGTTACTTTGATCGGGCTAACATTTATCTCCACGCCCTAAGAAAATGATATCTAGTCTACTCTTTTGTTGCATCCCTCTGATCAACGATACCACAAGAACAAAAGATAATAGAAGATTAATGAATTGAATCAAATGCTAGATCATATGCTGCTATAATCTGTTTCGTATGAATGAACATCTGCTCTGTTGCTAGTATGCTTTTAAAATATAGACATGGACATACAACTTGTATACGTTGAGATGAATAAGAAGAAAGGCATGAAATGAATGTGTCACATATCTGTTAAGGCACGAAATGAACGTGTCATATATCTATTAAGATGTGAAATAAACGTGTCATGGCCCGTATACAAATCTGCTACATCTGATAGAAATGCTAAAAGTGCATTGGTCTCGAACAACTTGTGCACAAGGTATCGTCTCTCGGATGGATTCTTGGAGCGCCTCGAACCACTCGGCCTAGAAGAGATTAGGGCACCCTGAGGTAAAAGAGACCTCATGATTAGGGGTGTGTTGTGTCTTTAGCGACGAACTAAACTAAAGATTCACAGCAGCTAATGATGGGAATGACCCGTGGACCATCATGTAGATAGGATACAAGCATCACACTATGAACTTCATTATCTACAAGAATGGAACATAAATTATTCGTTATGCAAATTGTGCTAACCTTGTCTTGTGCAAGGATGACTGTAGGCGATGGGTAAGATATATTGTGCAAGTACTTTCTACTGTTTATGCTTCTTAAGAATTGTTAAAAAGAATCTAGACAAGTAGAAAGACCACATAATAAACGTATGCTGGCTTCACTGTCTACTTAATGCAGATTTATGTGAGTTCGGCCAAAAACTGCTCACCAGTACATGATGTGTACTGACCCACATTGTGGGCACCATTTCAGATAGCAAGGAGACATGGGGACTTTCGGTGAGACACTAAAGCTCGTCTAGCCCAGTGGAGCTTGGTTGATCGCCTCGAAGCTATTTTTATTTTCAAGTCCAGTTTGTAAGTTTTCTTTGAAGGTGTCTTTACTTTTCGTCTATATAATAAAGGGTATGATGTATGGACATTGTGGCTATTATGAAAAGAGTTTCAAAGAGAGATATATAAGCTAAACTATGGCATTTTGAGTCACAAGCTTTGTACTTTGTAATCCTATCAAGTTATCAATAAAAGAAGTATTTTCTATTTCAAATCTTTGTGTCAAATTTGGTTTTCTGCAATTAAAAGTGTTGTATGCATGTGTTTTGCTTGTCTAGTTGTATTGTGCAAGTACTGGCCTTATGCAAGCGCAACTTAGGCTTGCACGACATCACATCTTAGCGAGGATGAACGATCCTGCAGGGATAAAAGCGAGGACGAACGACCCTTGCAGGATCGGGGCATGATAATGTCACTACTCGGATTAAGACATAATATTTTATGCTTCACGCTTGCAGCATTTTCACCAAACGATTCGACATAGTGGTGAAGCATACGCACAAAAAAACTTACCTTGTACTTTTTTCTATGGCACGTGATCTTCTGATAAACTTGGTGTACATAGTAGCATTAGAATCTTGTTTTAGTTCAGGTTCAAGAATGCTAAGCAAGAAGAGAAGCAGAATGCTACCATATATTTTGGAAGTTCGCGTTCACGATTGGATTCATGCGAAAAGATGAACTTGAGATAAAAATATCGACATTAATGAATTGGTCTTTCAATCCCTTACTATTTTTAGAAGTTGAAGAATGAAGCAAGGAAATCTTGCAGAGTTAGATCATTTATTTGAAAATCGAATATTTGAAGATATCGTACATCGCCAACAAAGATTAAAAATAAGTGGCAATGAAGACCAAAGATTGAAGATGAAAATTATACTTTTACTCTTTCAACTTTTCTAAAACTTAAATAAAAATTTCATTAAAATTTTAAATTAGTTAAATTCTTTATTCTCATTATTATTTTTTACTATTTTTGAAATAGCGAAAGGTCTAAAGCCCAAGTCCTGTCATGCCACAAAACTAGAATACTGGAGAGCGGGGACTGACATAGTCCACTACACCAAAATAGTCATTTCCTAACGACTATAAGCGTTAGAAAAATTATTACTAACGGTTTTTTGCCGTTGGTAGTACGGCGTGGGGAATTTTCCTAACGATTATAACCGTTAGTAAAATAAATTTCCTAACGGTAAAAAACTGTTAGAAAAATTAATTTGCTAACAGTAAAAAACCGTTGGAAAATTCACTTTCCTAACAGTAAAAAACCGTTGGTAAATTCACTTCTCTAACAGCAAATACTATTGGTAAAAATAAATCTACTCACAGTAAAAAACCGTTAGAAAACTGAACACAACCTTTGAAATTTTCAACAGTTTTTTAACTGTTACAAACGAATTTTTTTTAAAAAATTAATCAGTGGCTCTATCAAGCCGGAGCTGTCAACTTTCAATTATCAACCAATATTCATTATAAAAATATAATTTACACAAGACAATCCACCAATACACATTCAAATTAATAAACAAAACCACTAGTAACATTTATAAATAAACAGATGCATAGTTACAATTATTCTTCATATAATGGTATCTCACCATATGCATTAAATAACCTCTTAAGGTATGAAAGAAACCAACTGATATGCTTCCTTCAACGTGAAGCTCCAAGAAACACTGAGCCATCATGTTAACAGTCAAAACAAGCATGATACTCTCCTAGTACCACTGTCTGTACATACGCACTCCACATATTCAACTAGAGTACCATAAGTAATACGAAGAGCTACAAGGACCTCAGAAGGGAAGTCGACGTGTCCAGGGTGATGAGATTGATAAGTACTAATTTCCTGATCTTTCTTCCTTGTAGGCTTTAAGATCGTCATCAGACATGTTGACTTGATTCTGATACCAGCAATGCTTCAGCAGCACAAATATCGGTCATCCTGACATCTCCAGGAAATTCCTGTGCAATGATCTCGGCAGCAGACACAAAAGAGTCCGTCAATGTGGAATTCCCTGAAAATTAAAGAGTCCGTCAATGATCTCGGCAGCAGACACAAAAAACAGTTCTGAAGAGGACGTAAAAGTTTTATATTCTAACGGAATTCCAAATGCTCTTTGGCATGAATAGTCCTAAAGTCTTCCCTAACAATCTCTGGCCCTCTATTACAAATTTCTTAATCTAAAAGGAAAATAATTTTGAACGAACTTGTTATTACATACTGTATACTTCGACTACAATTTAAGACACCATCTTCTAACAAGAAAACATGACAATTGGAAAGGCAAGGTACTCAAGGAGATACAAAATCAATAATGTGAGGAGCTAAGAATTGGGATTTGGAGATTAGAAGACATCCTATGTTCCTGTGGTTCAAGTCTATCAAGTTTTGTCATGGACAGGATGGCATTTCCTCTAATCCCTTCTGAATCACCAAATGTGGTCTGTCACAAACATTCCAAGGGAGAAACTGATAATATTCTTCAATCCCCAGATAAATATAAGTACCTTATATGCCCCTCTTGAGCCTCGATTCTCAACTCTTTTTATGCAATAACACTACACACCCAGCCCACAAACCTCTGAGACTACACATTTCCTCTCTTTTTCTCTTATTTGGTTGATCAAAAGAATAGGGCTGACTCGGGACCTCAATATTTATTCAGGCCAGATCTGGTTTCTTACTAGTAAAGCATGTCCGAAACATACTCTTAATTCTTACGCTTAGTAAAATTTCTAAATTTCTTGAGCTTTATGAATCCAGTTGGATTTTTTTTACCCCTAAAATCTTATTTGTCCTAAAACTGTGAGGGGCGGAGAGGAGGTGAGAACGAAGGAGGGGAAGAGAGAGAGATTACCCCTAAAATCTTCTTCCTTTTCCTGACGCTCCTTGTCTGCAACCGCCTCCTTTCTCGCCTCTGCTCTCTTCCTTTATGCACACCCTTCCTTCTCCATTATCAGCCTCAGGGCCTTAACCACCTCCTTCCTCGTGAAGGACCCATCCTTATTGTCCCTCTCCAGCTCAACTCTGACCCCCATCTCCTCCAGCATCCGGGCGTTGATCCCCTGGTCTCTGAACATCGGCAACAGAACGAGCGGGTGCCCAAACTGTAAGATCTCCACGATCGAACCCAACCCGCAGTGCATCAGGAACCCCCCCCCCCCACGGACGGACGGGCCAGGATCCTCAGCTGGGGGGGCCACCCTGCCACCACCTTCCCGTGGACTCTCGTGCGCTCCTCGAACCCCCGCGGCAGCATCTCCACGTCCTCCGCCGCACTGGAGGGCCTCCACAATGCTCACAGGAAAGGAAGCTCGGAGGCCTCGAGGCCGAGGGCCAGCTTGTACAGCAGCTCGAGGCCGAGGGCCAGCTTGTGCAGCAGCTCGACGCCGACCGTCACCTCGCTCCCTAGTGCAACGTATACTACCGACTTCTTCGCCCGCTCCTCCAGCCATCCTATGATCTCTTCCTCCGACTCGTCGCCGCCGACGCAGGATCTATCGGCTACCGCCGAAGGGAGGAGCCCGACGGCGACGACCGGGTTCGGGTAGACCCGTTCGAGGTACGAAATCCACTCGGGCTCCAGCTCGGCGCAGGTGCGCACCGCGACGACCTCACTCGGACTCCAGCTCGGCACAGCCTATGTAGAGAGGAGAGGAGGAGAGGAACCTCTCTTAGGGCCCGAGAGGAAAAAAGGATGGGAAATGAGGGATTTGAAAAGTGTAACCCTCAATAACACTTGGTCTCTCACGTGAAACTCACATGCTTGGTAGATTTTTATCTTATTAACCTTGCTAACAGTTTTAATTGTTACCAAATAATTAGTATGTGTTATTAATATAAAATTTTATTTATTTTTATTTATACCAACCGTTTTTTTATGTTCCTAACGGTTTTTTATCGTTGGTAATTAGTAATGGTAAAAAATCGTTAGTAAACTCAAAAATAGTGTGTTAGAAAATCCCTCTTTTGGTGTAGTGGTCTAGCTAAGCAATACGAAGTACTCCGGTATCCTATATTGCGGTCACAATTGTCAATTATGCTGGGTATCTTAGCATGCAATCAATCTATAGCCTAGATCAGATCTCATATCCGCAGGCAATAACAATGAAATAACAAGTAAGAGTGAAATAATATATTAAGCAAGTAGGACCAAACGGTTGAAACTCATATAATAATCAAGAAGTCTATAGTATGAAATAATGCAGACAAGAATACCTTTCCACGGTTCCTGACATGATATAGAACTGAAGAACATCCTTCAAGTCAAGTCTGAAAGATCCATAGGGTCTATCACTGGTAATCTAGGAACAATCCATGATTGGTTAGGCCAACCGTAACATGTACCAGAAAGGAAGGCTCAAGAAAGGGTAAAGAAAACAACAAAGTAAAATATGGTAGGAAAACATATAGAAACAACAATAATCAGGGTAGAGGATCATGCGCTACCAACGCACGATTACAAAATATAAGAAGCAATCCGACAACTAACACAGGTAAGAAACAAAAAATCATAACAATTATCCTAACATCCACTAATACCTACATCTCCACTGAAATTCGTAGTCTGCCATCGGAACGTTAATCTATCCCTACACCAAACAAGGACAAGGGAATGGATTATTATACCGAGACAACGTTACGTAGCAGCCAACTTAGCAAGCAACATACCATATAATTTAGGTGAATAAATGGCTACTTTAATGTCTACGACTCACTATGTAGTATCATGGTTACCCAGTAATACAATATATAGGAATCCTCAAATCGTGCTATGTCCGAGTAGGGCTAGCGGGACCAAGTAACAATGCATAGCAGATAAGGTAAGCACCGGTACCTCCTAAGGCCATCATGCAAAATAGATCAATCAAATAAGACATATAGTAGTCGGATACTGCCATCCACTAATGCAGATGGTATGTAATATCCATGGAGGCCAACCTTTCACTTCATGACTAATGTCTGAGGCTGGCCGGCATGCACGATCTCTGGATCCCGTTCTCTTCTAATGCTTCTACTAATTTTAGTTACCTAGATTTGTTGGTCCATTAGTTAATGATCACACCTAATTTTGATAATCAATGTCAACTTTGGTCAATACGCAAAATACATATACTGCTACATGTTTACAGGTTTCAAGTCAGAAGAATGTATGCATCCTAAATTTGCATCCTACTGCTACAAAATACAAACATCGCATCGTCATCAAGAACCCAAAGGCAATGGAATCAAGATGAAGCCTTTTCATATTTTTTTTGTATTTTTTACTTTTATTTAGTCTAGAAAAAATATGTAAGGTTGATCGAGATCGGTACTGGCTTAGGTTTTTTTTTAGTCCACAAATATTATAGCCTACCTATCCACTTATACTTAATCCAAAGTCCACATTCTAAAAAGTAGAAAACCTAACATATTTGACCCAAAATGTTTTGTTCTGACCCTGGCAGAACTCGGCCAGAACTTGGCCTGAGTTCGGTCCAGTCAGTTTCATATTTGTTTTAAAATTCCTCCAAATCTGCATCCAACGTTCGAATACGAGATTTCTGCATCCGAACTCTGTCCGAATTCGGTCTATAAAAATACTATAAGTAGAGAAGAACTTTCACATTCAAATCACTCATTCATTCAATCTTCTCTTCTTTATTCATTTCTAAGTATTCTCTACGAGCTACACTTTCAAATCAAGCCTATACTACTCTTAGCCAAGCCAGTACAGTTTCTGTTTAATTTAGAGTTTGGTGTTGAAAAGTTGTATCAAAGACTCCATTCAGAAAATGTTTCAATTTTCAAAGCGTCCTCTGGAGTCGGTCGTGCGCTCGTCGCCAAGAACGGTGTTGTAAGAGACTACAAGCTCTCAATTAGCTTGTGCCATAGTGGATTAATTTCGAGCAAGAGTACTCGAGACTGGACTAGTCATTTCAGAGGGAAACCAATATATATTGCTATGTCACTGAGTTTGATCTTCTTGACTCTTACTTTACTGCAATTCATTTAATGTCATTTACCTGCCATAGTATATAAGTTCTGGATTTTTTTAATTGGTGATATTTTCTGTTGCACACGCACACACTCTATTCACCCCCTCTAGAGGTGCTCAACGGTCCTACAATTGGTATCAGAGTAGGTTTTACATATACATAACCATCTAAAGAGTATATTTATCTATGACAACCGTTAACTCTATATTCAACGGTGAAAGACAATCCACAAATAGATCCTACTATTTCATGGAACGAATTATACATATTGAAAAACATGGATGAGTTCCTTTCTAAAGTCACTGGACTTTGATCTTTGGTCGATAGTAATAGACGGTTATAAGAACCCGCCTAGAACAGTGATTGATGGTGTATTAGTAGATCACAAGCCACATGACAAATATACTGAGCATGAAAAAACACAGGCTATTCTAGATGCATGAGCCATCAATGCACTATTATGTGCAATTGACAAAATCGAGTTTAATCGTGTATCAACCTGTACGTCATCTAATAAAATTTGAAGACTTCTTAAGGTAACTCATAAAGGGACTTCCCAAGTGAAGGAATCCAAAATCAGTATATTAACACAGGAATACGAGTCTTTCAAGATAAAACTCGGTGAGTCAATTACACAGATGTTCACTCATTTTCTTGATATTACTAATCCTTTACAATCTCTTCATAAGGATTTAGCAATCATGAGAAGATCAGGAAGGTACTGTGGGCTCTAACAAAGAACTGGAACCCGAAGGCCACTGCAATCATAGAAGGAAACGACCTCACCACGATGACATTGGAGACACTGATGGGTAAGCTCATGACCCATGAGTTGGACTTGCAAGAATTTGAAGAAGCAACTCTGAAAGAAAAATTAATTGCCTTCAAAGCTCAAGCCAGAAGAGTCTCATACAATGATTCTGATGGTGATGAACAGGCCCTACTGGTTAAAAACTTTAGAAAATTCTTAAAGTTTGAGAGATCAAACCAAAAGAAGAAAGACATCCATGAAAACAACGAAGAAGAAACAATCTGATTTGGATGCAAGAAATTAGGGCATATAAAGAAGGACCGTCCACTTGCGAAGAAAGCAGTCCATATGACTGATCGAGATCGAGCAGAAAAGCTATAACTGGTCGAAAGTATGCAAATACCAACATCTGGCAGAAAGTGAGGCCAGTGAGTCAGAGAAGGAGGACAGACCCAGCAGTAGTGCAAATGTCTATCTGATGGCATACAATAAGGTATCTGAAAACCCTCTGTATGATGATTTTACTTTTGATGAGTTAGAAAATGCCTTTAGCGAACTACTTGAAGAGCACAAAAATGTGTTAGACAAGTATTAGCAATCTCGCAAAGACATTAAGGCATACAAAATCGAAGTACCTAGATTATCTAATCTTATTGAAGACATTAAAGAGACATCTACTACCGGTAACACGGAAGAGATAGCCAAACTTAAATTGGACTATCATAAGGCTATCATCACCATAGAGAAGAAATAAATAGACTATGTCAAGGTGCAAGAACTTTATGACTTAGAGAAGAAGAGACACTTAGTCACTGAGCAAAGACTCACGGATATGCCTACTAAATTCAAGGAGTCTTATGCTATCTCTAAAAAGTTAGAGATCAAGTTAGGCAAATAGATCATCCCTGTTACACACCTAAGGTTAGTCCTTACACCAAGCATACAACAAAAAAGACTAAACCAAAGAAAGCACATAAGCAACACGTTTCTCACAATCAGGCTTTCACGTACAAGTTTCCAAGAAAGACACACAAAAAGCATGTCAACACAGAAATGAAGAGCACTATTTCAAAAATCATATGTACATATTGTGGTACACACAGGGACATATCACATTATTGTAGAGCTAGAAAACTAGTTGACACAAATATACTTGCTTGGATTCCTAAGACTAATCATAATAGACCCTTAAAAAAATGGGTAGCAAAGGTTACATCTACCCATTTTGTAGGAGGACCCTCAACCCTCTCATGCTAAAAGCAAGTAGATACTCGATAGCGGATGTTCGTGGCACATGACAAGTGATGCGTCTTTATTCGCTACACTATCGATGAAGAGAGAAGGGTATGTTTCCATTGGCAATAATCTTCGAGGTGATATTATAGGAATAAGTATTGTTGGTATTTCTTCATAACCAGAAATCAAAGACGTTTGTCTAGTCACAGAATTGAAACACAATCTATTGAGCATAAGTCATTTGGCATATAATGGTTATAGCATCAATTATATGAAAGACAAATGTTCTATATATGAGAACTCTACTGGGAATCCCGTATACGAAAAGATTAGAGAAGACAATATTTATGCTTTTTTCTATAATGTACTAATAGTACAGGTAAGTGCCTATTAGCCAATCAGGATAAAAGCTGGCTATGGCATAGGAGGCTAGGACATGCAAACATGGACACCATCTCAAGGCTATGCACTAAAATACTGGTAAAAGGACTCTCAGAAATTACGTTCAAGAGAGATATGGTATGTTCAGACTGTAAAAAGAATAAGGCAACTAGGTCATCTTTTAAATCCATCAACGCTATAAGCACTTCTAGACCTTTGCAGTTAACACATATGGATTTATTTGGTCCTAGTAGAGTCGCTAGTCTTGGCGGTAAACTTTATACTTTTGTAATAGTTGATGATTTCCCGCGTTATACTTGGGTGTACTTTTTATCAAACAAAAGTGATACTATTTTTGAATTTTAAATATTTTGCAAAAAGGTACAAAACGAAAAAGGCTTCATGATTACTCGAATCCGAAGTGATCATGGTGGTGATTCTAAAATACCGATTTCAAAAAGTGTTGTAATGATAATGGATATTACCATGAGTTTTCTTGTCCTAAAACTCCTAAACAAAATTATGTTATGGAGCGAAAGAATCTTACTATAAGCGATATGGCTAGAGTCATGCTGAATCAGCGTAATCTTTCTAAATATTTTTGGACAGAAGCTGTAAGTACAGCCTATCATATTTTGAATAGGGTGTTAATTCGACCTATATCAAAGAAAACCCCCTATGAATTGTGGTTTGGAAGGATTCCAAATATTTCTTATTTTAAAGTTTTGTTTGTTGTTGTTTTATCCTGAACACTAAGGACAACTTGGGTAAGTTCGACTCAAAGACAGATGAAGGGATATTCTTCGGGTATGCTACCAAGAGTAAGGGATATAGAATTTTAATAAAAGATCTATGATTGTTGAAGAATCTATTAATGTTACTTTTGATGATATCACAGTCAGAGATCTAGCGACAGTGATGACGAAGATGTACAAAACAAATCCAAAGGCACCTGAAGATACTGCTACCAATGATAGAGTCTACCGAAAAATATAAAATTTATGCCAGACCATCCAGAAGACACTTGTAATAGGCGATGTATCTAAAGGAGTAGGTACGCGTTCTTCTACTAGATATATGGAAGCAAATGTAGCTTTCATTTCTCAATTAGAACCTAAGTCAGTAACGGATGCTTTTTTAATAAATTTTGGATTGATGCCATGCAAGAGGAACCTAATCAATTTGAGAGAAACCAAGTTTGGGAACTTATTCCTAAACCTATTGGTCAATCGATAATTGGTACCAAATGGGTGTTCTAAAATAAACTGAGTGAGGATAGGACATGTTCTACGCAATAAAGCAGGTCTAGTTGCACAAGGTTATAATCAAGAAGAAGGAATTGATTATGACGAGACATATGCTCCTCTTGCTAGATTTGAGTCTATTCGTATGTTTTGTACATTTGCATATTTTTACAATTTTAATCTTTTCAAATAGATGTAAAAGTGCATTTTTGAATGGCTTTTTAAAGGAAGAGGTTTTTGTAAAACAATCCCCTAGATTTGAAGATTTTCAAAAATCCTAATCACGTTTTCAAGCTAAGAAAAGCACTCTATGGACTCAAATAAGCACCGCGTGCTTGGTATGAACGCTTAAGTGCTTTCCTACTTTGTTTATCAAATCTTCACTTGACATTATTTTACTTGTGCAAATTTACGTTGATGACATTATTTTTGGTTCTACTAATGAAAAACTTTGTCAAAAATTTTCTAAGTATATGCAGAGTGAGTTTGAAATGAGTATGATAGGAGAGCTCAACTACTTCCTAGGACTCCAGATCAAACAGCAGTCGCAGGGAACCTTCATCAATCAAGCCAAGTACATGAAAGATATGCTAAAGAATTATGACTTTGATAACGTAAAGCCTATAGGCACGCCAATGGCAACATCAACACGACTTGACATTGATAAAAGTGGCAAACCAGTCGACCAAGCATAAGTATCGAGGTATGATTGGTAGTTTACTTTATTTAAACTGCTAGTTGCCCTGATATTATGTTTAGCGTTTGCATCTGTGCACGATATCAAGCTAATCCCAAGGAATCACACATACGCACTGTTAAGCGTATCTTTCGATACCTTAAAGGAACTTCTACAGTCGGCTTATGGTATCCCAAAACTATATCGTTTGACCTAATCGGTTCTCAGATGCTAATTTTAGTGGATGCAAAGTAGACCGTAAAAGTACCAATGGTACATATCATTTCTAGGAAAAGCTTTAGTCTCTTGTTTAGCAAAAAGCAAAACTTTTAGCGTTATCAACAACTGAGACTGAGTACATCACCACAGGACGTTATTGTACTTAGATTTTATGGATGAAGCAAACCCTATAAGACTATAATCTGTACTACACTAAGATTCCATTTATTGTGATAATACTAGCACTATTAATCTGACGAAGAACCTAGTATGTCATTCACACATAAAGCATATAGAAATAAGTCACCACTTTTTGTGATCACCAACAATACGGGAATATCTTCTTAGAGTTTATTAACACAAATCATCAACTAGTAGACAAATTCGCAAACCACTAGCTGAAGATCATTTCAATTATCTGTATCGAGAGCTAGGCATACTTGAATTTTCAGAGTCATAATGTGTCATGATTAGTAAAAATACTTAAAACTTGATATTCAGCGATTTATTAATTGAAGTTATTTTGGGTACAAGTCAAAAGGGTCCTTTTGTCAACAAGGTGTAAAAGCCTAAGCAATATGGTGCCAAGTGTCTTCGGACTAACGCTAGTTGGGATCCGGCCCCTACAGCTAACCCAAGATGATGAATATTAATTAAATCAATAATTAAAAGTTTATAGGTTATTTTTATTTTTTATTACTCAAAAAATGACCTAAAATCCAAGTGGTCGAACTCGGACCGAGTTCGAGCCGAACTCTGTGTGGAGCTTTTTATAAGCAGCAAGAACCAACACCCTCCTTTCCTATATTCATCTTCTTCTTCCACCCAAACAGCCGCCTCCAAACTAAAAAACCCTAACCCTAGGTTTTAGAAAACCCCTTCCCAAACCATTAAACTCCCAAATCTTCGGATTTAAGGTTCTAGAAGGCATTCTCTACCAGTTTTTGATCTCCATTGAGGTATATTTACTATTTCTTTCTTAATTTTTCATGGCCCCTAGAATTTTTAAGAGGAAGAAAACCAAAGACACCGCTTCATCTTCCACTTCGAAATATGAACTGATCAATGTGTTCAGTTCCTCTTATCCCGATGACAATGAGGACTATGATCCCAACCTCTTTATCTCTTCCGAAAGATCAACCCTTTGGTTCGATCAATTTCGGTATCAGGAAATTTGCCCGAGAAAAATGATAAACTTTACCGTTTTCCCGAAATATGCTTCTACTTTTGAAAACCTAGGACTTCAAGATTTTTAGAGACTTCCAACTCAATCTATGACAATACTGTCTGCATGTTTTATTGCAACTTGCAAGAAGCAGACGGCAACATTCATTCCTATTCAGCGGTAAGGAATTTGAATTTAACTCCAAGACTTGAACGAATATTTCCTAATGCCATACATTGGTGACCCTCTCGTCGATATTACGAAAGTTTAATTTTTCGAAGTTATGACACTTGAGACTTTCAAGGTAGCATTGTGTCATCCGAGTCCGGTTCCCCGTCACGGTTGTATGCACGTCACCTTAACCAACCATTCTATGAACTTCATCGTATTATCTATTCACCTCTATTACCTAAGAAGGGAACCACTGACGAGATCACTCTCTTAGAGTTATCTTCTATGTATCATATCCACTTTGGGATTATATTTTCTTTTCCCAAGACTATGATATCATTCATGACCAACTGTCGGAGGGCAGGCCACAACCTCCTATATCCAATGCATCTGACGGTTATCTTTAAAAATTTGACATCGATTTAGAGCTTTGTGCTATGTCTGGAATGCCTTCAGAGCTCTTTATGTCTAGAAAGTTCCCTCACCCTCCTGGTGATGCTCCACTTCTACCTCCACCTGCTCCAGCTGTAGCCCCAGCAGACGCTCCAGCCCTTACAACTCCAGGCTATACCATTGATGAGCTCTATCAGCGGTTCGATGCTTTTGTCACTCTTTAGGGACAGCATCATCAGGCCTATATGACACACTTTAGTGATGCTGAGTTTCGCCACATTTCTCAGGCCCAGGTCTTGAGAAATGCAATGGTTGATATTCAGTGGACGATGGCACACCATCCCTCTGCACCGACATACCGAGACTTGAGGATGATCCTACTTTTAGCTTCTTCGATCCAACGAAAGACTACTTTGATCCACAGCCTCCTACTGATGACGCAGACGGTCCTGATATTTGATTCATGTTTTTGGTCTAGTATTTTATGTGGACTTGTCTGGTGGTTGATGATGATGTAGTAACACTTTTTTGTATTTTGGACTACTATAGTGATTTTTTATTCATGAACTTTGGATATCAGTTGTAGTGTCATCTTCCTATTTATGACTAGTTGTTAGTTGTTTTTCTACTGCTGATAATCTAGTACTGCTACTGTTGATGTTTTTCTTTTTCCTACTTGAGTTGTCAACTTGCTATTTTATATCATATTTGGTATTACTCCTTTTTTTGTTGTTCGATTCACAAATTGCGGGAGAGCAGTATTTTGAGTACATCACAAAGGGAAAGAAAGAGCATATACCAAAATAAAAAAATTGATAATTCAGAACAAGTCAGGTATATAATTTTAAAGTTTCATATTATTTCTTACATTTTGGTATAGACTCAAAGTTTGTCAATTATCAAAATAGGAAAGATTGTTGGCCCATTGGTTAATGATCACACCTGATTTTGATAATCAACGTCAACTTTGGTCGATACATAAAATACATATACTCCTACAGGTTTACAGGTTTCAAATCAGATGGATATCTGCATCCTAAATTTGCGTTCTACTGCTACAAAATATAAATATTGCGTCGTCATCAAGAACCCAAAGGCAATGGAATCAAGATCAAGACTTTTTATATTTTCTTCTATATTTTTTTTTATTGAGTCTAGAAAAAATATGTAAGGTTGATCAGGATCGGTACTGGCTTATGTTTTTCTTAGTCCACAAATATCTTAGCCTACCTATCTACTTATACATAATCCAAAGTCCACATTATGAAAAGCCCAAAATCTAACAGATTTGGCCTAGAATGTTTCGTTTTGACCCTGGCAGAACTCGCCCCGAGTTCGGTCCGGTCAGTTTTATATTTGTTTTGAATTCCCTCCAATTCTACATCCAACGTTCGAATGCGAGATTTCTGCATCCGAACTCTGTCCGAAGTTTGCCAGAATTTGGTCTACAAAAATACTATAAATAGAGAAGAACTTTCACATTTCCAAATCACTCATTCATTCAACTTCTCTTCTTTATTTATTTATAAGTGTTTTCTACAAGCTACGCTTTCAAATCAAGCCTATACTACTTTTAGCCAAGCTAGTACAGTTTCTGTTTAATCTAGATTTTGGTATTGAAGAGGTTTATCAGAGGCTACCTTTAGAAAACGTTCCAGTTTTCAAATCATCCTCTAGAGTCGGTCGTACGCTCGTCGCCAAGTACGGTGTTGTAAGCTCTCAATTTGCTTGTGCCATAGTGGATTAGCATCGAGCAAGAGTACTCGAGACTGGAATAGTCCTCTCAGAGGAAAACCAATATATATTGCTGTGTCATTGAGTTTTATCTTCTTGACTCTTACATTACTGGAATTCATTTACTATCATTTACCTGCCATAGTATATAAGTTATGGATATTTTTTAATTAGTGATATTTTCTGCTGCACACGCACACACTCTATTCACCCTTCTCTAGAGGTGCTCAATGGTCCTACAAGATTAACCCTATATTTATATAGTCTCACATGTTGTGGTCACATGATCATCTTATAGATGTCGTACCTCTGCACAAGTACGCTAAGTATGAATCCATATCGGCTCATGGAGTCCCCAGTCTAGATTCATACTTAGTATAATGCAACAAGCAATCATTCACTATAACCATGCTAAGGCTACTGACCAAGTACCATATTCCTGCTGGAAGATGAAATATACCACCATGTAACACGTAGGATTATATATCACCTCAGTACACACGTAGGTTAGCACCACAGTGCACAAATAAGATAACACCAGTACAGATACCAGTAATCAAGTCAGAACATGGAATCAGGCAATCACATGATCTTTCCACATCGTGGCCTAGGTATCAGCTCAGCTATACAGTCAGAATCTCTACTATTAATAGCATATCAAGTGTACAGGTGAGCCTACAGCTGTAACCATCAAGTTGGTCTATCCATCGGATCAATCTATCAATAGTCCTGCCATCTATGATGGAAATGAATATCAGATCAGAAAATACGATCACTAGACACTATGCCAATCACCATGAGCAATTTTAGGCCCTCTGCTAACAAGAATCCATCAAATCAATGATCACAGGATATCAACAAATAAGTCTCCCAACTACCGGGATATATAACAATGGTATCATCTAAACAGGGTTAGCCATCCATATCAAATAAGGGACATGACCACTAAGTACTGCCCAACTATACAAGATCACTAAGGTTTGGCAAATAAAAAATGATACCAGGTTTTGGGCGTTTGGAAAATCGGGTAAAAACTATATATTGATAACCTCGTTATTTGTCTTGTTCGCGAAATACTCTTACAATAATCAAAATCTAGGAATCCACATGAGACTGCAAATCAATAGTCCAGATCATACCTCCAATTTAAAATGTTATTCAATCCCCAATTCATCCAAAGTTCACAATTCCGATATATAGGACAACCTCTAGTCCTATCTGACTAAACTGGAACAACACCTAGAAAGAATATGCTGAAACAAGAATATAACAATTAATGCTACTAAAAAATTGTAAGGAAATACATGAACCACTCTGGAGCATATATAGGCCCTTAAACCAAAAGGACCAGGTTGTTGGTTGTCTTTCGAGTAGAAACTGTTTACAAAAAAAAAGTTTCTTTACAAACTAAGAAAAAAAGATACAAGAGTATAATTTGATTCTAGGAAGTACAACTGTAGGAATCTGATCTGAAGATGATCACTTTATAACTTGGACGATGCGATATTGAAGATACGAGCCTATGGAGAATGCGGCAGCACTTTATCAGGAGATTATGATCATTAGTGATCCCTTAGAACTGATTTGGAACTATATTTATAGAGTTTTGAAATAACTATCAAGTAGTTATTCTGAGTGGCG
>JANAVB010019939.1:0-23654 GCA_029216955.1 Iris pallida
TCAACACAAAGAAGAAACGGACTATGCAATTCTTGCCTCGTTGACTAATACAGAAATAGAACTCGTAGTAGGAACTTCACAATTATTGCGGTAAAACTCAATAGTGGAAACTACATTGCAGGAACTAAGTTTATCAAAGTAATATTGAGGGCGAAAAATGAATTGAAGTTTTTGGTGGAAGAGCTCATGCTTGAATTGTTGACTAATTATGAGGATTGGATGAGATGTATATGTTATATCATCTTTGTGGCATTGTATGGAACCACACATCGTCTCTAATATTCAATGAATGATTACCTATGCATATGTTATGTCATGGTTGTGATATCAAGTGAAATTAGAAGAAGAAGAGAGATTAGAAGAGAGAGAAATAAGATAAAAGAGTCCAAGAGGAAAAAACCCTAAGTTGCATCTCATATATATTTATATTAATATATGATGACCCGCAACTACTTGATTCTAAAAAAATAAGACTGACCTATGACTCTAACAACTTTCAACCTATTAACCCTCTATGTTCACGCCAAACTTCTAGTCATATAGCTATGAGAAAAAGAGAGCCTTGTCATAAACCAATACAGCCAGTTGGCATGTAGGTACAACAAGGTTCGAAGTATCGCTGTATTGGTAAAAGAATCGGTTTCGAACCCTTATGAGGTATGACAATTTCAGGTCTTTCATGTCGCAGTCTAGGAGTTGTTTGGGAAACCCAAAAGAAAGGGTACATTTAGGCATAATTTTACATGTTATTTGTTTTTTTCCTTTAGCTTTGCATGGAAGAATATTCAAAATTAATGCCAGCAATATATTATTGTTTTTTTACTTGGATTTAGAGAAAGTATATCTGCAATAGACAGTTTCAATGGATGAATTTTGTGGATTACAGATAAACAACTCTCAGCAAATGATAATGGTTGCACATACCAATAAGGAATCTTATCAACACACTATAACATGTCAATATTTAACACGTCCAAATTATTGAGTCGATAATGTTTTTGCCCATACTTCATTTTTCTGTTAATTTTTTCTTTGTTGAATTGACCGGAAAAGAGAGGCTGTCAGCCATTATCAGTGGGGTCAATACTGGATCGAGACAGACTAAAACCGATATAGTAGAGCCGATAGTTTCGACATCAACCGATACCCTGCAAACGTGGAGGTAAACCTACCTTATCCGATGTTGTTCCCGATAGCAAACCAGGAGGATCTGACCCCAGTGATATGCAGTATCGGCGGGGGTCACTATCAAGCAACAAGATTCCTCCAAGTTTGGAGTTGGTATTACATCATATAGGAAATTTTCAAACTTTGGTATGTCCATCTTCTATGAAGCACGGACATGGCAAAATGGTGCCCGTACCCGTATTCATGCAACATTGTATTGGTAGCTACCTTTGTACCTAATTTGAAAATATTTGTATCCCATATCCGTATCGTGCTTGTATCCATATTTGTGTAACATAGGTCATCTCCATGGTGCATTAAACCAAGAGTGTGAAAGGAATGACAGACCCAGAGTTTGGAATTTCTCTATATAATGCAATACCAAAATGGGATTGTCATTCCTTCAGTCCTTTGGTGTAAGGTGTCATAGAGATTAATGCAATTCCCTATAGCAAATTGTATCAACTTACCTACATGTCAACTGAACCACCTAGGTTTTATGGCATGGCCCTGGCTCATAGCTACCTTGGTAGAGAATTTGGCACCAACATAGAGCGTTGACGTCAGTTTGACTGTTGGTCATAAAACTCTGTCAAATCTTCTATGGAGTTTTCTTATGCTCCATAGCCGACCCCCTTTTGATAGGAGAAGGCTTGGATGATGATGATATAATGATGATGCAATACAAACTTACAATTCCACCAATGTTGTGTTTCATGCATTACATTTTCACTGTCATCCCAAACCTGCGTAAACTGGAGGGGTCACATTAAGTAGGTGACAGCCAGCGTAAAACTTTGTCGAGGCACTATGAAATGAATCATAACATAATTCATGTAGAATCAATCCTAACATAATTCTTGTAGGGGCGTGCTAACGTTGGATGGGAATTGGACCATAACAGATAATGTAAAACAAGGATTCAAATAGTGAGCTCCAAAACTTTGGGATAATTGCTTAGTTGATGTCTTTCTTGCTGCAATACCGATCTAAAGCTTCATACATAATGTAAGTGTAGCAATCTTCCAATATCAATGTTGTTTAAATGCAGATAAAAACTACCTTCCACCCTGCTAGTTTGGCATGGTTGACAGCTCCAATAAGATCACTATCTGTAGTAAGCAGGACCTTATCACCTTCATCGTCTTCATACTGCACACGGAAAAATGATAATGAACCATAACTAACAAAATAAATTGGCTACAACTCATTGTGAAATAGTTCAATTAACCCACCAACAATTGTATCTTATCCCCATCACCTTCATACCCTAATCTCTGGATGACTGCAGACACAAGTTCTACTAGGCTCTCAGTACCTAGAAAGGACATGCATTGGAACCTCGTCCTGTTATTTCAACTTTACTTGCTAGAGTCATGATTTAGACTGGAAATACTAAGTGCAATACTCACCACAATTGAATCTATGCACACGTCTTCTGGAGTCCTCGAACTTAAAAGCAAATGAGTTTCCAAGAAGAGCAGGGTACAAAGGTTTTCCAGGTTCTCCATATTCTGATGTCATCAATGTAGAAAGCTCACTGCATATGTACATGTATAACTAGTAGCTTTAGAAGCAAAAATGTATCAGTTAACTACATGTTTTTAGAAGCAATAATTTTATTAGATTAACTACAAGTAACAACAAACAGAAGCAAAAGGGGGGACCTATGGGTATCATATTCCTCATCTGGTGGGTCCAGCGCAAGGGCAGAATCCCAAAACTTTTGCATCATTGTGTTTGCCATGTCATTTACGGCTCCAGCGCCTCCCTCAACCTTCAAAGAGCAATTCATGGATTTAAGAAAATATGAAACTCAGAAATATGGAGACCACGAATGTTATGTTAGATGCCATGTCAGAACCACTAACAGACTCTTGATTTGGCTATCATTTCAAATAACATGCAGATGAGATTTTTTTTTTTGTTACAAATCAAATAACAGAATGAGTTGAAATTATGTATATTAAATTGTTGTTAGTTATTATGTAATAAAGGCTGGCTTGTGTGTGTGTAATCTTCCATTGACTATTATTCATATTTGTATGCATATGTTCATAATTCATGTAACTCTCTTAGCGTGTATTACTTCAGTCGAACAATTTCAGACATAGTGACAACCTTTTTCTTTAGAAAATAGTGACATCAGAACAAGAGCAATTTTACATATTAAAAAGTAAAAACAATTTACAATACAAAAAAGAATACCAGGGAATTTTTAAGCCGTACCATGGATATTGCGGCATGGCTTATTTGCAAAACATCCAAGCAAGCAGCAACCTTTCCATCTGCTAGGGGAATTCAGTCAGCTAACAAACAGCATAATGACATCTTCCTTTAAAAATACAAAAGAATTGCTTACCTCTGTCTAGTACAGGAAGATGCAAGAATTTTCCATCATGCATTACATGCAAAGCGTCAAGGATTGTTGTATCCAGTGTCGCACACTCAGGATTTTGAGTCATTACCTTATAAAGCAGAAAAACTAATTAATTTTAAAAAAAACAGTATATTAAGAAAAGTAGTCAGTGAAAGAAAAATATTCTTAATAACAGCTCGATTTCAATTCGGATCTTTATAGTAGTTCGTAAAATCTTCCACATTACAAATGTTTCAATGTAGTTTCAAGCTATATCTATGCACATATGCGTGTTACATCTCAAATTTCAACAAGGAAATGGGGTGTGGGACAGAAAATTCTCCAAAATCCAAACATGAGGGCACTGCAAAAATGTATTTGTTTGTGAATGTCATACATTTTAGTGTCTTTGGTTATGGCAACACTTCAAAGAAATAAAATAATGGGCAAATCAACTAATATATCATAAAGATGGTTCAACAATAAACAACATTGACTTTCATTTTGTGCATATCTAAGCAAAGAAACTTGGAGAACTATGATATCGTATGGTGTCAAGTTTTATGAGCCATACTCACATCACGATACTGATAGTAAGCTGATAGCAGTACATTCCATATTTCCATATATTATTAGACAAATTATGTAGCACTATATGCAAGTTGGTTACTCAATCAGTGGCCAACAATGAACTTCAACAAACTAAAATTGTTGAATAGTATACGAAAGTGAAAGAACTTTATCAATCCTTCACCAATCTCATTTTCCTATTCATCAAAGGATTTATCAAGCCTTCGTCTTTATTATAGACACCTTGCTAGTTGATCTTCACACCTTTCGACAATCCTTCTCCAATCTTGTTTCCTATTCGTGAAGGGATTTCTCAAGCCTTCATCATTATTTTGGCACCTTGCTCGCCTTATTTGCCCAGAGAATCTCACGAATATTTATCCAAGATAAGTTATTGGTCCTCTTGCTGTTGCCTTGTTGGTTTCTGGTTGAACATAATTGGAATCTAAAATCTGTCCTTATTTTCAGTAACTAAGTGCTTCAAATCTGAATTTGCTAGGAACAAGGTTGCACAAGGTATGAAACCATTTAGAAATCAAGATAAAGTGGCAAAACCGACGAGGAAACTTTCATTCCAGAAGGTACAAAATTGCTCAGGAAAAAGAATAAAATAGAATCTATGTTACCCTTAGGTTAAATTTCTAGTTGGTTAATTTTCTAGTTGGCAGTGCAGATACTGCTGCCAGATGTTCTTCCAATGAATAAAGAGTTCTAGGAAAATCATATTTGATTATAGAAAAATTGCTTACAAATACTACTTCAAAAGATATTAAGATAAAGGAGTAAACAAAAATTGATTTTCAAATAGTGCAGAAATATTTTTGCATGAACGAGTTAATGATACAAACATTTTCCAGAAAATTTCACTATATGAAATTATGATGAATAATCATCATTCATAAGCAAGTAGCTCGTACGCAAAATCATGTGACATCTAAAATGCTACAAAAAACTAGGAAAACCACTATGTTGCCACCAAATAAGATAACACAGGACAAGCAAATGATTCTTGCAGACCATCAAAAGCATCACACAGCAAAAGGAAGTAATAACCATGCAAAAACATATAAATACCTTTTCTACATTAGTCAGTTCTGGAGAAAGATTTTGAGCCACCACTCGCATAAGCACATCCTTCGAACTGCAGAACATTGCAATAGAAAACCATCAATGATGAATCAAAAGCAATAATTATCAAAGAAAAATACCTAATAGAGGTTAGAGCAGATTATATCAAATTTACACTCCATTGAAATTAAAACCATACGTCAGGATTCCTTGAATCTTGCTTCCTGTCACAATAACCACTGAATTAACACGAAGCTCACGCATCTTTTTGGTTGCAAGATAAACAGGATCTGACGGTGATACCACTGCGACTCTGCCAATATGGGAAGTTGCAAAGGTCACAACAAATCAATATTACAAGAATTTATAACTCAAATAACAAGGTCAACATAACCCACAATGGATGTTAATCCTACTTTGAGTTCTCTGTGATGATTGTTGACAAGGAAGGCTTGAACATCCGCTCCCGAAGGGTTTCTATAAAAGCATAAGGAGCTGCAGCAAGGATTTTAATGTAATATTGTCAAAATATTGCAGAAGATACAGACATGGGAAGTAATAATTTGTGTAATGGAAGTTTATGCAACTTGAACATTATAGATCAAACAAAAACAAGACCACATGATATAGTTTGTAGTTTTTTTTTTAGTGTACATGTGAACTTCATAGAAGGATTTACAGACTATCATGAGAATATGCAAGTGGACTATAGTAGGCTAAAAAGAAAGAATTTGTAGTTTATTTGTGTAGCTAAGCATTTTGATCATTCCTCAGTTCTACACTTTATAGGTGATTCTATTTGAAATGACTCACTATAATCTTTACATCCAAGGTGTTATGCATTCATATGCATCTACCATATATTGTACATGTTTGTTGTGAAGTGAAAAGTAGAGTTTTAGATAAGATAAAAAAGAAGTGTCCCCAACTGGCAATCCTTAATCACAATGATTAATCCAAACTATATCTATCCAAGACTTGCACCTTATGTTTCAAACCCAAACTGGCAACAATTAATCACAATGATAATTTTCAGACTAAACCAATAATGTAAAGAGTGAAGCACAGTTTATGACTTTATTCATCAGTTATAAAAGAACTTTGAATGCTCAAACTGAGTTTTATAAATGTTGCACCATAGAGTTCAGCATGATGTAAAAGAATACAAATAGGATCAGTATCTTAGTGAGGCGATCTTGTGACAAACATAGATATCAATCTCCATCCAGTTGAAATAAGGATATACGTACGGGATAGCCTTCTCACATTGTGACTGTCGCCAAATTTGACATGTCCATGTGTTCATGTTCGTAATTGCATAGATGCAAGTATAATAGGAACACTTGACCATGTCTGACTCTGAGTACATGTATATAGCTGGATCCCATAAGGAGAAGGGGAGGACAAGAATATATATATATAATATATATTATATATATATATATATATATATATATAGGAGAGGATCGGGAGCCCCGTCCCGCCTCGACCCAACGGTGCACGAGGGCCGTCCCGCCGACCCAACGGTGCACGAGGGGGGGGGGGGGGGGGCTCCGGGAGCGGGTCTTTTGATCCGCTCCCACATATATATATATATATATAATATATATATAATATATATATTCTGGGGTTCAACACCTGGACTTTTTTTCTTCCGTTCAGCTCCATTAAGGGCCATTTCTTCTGCAATATTAACAAAATTAATGGGACAAATGCTGTCGAGGATTGGAAATTTGGCATACACCACCAGGCTAGTTTGATAATTAAAGTTGAATCCTGGATGGAAATTATTATTCAAACCACCATACTATCTCTCTTGTATCTATAAGTATTGATGTTGTATATGACAAACTATTTTTAAATGGGATGTGTGGCATATGTCCTGGGAGTATCCAGGGCGAATCGGACAGCACCCACAGTGAATCAGTACAAAATACATTCCCAATTCAGGTGCATAGTGGGTTATGAAGAATTTATGCTTCACGGGTTATAGGACATTTCACTAGTAGCATGGTCATAGGCATTACCAAATAGAATGGTGGAAATTTTGAGAAAGAAATCACAAAGACGAGTTGAAAGTGCCAGATATCTCAACTCAACAGATGTGTGCATTTTCTTTCCTTATCTAATAAGCAATATAAATTTAATTTCATCTGGAAGCAAGATAAAGACATGGGTGGAGTGTAGTTGGATCTACATGTTGCGAGTATCAAACTAAGAGTAAAAGTTCCATATGCCATAAAATAAAACTAAAGTGATCTGAGAGACCATTTGCACTTTATAGTTCATCAATAAACTTGAAAGAAGATTTCTTAATTTGGGAGGATAAAGAATCACATGCTTGACCTTTTCAATTCCCGGAATCCAGGAAAAGAAGATTGTCTGATTTTGTAACTGTATGTACAAGCACTCATAGCATGTGAACAATATATGTACATAAACCATCACTAACCTGAAAAGTTGCTACCCCATTGCCGTTCAACTCCTTCCACGGCAGCTGCTATCGCACTACCCTGCTCTGCTGCCTTTTCCATCCTCGAGATAGCATCATAAAGGCATTTTGTAATGTCTAGCATGGCAATAACCTCACCATTCTCTACCACAGGAAGGTGCCTGAATTTACCTGTCAACCAGAAAGGAGATTCATTCCAGGTCAAATCCTATCAACAAATACAACAGTTCATATTCAAAATAAAGATGATAGATAGTAACACAAAGTTGATCATTTGTCCCCTTTTGTTTCTCAAAGATCCATGTGCAGCTAATTGAATGGATGAAAACAACGAGCCGTAAGTTGTCTAAAAAATGTACAACAATTACAAAGCCTTTGTCTTAAATGTTTGGTAGTTGACTAAAGATGTATAAATAATAACAATAAAGCCTTAATTCCCCAAGCATTTGTGGGTCAGACACATGCATCATTTTATAATTAGTACAACAAAAGAGAGTATGAGATGCGGTTTTAGTAAAATATCAACAAGAAATGTAGTTGTCCACACTGCTGGCCAAGAGATACTTATGATGCTATCTAGGATTGATTAATCATGATGGAGAGAGTTTGAGAAGGATGTTCTTCGCTGGATCAAAATGCCAATGGTATGGTTGAAGTCGAGAAGTGCTTTCCAAGGTTTTGAAATTGAAAGGAAAAAAATTCCACAAGAAAGGAATTAGACCAGCCATGACTTATGGGCCAGAATGTAGGGCGGTTAAAAAATGACGTCAAGAACATAAGATTAGCTAAAATGAGAACGTTGAGATGATTTGTGGCAATATATTAAAAGATACATCAACAAACGATTGTACCTATGGAAAGTTGGAGGAGAGTTTGTACGTGTGCAGCGAAGACCAGATTGAAGGAATGATAGGATATTAGTTATAGAAGATGCTAGAGAAAGGAGAAGACCTAAATTTGAATTGAGGTTGCGAAAAGGGGTATTGCTTTCTCTGATGTGATAGGGAATGCCCTTACGGTGCTTTTGTATGAGGGTTTTTTTATATTCCCAGGAAACCTAAAGACGGGAAACGTAATTACTATGTTTGTTTCTTGTTACTTGTTATAAATTATTTTAGCAGGGCACGTATAATTTCTGGGAATGTGATTTTCCCATAAAATATAAAACCTACTTCCTCTAAAACAAGTGGGTATTTTTATCCCATGGAATGGAATTATTGTCTGGTTGGGGTCGGCTCAGTGTACGTATCGCATTGTGTCGGACACTACACGGACACACCAAAATACGCTAGGACACACCAAAAAGGTGTCATGTCCATGTCAGTCTGTAATATCCTACTGTGTCAAGACATATTCGTGTCCATGCAACCATGTCAGTATCTGTAGTACCGTACTGTTTGTTGCATGAAATCTTCATCACTGTCAAGTGGTATTGTGAATACAGTGTTTGGCTGCCTGTTAAAGATGTTGCGGGATTTACATAGCCAATCTCTGGAATGATGCAAGTAAGATGCTTGTCTAAAACCTTTTTTGTGTTCTAAATAGGAAGTCGTTGTTCGGTTGGGACTTTCTGGCACTGGCTAAAGAGAGAATGAGAGGTAATGGTGTATTAAATGTCTCAAAATGAATTATGTGGGCAAGAATCAACGGCAAGTTAATCATTTCTCTAAAAAAGACGTGATCAGTCTTCACTTGAAATATGGGTAAAATGTTTATTACAGGCAAGATAAAATACTTAGTTGGCACAAGTATGATTTATTGTTTCATATACATTGTGGTCCACAACCAATCTGCTAGGTCCAGAGCTATAAAATATGATGAACGTTGCATAGACACTGGAGAAAGTTCCTTCGAACACAATTGTATCATTTTATCTAATACTTCCCTCAACTATGTAATGATGTTAAAATTTTACTATCTTAATGAACTGTGGCCACTTAACAAAAACTAACATTGCACAGGACAAAACCAATTGGTCTTGCAAAGTGCCACTCATATCTTAAAAAGAGCACCCTTGATACTACAACTCAAAACTTTTAATGGAATGAAACAAGGAAAAAAAGAGCTTGGCCTGCCACCTGGGGGTAAAAAATATATTTGAAATTGTAGCTAATAACGAGGCTTTTGTTCTTTTGGGGAGTACTGCCCCTTTTATTTCCTTCTGAATGACCAATGCCTCGGTAGTAAGTTCAGCAACAAGTGTCGCACCAATATTGTTCCAATGAAGACAACATGGCTGCATCACAAAGCATAGTCTGTGTTACAGTTTTACAAGAGAAGAAGGTAGACTGGTTCAATGACCGGCACAAAGAACATGTTATTGATGACTTGTTAATGTAGGCGTGAGGAAGTACCTATGGAGGTTGAGAGACATATTAGCAAGGTTGTAAAAATCGCTAGTCGGCCGCTAGTCGGTTGGCGGGGACTAGGGATTAATCGGACTAGTCGGGGACTAGTCGGATTAGTCGGTTTGATATATATATATATATATTTTTTTTTTTTGGAAAAAGGGTAAATTTTATTCCACTATCATCGCAATAAGGTTACAGCATAGAAATACAGTCCCAACTCAGGGGGACATTACTAGTACATCCGACTCAATGTTATGAAGGATGCCCACCGGAGGGGTGGACAGTCCCTCATAAATGCGCCGGTTCCTCTCCCTCCAGACATGCCAAACTGATGTAGCAAGCCTCAATCTTGTACGTCTGGCCCAGCTCTGCTCCTGGCCCCTGCAATCTCCAATCCACTTAAGGATTTCTCTGAAGTCACGCTCCCTTCCAACCCCTCCCAAGTATCTCCGGCTCTGCTCTGCCCAGATGCTCCACGTTACATGGCACTGAAAGAACAAATGCCCAATTGATTCATTCTCTGTCTCACACAAAACACACTTAGGGTCAGGAACTAGGACCCCGAACCGAAGCAGTCTGCCCCTAGTAAGCAACCGGCCCAGCACCAGTTTATATGCAGACAGTTGCATCTTCCTGGCAAGGCCCTTCCCCCAGATAAAGTCGTACTCCTCGATCTCATCGAAGTGGGGGCGAACAAGATCGTAGCAGCTGCTAAATCGGAACTCCCCAGCACCCTCCGTGAAGCCGGGAGGGGCCCAAACCCAGACGTCAGACAGAGCAGTAGGAGTGATCTGCACCTGCCTGATCTCCCCTCCTAACTGAGCAGTGAAACGATACTCCTCTGGCCTCCAGGTCCCACCCCTGATGATGTGCCTACAAGTCAGACCTCTGTACGCCACACCATCCGTCTGGGGACCCAGAATCTCCAGAAGAGACTGACCTGCAATCCACGGATCAAGCCATAGGTCCGTCTCCCCTCCCTCCCTCATCTTCCTCCGAATAGCCTTCCGAAGTACAGGTCGGTTCCTCAGGATATGCTTGAAAGACACAGAGAAGTTGTTGTCAATTTCACATACCCACAAGTTTCTACCCCGGAGATACCGACTAGACATCCAAGCCGACCAAAGAGAACCGCCCTGAAGGAACCTCCATGCCAGCTTGATCCCCGCCGCCTCCCTGACAAATACTAGAGAACGCAGACCCACACCTCCCTCCTTCCTAGGACGACAGAGCTGCTC
This sequence comes from Iris pallida, assembly GCA_029216955.1. Taxonomy (NCBI): domain Eukaryota; kingdom Viridiplantae; phylum Streptophyta; class Magnoliopsida; order Asparagales; family Iridaceae; genus Iris; species Iris pallida. The sequence continues at coordinate 11,206 of JANAVB010019939.1, forward strand.
CCAAGAGATGGCATGAATCCCCCCATGCCATATGAACTTGGCACATATGCCCTCAATCTTTCTGATAGTAGCCAAAGGTACCATAATAGATTGGAGCCAAAACAAAGGCAATAGCAGATATAACCGATCGTACCAGCTCAATACGCCCTCCAAAAGATAGTCCAACCGCCTGCCAGCCCTCTACCCTCCTCTGCGCAAAGTCCACCAGACTCTGACATTCACGGTCCTTCGCATGGTTGACAGATAGGGGCACCCCAGATATTTCACCGGGAGGTCACCCTTTTTCACCCCAAGCTCCAGGGCCCTTTCCTCCTTCAAAGTGCAAGAGTTGTTGAAGTAAACTTTGCTCTTGTCCCTGTTCAACCGCAGACCCGATAGCTGACCGAACTCCTCCATCACCACCGCAAGCTCCCTCATCCCTCGCATGGAAGGCCTCATCAATACCAATAGATCATCCGCATATATGAGATGTGAGACCACCGGTGAGACCCTGTTGTATATCGGTACAATCCTCTCCCGATGCACCGCGATGTCCATCAGACAGGTAAAATACTCAATCACGAGGGTGAATAGATAGGGGGGAAAACGGGTCCCCCTGCCGAAGCCCCCTGCTGCTGCCGAAGAACCCGTATGGTATACCCTGAATGAGAACCGAGAATGTAGGGGAGGTGATGCACTCTCTGACTCTGTCCACCCAAGTCTCGGAGAAGCCCATCTCACCCATCAAATGACAGAGGAAGTCCCTGTTGACGGTGTCGTAGGCTTTTCTCAGGTCGAGCTTCACACACGCTTTCATCCCTCCTGGCTTGTGGAACTCCCGAATCATCTCATGAGCCAGCAGGCTATGCTCAGCAATAGACCGCCCCTTGATGAATGCCGCCTGATTCCAAGAAACCAGGCCCTGCATAGCGTCCTCCATCCTCCTGCACATAAGGTGAGTAATTATTTTATACAAATAATTACAGCAAGCAATCGGTCGGAAGTCAGCAAGAGAAGTCGCCCCCTCCTTCTTGGGCACCAGCGTCAGGAAGGTGTGGTTCAGCTCCTTCAGGAGCTTGCCCGTCTCAAAGAACTCCTGAACAGCCGCTAGAACCTGGGCCTTGAGGGCACCCCAATGATGCTTGTAGAAGCCGCTGGAGAACCCGTCCGGCCCAGGGGACTTGGAAGCATCAGCCTGCATCACAATCGCCTCCACCTCCGCCATCTGGATAGGAGCCATAAGAAGACTGTTGCCATACTCGGTAATCAACGTCTTCGTAGTCAGCTGCGGGAATACCGTGGGATAGTCCGTCTGATGATAGAGCTCAGAGTAGAACCGGACAGCCTCCTCCTGGATAGCAACCTGGTCGGTCACAAGACGCCCATCTCTGCCAAGAAGTCTCTGGATACAGTTCCGGTGCTGGCGAGCCCGAATGACATCATAGAAGAATTTGGTACAACGGTCCCCATCCTTGAGCCAGGAGCATTTGGCCCGTTGGGCCGCACTAATCTCCTGCTGGAGTCGCAAGGTGTTGACCTCTGCAGCCAACTTCTTCTCTCTAGCCGCCATCTCTCCACTCATCATGTCTCCCTGAAGGTCTGACTGCAGGTCTCTCAACTCCGCCTCCTTCTCCTGTAAGGAGGTCCGGGGGAGAGCCCTCACCCAGTCTTTGATGGCGCGTTTGGTCTTCTTCAGCCTGTGAACCATACAGAACTGAGCAGTGCCGACCACATCCTGACAAAGACCCCCCGCCACAGTCTCCTCATAGCCAGAGGATAGGAACCAACTGTTGTCATACCGGAACGGACGGGCTCTCCATCTGGGTCTCTCCACGAAGCGCACCAGGATCGACGAATGGTCACTGGTCCCCGCAGGAAGTCCCTCAGCCACAGCAGAGGGGAATAGGCGGAACCAATCATTGTTCCCCAGAGCACGATCAAGCTGGCATGCCACCCTGCTAACCACCGCCTTGTTGTGCCACGTCCATATGTGTCCCACCCTCTCCAGATCCCTGAGCCCGGACTGGAGAAGACAGGACTGAAAGTATGATAGAATCTGGTCCGGCATCGGCCGCCCCCCAGCTTCTCCCCCCTGTATAGCGTGGCATTGAAGTCTCCCATAATAAGCAGTGGGAGATGACGATGCACCGCCAATGTACTCAGCCTAATGATGTCCTGCCACAAGGCCTCCCGCAGCCTCCTGTCATTGTGCCCATAGACAGCACCAAGTAAGAATCGGAACCCACCCTTGTTGGCGAAGGAGATAGCCACCAGCTGATCAGTCATGAAAACCTCCTCCCCCTCCCAACTAGCTCCGTTCCATCTAACCCAGATTCTCGCCATATCACAGAGACCAAGGTTGTGGAGCTGGACCCAGTCCGTAGGAGTTCTACGAGACAGGGTTTTCCCCCCCCTGATCTTAGTCTCTAGTAAGATCGAGATTTCACACTTCTCCTTCCTCAGCACCTCACTAATCTCCCTCCATGTCCCCAGAGAACACCCCCCCCGGACATTCCAGGCAAGGGCCGACATCTATTCCGCGGGTGGGGTCCCCTGAACATCCTCCGAAGGTGCACCCGGGGAGAGTGCAACCTCCATATCTCTGGACTCCTCATCTCTATCCCCCTGAAGAAGAGGCTGAGCACGGGCCGCCACCCATTGCGGGTCACCCTGTTGGGGAGGCTGAGCTAGGTCCGCTACCCATTTAGGGTTGACCTTCCACACTCTCTCCGCCCCACCTTGTCCGCTGTCCTCACTATGCGACTCCGTAGCCTGGCGCTTCCGACTGTATACCTGAAGTGCTAAGGTGTTATCCTCTCCTTTTCGCCTGTCCTCCTGTCCCATACTCCTGGTGGTCATAGTCCTCGTCCCCGTATACTCAACCATCGCTCCGGCAAAGATCGCCGTCGGAGACCCCTCGTTTTCCCCAGAGACGAGGGAAGGGTCTGCCTCCATCTCATCCTCCATCAAGCCCGCCTGGTCAACTACAGGGGTATTAACTATACCACCTGTCTCCTGCACTGCCTCCTCCGTCACCACCTCAGAAGCTTCACCACGCCTACAAGCACTCGGAAGATGCCCAAAGCAAACACATGCCGGACATCTGGGGGAACCCACTCATACTCCACCTTCTGCATAAGGATCTGGCCAGTAGGTGTCCGGTACTTCAACTGCTCTGGCAGGTCCAACCTGGCGTCAATCTCCACAAATACCCGAACATACATCAATCTGGTCCTGAAGGCGGTAGCATCGTCCGCCTTAATCGGCTTGCCAATGAGGCTGGCAAGTCCTCATAAGAAGGGGGACACTCCAGAAGCGAACCGGGAATTCAGGGAACCGAACCCACACAGGCACCGCATTCAGCACCTCCTTCTCGCATCTCAAGTCAGGGGACCATTGCTTCAGTATGATGAGGCGGCCATCAAACGTCCATGGCCCTCCCTGGAGGATCCGGGCCACATCTTCTGCCATCCCAAATTTAACGAAGTAGAAGCCGTTCTCCTTGGAGAAGAACTCCATGCTACCCTTCGGCCGCCAGACTCTCTCCGCATAACCTCGAATTTGCTCGTAGAAGGGCTTGCTACCCAACACATATAACACTAAAGTATTCTCCCAGAATGTCGTCACCTTCGCCACTTCCTCAGCCGGAAAGTCGGCGCAGAGCTCACCCCCAACCGCCATAGGCGCAACATACTCCATCGATGCCGGAGTCTTTGCAACCCCCGCCTTGCACGCATCTGCCCAGGATACAGGCGGCGGGCCCGAACTTCGAGGCAGGATCGTCGGGGCCGGCCGGGCACTCACGTTCGTAGCAGTCCCTCTCCCCCCGATAACTGGGACAGCCGTCCCTGCTGACTCCGTCACTCGAGGTCGCCACGTAGTCCTGGCTAGTCCCTTCCGTGCCCCTGTGTGCGCCTGGCCCACCGTAGGTCCTGTTCTCCTGGCTATCCCTGACCTCATGTTCGATCCCTGCGTAGAAGCTGAGCCCCTCCTAGTCTCAGAGATTTGCGATCGTTGCCCACCTCCTCGCCTTACCCTCCGATTTTGAACCGTGGTCCAAGCCCCCTCATCACTCTGACCATCCTCCGATCCAGTCGATACCCTTTGGGCGGTGAACACCATAGAGGAACCCCCCGGAGCCACCGCCGTCGAGCCACCGGCCGAACCCATGCTCGGCGGCGTCACCACCGTCCGCATCCCTCCCCGGCCACCCCCCACCTGGGGAGGGTCGCCGGCAACCGCCCCGCCCCCGGGGGGTGTTCGCCAGGCCCCCCCGGCCGCCCCTCTGGCCGCCATGTGCGCGCCCGCGCATGAGCAGCAGCCGCGTGCAGTTTTTTCGGCGGCCGGTCGCCGCCGCCCGCCTCCAATCGGTCGCCGCCGGCCGCCGGCCGCCGCCGGCCGCCCCCCTTGCCTTTCCCCCGATCCGGAGGTCGGTTGGCCGCCTCCTCGCTTCGATTTGGTGATGCCCTAGCAGAGCTAGGGTTCGCTTCCGCTTCCGTCATCTTTTATATATGTATATATATATATATATATATATATATATATATATATATATGCAATAAAAAAAAATTTGCAATATATATATCATATGTCATCAGAATATTAACTTAAGAAAGGAAACAGCACTAAAAACCTATTATATCTTCCAATCCTATAATTAAATATGTTTCATTATAACATATTATATAATATATATATATTACGTATATATATACATATATATATACATATATATATATATGGAGGAAGCAGCACTTAAAAAAAAGGAAACAGCAGCAGCAGCAACAGTACTAAAAAAGAAAAAAAGAAACAACTCAGCAGCACTCAAAAAGATGAAAGAAAAAACAGCAGCAGCAGCACTCCAAACAAAAAAAAGCAAAAAAACAACAGCAGCAGCGCAAGAAGGAAGGAAAGAGCAGCAGCTCAAAAAAATAAAAAGAAGGAAACAGCAGCAGCAGCAGCATCAGCGGCATAATAGCACGAAGAAGGAGAAGAAGAAGAAGGAGAAGATGAAAAAAGAAAAGAGAAGAAGCATCAGCAAAAAAATAAAAATAAAAAGTACTTGCGGACGTCGGTGGCGATCGGCGGAGGTGGGCGAGCCATGGACGTCGGCGAAGGTGGGCGGTGGATGGCGGACGTCAGCGGCGATCAGGTAAGCTTAGGGGTTTTTCTTTCTTCTCCTTCTGCTGCTTCTTCCGATGCGATTGATGTGACTGTTGTTTTCCTCTTCTGCTGCTTCTGTTGTTTCCCCCGTTTTTTCTTTTTTTCTTTTTGAACTGGGAGTCGGCCGACTAGACCCGTCTGGCTGACTAGGGCCGCCTAGTCGGCCGACTAGGACTGCCTGAAAGTTCTCCCGGTTTTTTCTTCCGACCAGCACAAAAACGAGTCGCCGTCGGCCGACTAGCGACTAGTCGGCCGACTAGCCGATTTTTGCAACACTGCATATTAGGTTGGTTGAAAGACTTGTTGACCAAAATGTGCCGAAGAACCACTAAGGGTCAGAAAACAGGCTACAATGGTTGATATAGTTGTAACTTGGAAGTCAAGGTGTGAAAAAGAACCTACGAAAGTCAAGAGACAAGTTAGGCTAATCGAATAACTTGTTGACTAAAATGTGAAAAAGAACCCGTGAGGGTAAGAAGATGTGCTGGATTGACCGAACGTCAGTTAACTAAGATGTGACGAAGAACCTATGAACACATAAAGAAACACATTAAGCGGTAAAATGACTAGTTAACCTAAATGTGACGAAGGAGCCATGAGGGTCGAAAGACATTCTAGCCTGGTGGACTTAGTTGTAGGAATAGACGTGATAAAAACCTGAAGGTCGAAAGGTTAGGTCGCTTGAATGACTTATTGACCTAAATGTGAAGAACTAATGAGGGTAGGAAGATACTCTTGATTTGTTGGGGACTTGGTAGCATAGTATTGAGGAAGAACCTATGAGTCTCGAGAGATATTAGGCCGGTCAAATGACTTTGTCGATCCAAATGTTATGTATACTGTTAGGGTCGGGAGACAAGCTAGATTGGTCGAATGGCAAGTTCACCCAAAAGTGCTAAGAGAATATGAAGGTCAAACAAATAAGGTCGATCAAATGACTTGTTGACCCAATTGTAACAAAGAATCTGTTACGGTCGGAAGACAAGCTAGACTAGTTGTTTGACAAATTAACCTTATGTAAAGAAAAACCTAAGAGTGTCGAGAGACACTAGGCTGGTCGAATGACTTTATGAAGAAATGCGACCAAGAACCAGTAAGGATTGGAGACACGCTCAACTAGATAACCTAGGCGTGACGAAAAACAAATTAAAGTTAATCAACATGATAAGCCAGTCAAATAAGTTGTTGGCCTAAATGTGGTGAGGAAGAACCAGTGAGGGTTGAAAGACATGCAAGATTAGTCAAATGACTTCTTAGCCTGGACATGATGAAGAACTTATGGTGTTCATGAGACACATTTGACTAGTCAAATTACTTGTTGACCTGAATGTAACGAAGAAACATGCGAGGTAGAAAAACATGGCATACATGTGGAATGATCTATTGATCTAGATATGAAGAAAACCAACAATGGTCAAGGGACACATCAAACATGACAAATAACATGTCAGTATCGCATAGAGACTGCAAAAGAAATTGTGCCGTGTCCATACTTTGTTGTGTCGCACGTTATATAATCCAAAAAACACTTAGACAAGCCAAAATATGTGCATTTTTGTGTCGAAGCATCCATAGTACCGTACACTGTCTTTACGTATTTGTATCCTTGCAGCCAAGGTTATAAACGGCGGTAGGCGGGTGCGCGGCGGAGAGAGTCCGCCTACCGCCTAGGCCGCCTAGGCGGTGCCTAGACGGTTGATACATTTTGAACATTTTTACTATTTTACCACTGTTTTTTGCATAATATATTATGCATATTTTAAGGGTGTTCCATGCATAACTAAGTTGTAGAACGAAGATTTATAAAATTTTAGTGTTGTTAGGCCCATAATGTTATAAAAAAAACCTTTTTGGCCAAAATATTTTGTAAAGTATTTCTCCGTCTAGGCGCTCGCCTACGCTGCCTCACCTCCGCCTATGCCGCCAACCTCCATTGGCCGCCTACTCCACCGCCTACAGCAAAGCGGTGCGGAGAGGGACCCGCCTACCGCCTAGGCTTGTTAGGCCCATAATGTTAAAAAAAAAAACCTTTTTGGCCAAAATATTTTGTAAAGTATTTCTTCGCCTAGGCGCTCGCCTATGCTGCCTCACCTCCGCCTATGCCGCCAACCTCCATTGGCCGCCTACTCCACCGCCTACAGCAAAGCGGTGCGGAGAGGGACCGCCTACCGCCTAGGCGGCCTAGGCGGGCGCCATTTAGAACACTGCTTGCAGCTTATAAATATTAGTACAAACTAGCCAGTCAGTGGTTAGTACATATAATACAACTTAGGGGGTGTTCTGTTGTCCGTAGCTTGAAATAAGATGCAACATTCGCTATGGTTAAGTGTTATTGCAAATACAATGTTAGTGTTTAGTTGCAACTTTTGTCACTATAAATAAGCAGTTGTTTGATCGGGACTTTCTGGCACTACGGTGGAGCATCAATAGTAAGGCCCATCCCAATTTATAGATTCTAGATTCAGAATGTAGGAGCTTGTTTTGTAGAATAGTAAGGCTTAATTGGAGGCCCGTGATGGTCCCGTCCCAGCCACATGAGCTATAGCCTGGGCATTGGAATTCCTACATTCAGAATGTAGGAACTCATTTTGTAGAATAGTAAGGCTCAATTTGGGGCCCAATTTATAGATGCTAGATTTTATATTATTATTTTAAAAAGAAATATACACATGGGTCTACATCCACTCGTCTCATTTGGGTCTCAAGATTTTTTTTAATAATCTCATACAAACCCAATTCATTCTACATTAATTTGTTATTACAAATTTGGGCCTCAAGATGCATTTTTGAGCTCCATCTACTAATGATACTCCAATAAAGGTTGTTGTGGCCAGAAGCAAACCATTTGGAGGCGTCCAATTACCTATAGCAAACCAAACACTGAATCAATGTAATTTCTACATCAAATGTAGCAACAGTACTACTAATAGCCCACCAAACAACCCCTAACTTTAGTAGTATACTTTAAAAGTACACCAAAACAGGTCTTTAACGAATCAAACAGTACCAAATTAAGCATCAACGGCGATAACTACAAGAAAAAATCCAACCTTGAACCATCTTCTGCAGAGCTTCAATGGCGAGCGCATCCGCCATGACAAACAGGGGGTTCCTCGTCATCACCTTCGAGACCATCGTCTGCTCCGGCCTCAGCATCTCGGCTATAACCCTAGTCGACACGTCCTGAACGCCCCAACACAAAAAAAAAAAAAACATAAAAATCACGAGTTTGAGTCCCAGACCAAAGAAAATAAAACAAGACCTTGTCGGTGAGGATCCCGGAAAGGAGCCCGTTGGCGTCGGTGAGGAGGACGGCGTCGACCCTCCTCGCCGCCATCCTCCGGCAAGCCTCGGACACCGTGGTCCCCTCCGGAATCGTCAGCGCCTTCGAGAGCCGCAGCTTCTTCACAGTCCTCTCGCCCCTGGCGAAAAATATCGGATTTTGTTAGTAAAAATCGAAATAAAATGTGGAAAAGGAATGGAGCTTTGGTGGGATCAGTACGGGGCTTGCTTGGGGGAGGAAGGCTTGTTGGCGTTCCCGTTCCCATTGGCGGCGGCGACGGCGGAGGAGGAGGAGGATTTCTTCGCCGCCGGCGGGGCGCTGCGGGGGTTCCGGCGAGGAGGGATGGAGCTGGTGGTGCTCATTTCGGGATCGAAAAATCTTAGGGTTGGGAAACCCTATAATTTGGGGGGGAGAGGGACTTGGAATTAAATTAGAAGAGAGAAGAGGGGTAGGGTGTAAATTTCCCTCTCTCTCTCTCTCTCTCTCTCTTCCTCTTCTTTCTCTCTGGATTTCTTCCGAGGTTCCCTTTCCTTTATGATTTCGAGCTGGAGAAATTTTCAAATTAATCCCGTGAATAATATGCGATGGTTTTCCACACCAACCCCTGTGTATTTGGAAACCTACGTAGAGCGAGTGGACTTTTGTCTGTAGGAGAGAAACTTTTTAGTATTTCTCCGGACCTACATATAACTTTTTTTTTGTGCAAAAAAGTGGTAGGTTTTTTTTGTTACTTGTTTGAAAAAAAGGAATCACTAGGACAATACAAATTTCTTTTACAACGTCAGACCGAAAGGTGACTGTGATTTAAACCGTGATGTCACGTGTTCCTTCTTCATTGGTCGGAACCGAGTGGCCCACAATTGTTCACTCCTCATTGGTTGGGATCCAAGTATCATTACCTAAAGGTCTCGTTTGGGCGGAATGGAAATGAAAGGAAATTGATTCCTTGGTATTTTCTTTTCTTTAGGAAATTATAAATAAAAAAAAGGGTAAAAACGACAAAAAAATCGGTAAAAAACGAAAAAATGGGTAAAAACGACAAAATCGGTAAAAACGACAAAATAACAAAAAGATGAAAAACGACAAAAAAAAATCGATTAAAACGACAAAAATGACCAAAAAAGCGATAAAATGTATAAACGACAAAAAATAACAAAAAAGATAAAAACGACAAAAATAACCAAAACACGAGAAAAATGACATAAAATCAGTAAAAAACCAAAATGCGACAAAAACGACAAAAAAAAACAACAACAAAATCGGTTAAAACGAAAAAAATGACAAAAAAATCGGTTAAAAACGACAAAAAAAATCGGTTAAAACAACAAAAAAATCGGTTAAAAACGACAAAAAATAACCAAAAACGACAAAAACGAAAAATAATCGATAAAAAACGACAAAAAGGACAAAATCGGTTAAAACAACAAAAAATCGGTTAAAACGACAAAAAATAACCAAAAAACGATAAAAACGACAAAAAATCGGTAAAAGTGACAAAAATAACAAAAAAACGACATAAATCAGTAAAAATGACCAAAAACGACTAAAATCGGTAAAAACAACTACAAAAACGACAAAAAATCGCTTAGAATGACAAAAATTGACAAAAAAAAAAGCAACAAAAAGGACAAATTGGGTAAAAACGACAAAAAATATTCAAAAAATGACAAAAAGACAAAAAAAAAATGGGTAAAAAGGACAAAAAAAAATCGCTTAAAAACGACAAAAAAAATGGTAAAAACGAAAAAAAATGACAAAAAAATGATAAAAACGACAAAAAAAAAATGTTCAAAACTAATCAAAATTTATCAAAAAAGAAGAAGAAAATTTAGACAAATTTTTTTGCCCAGGCAAAAGAAAAATACCCACCTATTCTCAAGGGATAGAATTTCCATGTTTTGTGGGTAAACTATTTATCCGGGTATTTATAATTTTCGGGAATAAATTTTTTATAAGCCAAACAAACGTGGTAATAGATTCCCATCTTAAATTTTTCCGGGAATAAAAAAAAATACCGCGTACCAAACGCCCCCTTAAGGATTTCTCCGAACCTACATATAACTTTTTTTTAGGCAAATGTTAAAGGCCACCCCTTTTTTACTAAGGGCAACAATGCCTTTGTATTTTTTTTTTACTAAGAGCAACCTAAAGTTTACAAGTTTACTAAGGACAAACCATGACTGGTCTCTCTCTTCCTCTCCTCGAGCTCCTCCTCAAACTCCTCCGCCTCCTCGAGCTCCTGGCGGTGATGCAGCCGGAGAAGCAGTTCAACCACCAGGCGGTGACGCAGTTCTTCTGTTCATGGAGATGGTCATCGTCTTCGTCTTCCTGACGCAGTTCTTCTGTTCATTTGTTACCTAGGCTCATGTTTCGAAACGAAGACGATGGGGAGCTGCTGCTCCTCGCTGGCGCACGATACATCCCGTGCTCTACTGACGGAGAAAACAACAACAGGAGTAGCATTCGTTCATAGCGATATCATCACCTCCCTTTCACCCATTAGAAAAAGCTTTGGGGGTGATCTTATCGCCACTCTCTCTAATATATATACACACATATTTGACACTTGTTTCTCCTATTTCCCATTCCTTCATGTCAGACCTTCTTCTTCTTCTTGTCCTCGTTTCGATCGGATCGACCGACTGATAGATCGCCATCGCTTCGATGCTCTCCCTCGGCCTCACCCCCGCCGCCTACGCCTTTGCCGCCCCTTCCCGCAGCATCCTCCTCCTCCTCCTCCTCCCGCAGCCTCCTCCGCAGCAACCTACAGTGACTGCATGACTTGTCTGCAGTCCTGTCTTCACTTTGGACTGCAGACAAGCCCTGCAGTCACTGTAAGTTGAAAATTTTAAAAAAATCTAGGACTGCAGGCAAGCACTGCAGTCCTGTGTTCACTTTGGACTGCAGGCAAGCCCTGCAGTCCTCGATTAACAGAAGCGGGATGGCCCTTAGTGTTTTCAAAATGGCAAACTTGTAATTTTTTTAAAATTTTAAGTTGGTGGCCCTTAGTAAAAAGGGGGTGGCCTTTAACATTTGCCTATTTTTAGTGCAAAAAAGTGGTAGGCTTTTTTTGTTACATGTTTGAAAAAAGGAATCACTAGGACAATACAATTTTTTTTACAACGCGTCTATCCAGACCGAAAGGGGATTGTGATTTAAACCGTGATGTCACGTGTTTTCTCTTCATTGGTCGGGATCGAGTGGCCCACAAGTGTTCCCTCCTTATTGGTCGGGACCGAGTGGCCCACGTTAGCAGGGACTGGACGTGTGGGCCCCCGATCCGACCAATGAAGAGGGGACACGTGACGCCGCAGTTTAAACTGCAGTCCCCTCTTGGTTAGAGAATATATTTTTTTTTCCTTTTTTTAGGCTAAATTATAATTTGGCTTAGCTGCAATTTTATACCCTCACTATACCTTTTTTTAAAACTTGATATCCTAAGGCCTCGTTTGGTTCACGGAAAGGAAATGCATTCCTTTCTATTTTCCATGGGAATGGAAAAGTAGGATTCTTGTCACATTTCTTTTCCGTTGTTTGGTTGGTGTACGAAAGGAAAACAAAAATATAGCAATGTTCCAATAATATCCTTACATATAAAATAAAAATAACATTATGAAAAATAACATTAATGGTAAATAAGCAATAACACATTGTTACTTTTGTCATAGCTTTTGTAATAAATGTTGGGAAATGAGGAGGAAAAATCAATCACATGGGTCATTAGTGGAACCATATTCCTTCCAATTTTCCTCTTTGTGAGGAAATTGATTCCCAAGTTTGTGGTTACCAAACAAAGGAAATGAACTACTTTCTTTTCCTACTCCTTGAATCCGTGAACCAAACGAGGCCTAAACTTTTTTTTGTAACAACTTTATATTCGATTTTTTTGGACAAAAATATCCTTGTCTTCACCACAGCACCCTCTCCTCCCCCCACCCCCCCCCCCCCCCCCCCCCCCCCCCTGCTCTCCCGGTCACCCCTTCCCCCCCCCCCCCCCCCCCCCCCCCCTGCCCCTCCCCGGTCA
>JANAVB010019940.1:0-24963 GCA_029216955.1 Iris pallida
TATTGATATAAGATTGTGTGTTGGTATGAGAGATTTAATGTATAGTTTTTTTTTTCTATTTTATTTTATATGAATGTCTGCTAATGTGATTTGAACTTAACACGACCTAATTTCCTAAATTGAACAAAAATCCAACCAGACTACGTTAAGTCCGACCTAATATGAATATGCTAAATTGAAGCCTACCTTACTTGGACTGACCTAGCATGAACCCGAACTAGCTACGTTGGACCTAAATTCGTTGATCCGGACGCAAAGTGATCCAACCTGGATTGAACATGGGTCCCATTGGGACTCTAACATGATTATATCCAACTTGGACCTGACTCTAACTAGTACGAGAGAAACGAATCTGCGAAGTTGGTGGTTCGTCAACCGGAGCTTCGACGAGAGAAACGAATCCGCGAAGTTGGCTCCACGAAATTGTCCAAAATAAACGTGATTTAAATAGTCAACTTGGTGGCCGATTTTAATCTATCAAACGATCGAATCAACGGTTGAAATTTTACATGAGTGAAGGGGTATATATTGAGATTAAAATGAAAGAATTAGATCGACGATCAAACGGTTGGATTGTCCAAAAAATACATCCAAAGTTGATATGACGAAACATGATTTTGACTTCAGTTTTATGCTCGTCACGACGGGATCCCGTGCGAAATGCACGAATCATCTACATCGTGCGACAGAGGCAATGCTTCCACATTAGGGGTGGCCTGGGCGTTCGACGACGAGCTTGGCTGCGTTCGCACGTGTGGGAAGGCGCGTACAGCTGTTGTCGTCGCACGAGGGGTCGCATGGGCCTGCTGCCAGAGTGGTGGCACGCGGGGTGGCGTGCGAGGCTGCAGCTTACGCCACTGCGGAGGACCAGCGGCCGTGGTGACTATGTGTCACGCCCCAGAACCAGAATACTGGAGAGCGGGGGAATAACTCAGCCAGCTACGTATTACGGGTAGATGAATACCGTATAATACGATCAATGCTGTCTAACCAGACAAGGGGGTGCATACTACCTAAAGGTCTTACTATGGCCATTTCACATCTATTGTCTCAATCATTCAAGCAAGAAACAGTAATAGAGAACATGTAAGATAAAGCAGTAAGGCGTCCCAAACGCTCTGTCAAAATGTTCTTGATATCTGGCTTTACAAAACATAGCCAGATGGTATAGCAAGTATACACAATTGTTATCAGCTGCAGTCTGACTTAATTACAATCATGTAAAAGTAAGTGCAAGACAATCCGACTAACATGTCGGTGCCAAACGGCTAAGTATAAAGGTAAATAACAAAACGAGCGGTGAAGTAAGGAACCCACTCGAGTCCTCCTGCGATCATGCCTCTAGTATTGACCATCTCGGAGGTAGAAGTACGCTGGATTCTCGGGAACCGGCTCTAAATCTGACCATGCAAAACCAGAGAGGTTAGACCTCTAATAGCAAGTACCATAAGGAAGGACGATATGAAGGACATAAACCAGTAAGTAAAAGAATATAATAATAGATCTTTGCTTGCTACTAGGATTCACATCACATCACGACACTTCGAACCAACCTTCCAACCAAACAAGGACAGAAGTTGGCCCGTCATGTCCTGACATTCTGGTCGTCCCAGTTAGGTAACAGAGTAGTACAGTACACAAACAAATCATCTTGAACGACCAGTCAAATTCTACGGCTTGCTATTGTGAGTCCCAAGTTATCCTAGAATAATACAATAAAGATTCCTCAGTTCTTACTATGTGCGAGCAAGGCTAGTCTATCCAGTCAATCATGTGCGCCATACATGAATTAGACGAGTCCTAGCAGGACGCCCGTCAATATACAATATACAATAATAAATAAAAGCAGATACTGTTCCCTGCCCGTGTGGCAGATTTACAGTATCTGTGGGAACCAGCCGGCCCGTCGGGTACTACTCGTCCCAAGGGGGCTGCCATGTAAGAACTCGGGAATCCATTATCTCTATGCAATCATTATTTTATTTAACTTAATAGTCCCTACGTTGAGTGAAATCCCATGTCGTGGATCATGGTCATTCAAATGAGTACTTTCGTACGGGGTACGATATGCACAACTCTACAACGATACCAGTGCGGTTAGGTTGCAGGTCTTACATAGCGTAATGCAACAACCAAATCTAACCACGGTAGTCATGCCTTGACCATAAGTACACATGCTTCTTTGTATATAAATAAATAAATAAATAAATAATTAATTAAATAAATAGATTGAAGCCTGCATGTGCATGTATGTCAAATATTCGGGATCAGCCAGTCGATTGCAATAGTTCATAACATGAACGTGTCTCATTCATTCATTTTAATAAGACGACTAGCCAGTCTCTTAGTTCCAACTAGGAACGCATGATCAATTAGTCAAATAACCATCGTCATTAATGGTGACAAGGCATGAAAGTCATTTATCATTAAATAGGGTCGAGTCTATAACTCTCGAGGTCAAGTTCCAGGCTCACTGGATATCCATATACCAATCCAGACACTTGGCACTACTACACAACCATAGGTATTAAAATATTAACTTGTTGAGATTTTCGGGTTCATGCAAAAAGGCGTAAGGATATAATAGGGAATTATCATGCCAACATTAAATGAATAAAATATAGAACAAATAAAACTCCCAAGTCAGGAAGTCATGGTAACAAGTCCAAGCTAAGTCAAAAAAAATCACGCAAGAATCGTATACGTGAAAAGGTAATTCACGCTGGCATGCACAGTGTGAACGTGAAGGGAAATTCACGCACGCTCAAGTGAGCGTGAAAAGGTGACAAGAAATCCACGCACGCAAGGATGTGCGTGACTAAAAATACACGCACTCATGGATGTGTGCGTGACTGAAAATACACGCACTCATGGATGTGTGCGTGACTGAAAATACACGCACTCATGGATGTGTGCGTGACTAAAAATACACGCACGCTCATGAGAACGTTAGCGTGACTGAAAATACACGCACTCATGGATGTGTGCGTGACTAAAAATACACGCACGCTCATGAGAACGTTAGCGTGACTGAAAATACACGTACGCTCATGAGAACGTTAGCGTGACTAAAATACACGCAAACACGTAAAGACGTGTGCATGACTGGGCTGATGTCTCACGCGAGCACGTAAGAACGTGTGCGTGAAACATCTCCCAAACTCCAAGTCCCATGGAGCCTTTGTTCCAGCGCCAGAGAAATACACGCAAAGTTGGTGGACCAAGAACCCATGAACAGCCGAATACAAAACTTAGATCTAGGAGAAACAAGCCAACGAAATCCAAAATACTAAGAACTAAACGCTCTTAGAATCACAAGGAGAAGCCAAATGAACCATAAAAATATGGTTCTCAAGTAGAAGCAAGTTTGCACTTGCCTTCTCCTGCTACTGGTAGGTGGTGGAGAGTAATGAGAGGAAGAAGAAGAAGTAATGGTGAGAATAAAGTAATGAGGAGAGAGAAAGAGATGGAAGCTTTAAATAGGAAGAGTGGTGGTAGGTGGGAGTGTGGGCCGGGTTTGCAAGGACCCATCCAAGGCCAACCCGAAAACCCAAGCCGAACCCAATAAGACTAAAGCAACAAATAAAATGCAGGTAATAAAATTGCAGAAATAAAATTGCAGAAATAAACTTGCAGAAATAAAATTGCAGAAATAAACTAACATGAAAATTTAAAGAGCAGATAATTAATTAACATGAAACTAAAGGAATTTAAATACAGAATAATACATGATAAATACTAAATAAATACACATGAGTTGTACATATATAAAAATATGCATTTCGGGAACGGGGAGTGACACTATGCATGGCGGCGCGACGTTCGTGCTGGAGACAGCAACAGTTGTCGCCTACCTATTGGTGGCCTTGGGGCGGCCAACGGCTGCGCGCGGGGTGGAGATCGACGGGGGTCGGGTTAAGACGGTCGACGTTAGGGTCGTCGAGCTCATGGAGTTCAGGTAAAGAAGTCAGGGATGATTGCCGAGGGTGGTGGTAGTGGTGGTGCACGGCAGGTGGCGTGAGGGTGAGGGAGGAGGTGATGAATGGAACAATGGTATAAGAAAAATGATGGAATGGGCTAGGGTTTATGGCAGAGATGAATGAACGGGGGATGAGGGTAGTACAACATGCCTGCTGTTGCTGCAATGTATGCATAGGGGCGCTTGTACAGTACGAAGGGTGGGGGGAAGAAAGCTATCCTTAGACATTTGAATTAAAGGATACGGGTTTGGGTTTAGCAGGTTTGGGTTGGTTACTAGTTTGTTACCCAAAAACCCAAGTCCAAGGTTCCAAGCTTCATGAGCTAGTGCTTTTCAACTATGGGTTCGGGTTTGTTCTGTGTCGGGCTTGGGCTTGGTTTTACATTTGTAGATTGGGCTTGCTACGCTTTAAGAAAATATATAACGTTATATATATATATATATATATATATATATATATATATATATATATATATATATATATATATAAAAGAGAAAGCTAATTGGTTAAAATATATAAAGGTATTAGCTTGGGCTAAAAGAACATTTGCTATAATATTAATTGTCTCTAATATATAAGGCAAAATATAATTTCAATTCTAATAGCTATAATAATATTAGAATTATTCAAATTGGAATAAGGTTTAGTGGGTGAGAGGCCCAAATAATATGCAAATGGGCTGGAAGGCCCTAACAAGTAAATAATAGATGTGGATGTGAGTCCCTGAATAATACATACTATATACACACAGATTGGTTTAAATTAATTAAAAGAATTTATAATAAATAATTATATATAAATTTAGATCAATTATGATTATTGATGAAATAATAGCATACAGACACTCAATTGGATGGCACACGAGTGGCATATGTGTAGTAGGCTCAAAATAGGTCAAAACCATATATTAAGTCGATTAGGTTGGATCGATATCGAGTCCCAAAATTAAATTGGATGTTTGGTCAAGTTTTACGGTAGATGGTCAAATGGCTTAAATTGACCCGAAAGTTGTACGATATAAATATAATATAAGGGAACAAGTTTGAATGGGACATAATATATCAAAATAAAGATAATCTTACCTACTATAAAACTTATGAAGGAAGTTCCGAGAGATTAACATCCCTGGCGCTCCAAAAATTAAAGTCACGAAAAAGTACATTTAATGATCACAACTAATTTCATAAAAATGTCTATTGAAAATAATTCATTCAAAATTTTTAGAACCTAAATCCAGGGGGCTTACAATTCTCGGTACCACAGTCTGGAATTCTAAATAAAAATGTTTATGATAATTGACTAGACTATTCACCTAGATTCATTGGAAGGGGAGGCTTCCAGGTTGCATGCAGTCCCGTTATCTAGTCATCATCATGGATGGATTTTGAGCTCTCCATCGTGAGGGGCACATTTCTAGCATACCATTGAGTGGGACATCCAGTATTTGCTTATTATTATTATCTCACTATCGCATGGAGTAGACTGTTGGCACACTGATTTTGATATATTGACTTCAATTAACCTCTGTACTGTTTTAGCCCTATTACTCTACAGAAATAAACAAGCCAGTCAAAGATAGAAGAAAAGATGACTCAAACATCTATAAGAAGAAATACGTCTTTCGGAGCAAGAAGAAAAGATGAATCCAAATACTTACAACAGCAGATCCTTTTCGCACTCAAGAAGACATATGACAAGCAAAATAATTACAGATCTAAAGCTCCTCTGTCTCTTTAAGTGTCTGTAAGTGTTTAGAAAATTATGTACACACTTTAGTAAGGATGATAAATAAAATGGTATAAAGTCTGAATTAGTTTTTATGAAGAGACGGATAATCCGTCGGATCTCCGCGGTAATCCGTCGGATAACCCGAACTAGAAACAACAAGTATTTCTGGTGAAGTTTGGATAATCCGTCGGATTTTCACGTAAAACTGTCGGATAATCCGAACTAGAAACAACAAGTATTTCTGGCAAAGTTCGGATAATCTATAGGATTTTTGCGTAAATCCGTTGGATAATCCGAACTGGAAACAATAAGTGTTTGTTGTTAACTTCGGATCATCCGGCGGACTTGTCACGTCCCAGAATCAGAATGCTGGAGAGCGGGAGACAGACACAGCCAGATACGTATATTGAAGTGCAACCCACCTCGCAATACGGTCATGGCTGTCTAGATGCATGAGGGTTTATCTACAAGCCAACAGTCTCTTATGGTCAAGAACAAGCCTAGTGTCTCAATATCAAGCAAGCAAATAATTGTACAATATGTCAGATCATCAGACATACAAAGTAAGGTGTCCCAAACATTACATATTCAGATGATCAGGAAGCTAGTCATACAAAATATGAAGACTAATTAAGTCATACATGATCAACCCTAGGATTTGCTAATCATGTTACAGCCCTTAGGCAGACATAAATAAGTTTCAACACGAGCTAACACTTGCTCGGCAGCTAAACGCCTCAAAAGAATACTTTACAATAGAGTGGGAGAGCAAAATAAGAAATTCACTCGTTGCCAGGATTACGTTTGGTGTTCGCCATCTAGCTGGAAGATAGGTAGATCCTCGGGTGCTATGCTGTAGACTCTCTCTGATAACGGGATCGCCTGTAACTAGAAAAATCTCTATATATAAACTATTTGATCAATCCAGTCATTAACCTAGTCAGATTATGAATCCTTGACCGTGGTAACCAGGAATCCATGCCCTATACATGATGCAAGACGAGACAGGTAGCTTGTACAGGCACAATCAAGAAAATCAACCACGGTGTCAAGACAAGAGTTACTTAGCAAGTCAGGGTAGCTGTCGCAACAACGTTTCAAGATTATCATGTCATGTCAGGTTACTTGTTACTTATCAAGATTACTTGTCAGGAGTGCGCCTCGACGGGCCACTATCAAGCTTATACATGTCATATCAAGTTTAATTGTTACTTGTCAAGAGTACACCTCGGCGGGCCACTATCAAGATTATCAAGAAGGGCTCATGTGCAAGTCAAGTTCGTGTTACAACCAAGTCAGGTCATGCTCAGGTCGAGTCAAAGCTCAGGGTACATGCATATAACAAAACACATAAACAGTTGCAAGAACAAGGAAGGTGCATGGAGGCAAGCGCATCATAAGGGGCGCCTAGGCATGGATGGGCACCAGGACACCAATGGGCGCCAGGGCTAAGATGGCGCCTAGGCATGAATGGACACCAGGGCGCCGAAGTAAGCATGGGCGCCTAGGCGATGGCGCATGGCCAGGGGGCGCTGGATCATCGTGGGCGCCAGAGCCAACATGGGCGCTTGGGCCTTGATGACCAGAGGGAAGGGGCGCATCACAATGGGTGCCTAAGCACCCGTGAGCGCAAGGGGCAGGGGGCGCCAGAGCGCGCAGGGGACCTGGGCCAGACTGGGCGCATCACATTGGCGCCTAAGCACCGTGAGCGCAAAGGGCAGGGGCGTCTAGGCCAGAATGGGCGCCAGGGCACCGGAGGCGCCATGGACAAATAGGGCGCCTGGCCCAACATAGCGCCGACGCACTGTTCTTCTTCTCCAAATAGCAGCCAAGCTTTAAGGGAACCCGAAAACTTCAAATGAGCATAACTTGCTCAAAACAAGTCCGAATTGGGACTTCCAAGGGTCTAAATTGCACAGAACGAGATTTTCTACAGCATAGGATGACTGGTTTTATGAAATACCAAATTGTACTAGATCAAAACAAAGAAAACAATAAAAACTTATAACTTAGATCTACATAAATCCATCCACCAAAATCAAAAATGCTAAGCTCTAAAGAGACTTAGAATCTAGTAGAGAAGAGAATGGAACAATAAAATGGGAGATCCTCCATGAAGCAAGATTGCACTTGCCTAGGGATCTTGGTGGGTGGAGAGGAGTAATAGAGAAGAAGGAAATAAATGAGAAGTAAATGAGAGGAGAGTTGGTTTAAATAGGAAGTTCACCATAATGAACCAACTCAAACCAAACCAAGCCAACATGAGCCAAAACAAACCAAGTTAAGCCAATATTAAACTAAGACTAGGCTAAACAGGACAAGTCAAAACATGGGTCACCTGACAAACATCAGAAATTCATACACGTATACTAAAAATACGTATAACGGGAAACGAGAGTGATAGGACTTTCGTAGTAACCCGTCGGATAATCCAGATGCCTTGCTGGCCTTATTCAAATTCAAATCCAACGAAATATGACAGTTGCATTTAATGCATCCAACGGCTCTATTTTTAGCCGTTACTGTTGGCTGGATAATCTAAAGGATTTCTGCAAAAATTCTTCGGAGCTCGGCTGCTGATTGTTCTTTATGAATGCATTTGTATAAATAGGCATCCTCTTTCTTCATAAAGACTCATCCACTTGAGTTTTAAATTTTCTATCTAAAGACCTCCACCATTACTCTACCAAGCTTTAAATTGTCATCCATTAAAGTGTTAGAGTATTCAAGAGTTGTAACCAAGATCTTCCAAGTGTTCAAGAAGATCAAAACCTATTTTCTCTCAAATTGTAGAAGTTGATGAGCCTTTAGAAGAAAACTCGTGTGTTTGAAGTTGACGAGCCTTCGAAGTTGACGAGCCTTCGAAGAAAAACTCGTGTGTAAGAAGTTGACGAGTTCTTCGGATCCAAACTCGTGTTGTAACTATTTACTCAAATAGTAGATTAAAGCCGGAGAGAGTTTCGGGACTGGAGTGCCCCTTGGGAGGATACCAGGATACATCGAGTGTTTGATTCTCTCTTCCTTTTATTATCTTTTAAATTGCTTATTATTGTTGGTAATTATTTTATTACCCTATTCACCCCCTCTAGGGTTCTATAATTGGTATCAAAGCCTAGTCTCTTACTTTGGATTTACCTCCTTGGAGTGATCAGTGGCCACTAACCCTAGTATAAACTCAATCCATAGTGAGGGACACTCCACAAATAGACCTCCTCTATTTGATGAAATCAACTATAACTATTGGAAAATTAGGATGGGCATTACTTGAAATCCCTAGATCTTGATCTATGGGATTGCGTTGTAAATGGCATCCCTAAATCTTCCATAGTTATTAAGAAAGTAGTTTAGGAAACTCTTAGAGAGAAACTTTTCGAAAATGACAGGAAGGTCTCGAGTCGGGATACAAAGACTATGAATGCACTCTACTATGCTCTCGATATCAATAAATTCAATAGAATCTCTACTTGTAAAACTTCTAACGAAAATTGGAAACTTTTAGAAGTCACACACGAGGGAACATCACAAGTAAAGGAATCAAAGATTAGTAGACTCACTCAAGAGTATGAATCTTTCAAAATAAAACAAGATGAGTCTATTACTTTTATGTTTACTCGATTCTTTGATATTATTAACTCTCACTTCTCTTGGTAAGATTTATCCTACTCACGAAAAGATTCGAAAGATTCTCAGAGGATTAACCAAGGAATGGAATCCCAAAGCTACCACCATCATTGAAGGGAACGACCTAACAACAATGAACCTTAAGATACTCATGGGAAAACTGATGACCCACGAGCTAGATATGAAGGACAAAGTGGAAGCCTCCGTAAAAAAAGGAGAAAGAAAAGACGAAGGAAAAAGAAAAATCTCTTGCTCTCAAGGCCATCAAGTTCTCTTCAAAGGATGACTCCAATGATGTCGATTCAGATGACGAAAAAAAGTGCTCTCATCGCCAAGCACTTTCGAAAGTTTCTTAATTCAACAAAGCAAATCATTCAAGGAGGGATACTGATGAAGAACCTGCTTGCTACAACTGCAAGAAGATCGAACACATCAAGAGAGATTGTCCAATAGAAAGAAAATAATTTGGCAAATACGAGAGGCCAAAAAAGGAAGCTCATCCTCAAGGAAGTACGCCAACACTAGCATCCGGTGCGAAAGTGATGTTAGTGACTCGGACGACGATAAAGAATGCAAACACAATGCAAATATTTGTCTCATAGTAACGGAATCAAATCAGGTACTTGATGACTTTTCTATGAATGTTCTCTCTAACACTGAATTAGAAAATGTCATTCTTGAACTACACGATGAACACAAGGTTGTAAGAAGTAAGCACATAAAATTTCTCAAAGAGATTGACACACTCAAGCAAGAAATAGAAAGACTTTCAAGTATCATCTTTGATATAAAAGGGAAGTCTCCTGCCTCTGACACTGATGAGATTGAGTCTCTTCGACGTTGAATATCAATCCCTCAAGAAAGGATATAAAATTGCTAAGAACAAGACACTTGTCGCTAACCAAAGGGAATACGCAACCTTTATCAAATACAATGTTCTTACAAAAAGCAAGAAACAATTTCATAGAGATATAGCCTACACAAATGTGCAGCGCCATAATCAATGACAACACACATCACAACACTAGCTACAAAAGTCAGACTCATATAAACACAACACATAGGCCCTATCCCTAAAAAATGCACACATAAAGAGGACCCTCCATAAATAAAAACATAAACACATCATGCTTTTTACTATCATCACAATAACACTTATGCTAGAACTCCTCGTTACTGTAGAGACATGAAAAATATGGAGTTCATGCGGATTACAAATTGTCGCATAGGTACTTCGGGCCAAACATGCCCGCATGAAGGAAAGCTGCATAACTGTTCAAAGACATATGCGGCCCATCGACGAACAGCTGTAGAAGGAAAATTTGTGACCAAGGAGGAGCAGTTCGACTGATAAAGCTGACAAGTCCTGGCAAAACAGGACAGTTCTGACACTTCGACAAGAAAGATAAGACGTGAGACGTCACCCAAAAGTAGGGTTCGTACGCCTCCATGTGGCCAAAAAAGCGTCATCCAAGCCGTATGAACCTCATGCGGCCCAGCTTATACGGCCCCAAAATTTCCAGACTACAGGCAGCCGGGGGTAATTGTGATCCAGCCACATGCATGAGTCTCATGCGACCCCGCATGATCGAAGACTGAGAATGTTATACGCAACGGGACACGTGGCAATCTGACCAATTCCTTAACTACCCAGATTTGCTGCAACAAAATCCCAACAAACCGACAGATGGCAGCCCAAGAGCGAATCTTCGCATGCTAATCAGCCATGTGGCTGCAAGCCGTCTATGCGGCTCAAAATCTATCCTATTATAAATAGCAGGGTGTCACAGTACCCCTGCAAAAAGGTTGGCAACCTTCAAGAAAAAAACATTATCTTTACGAGCTAGAGACTGCATTAGATAGTCCACGGAGTAAGGCAGAGTTGATAGCACTTTCCCGAGCCTCCACCGTCACCCTCCAGAATCAAAATTAAATAATTGTACTTAGATTATTTTCTAGGCTTTCTTTCTAGGCCCTTCTTTGTACAAGCGAGTTTGCAATCAATTCCAGTGTTCTGTAATACCTGTTGTTGATTTTTATGATAAACATGATGGCGACTTTGCTGGGGATTTCCTTCTCTTCCGATAAGAAGTTGGTGACACAATCTGACGCGTCCAAGCTTGGCTCTACACAGCAGAAGCTTGTGGTCCGCTTCGACCAACAAGCCTTCGAAGAATTGCTCTCTGAAGGGAGTGCCAGTTCGTCTCAGAAGCGAGCCAACCCGAAGAGGACTCGCAAGGCGTTGGTGCACAAAACTGTTGCCCCCGACCAAGTTCTCAAAGAAGCTCCTTCTGCAGTCCAAGACGGTGACCAGAACTCTTCTATGGCTCTGTTTCCGACCGCAGAGGACCCCGTTGTCTCCAAATCCAGCAGAGAAAAATACTACGATACTGAGTTTTTGGGGGCACAAGGGAACTCCATACGGACAAAGAGGAGGCTGCAGAGAGGAGATGGGCAGTCTGCCCATACAACAACCAACTCTGGCCGCAGACAGACAACTCATGCGGCAGCCAAATCTTGCCGCAAGAAGATGATCCATGCGACAGCCAGCTCTAGCCGTAAGAAGATAGTCCTAACGACGACCAATCCTTCCCACAGACAGGACGTCTCATGCGGCCCTGCCAGAAGCTCTGTGTTCGACCGCCTCTCATACGGGCCCGATGCCATACGGCCCACTAAAGATGTGGGATGTATCAGTCTGGACTCTTTTACTATGCGCCTTTGGATGCTAAGTCAAAAAGGTCTAGGGCAGTGTGGGCTCAACCAGTCCAGTCAACTGTCCAAGTTGCTGACTGTCAGTGGGCCCCGTTAACTGTTACACGGGCTCTTGATGGAAAGTTGTACAGAACCACCCGCGTCCAGTCACCCAGGGCTAACGGACAGGGTGGGTCTTTAAAGTCTTCCTCTAAAGATCCAGAGCAAGTATTTTTACTAGACACGGATCAGGGAGCAAATATGATGCCTAAGCACTCATGTGCTCGGGATCCCCGAGTTCACAAGTTTGGTGCAAAGATAGAGCAGCTTCCTACTGACTTACGTGACATGATTACTCACAAGCACAAGACGGCAGCGTCAGCATGCAATGAGTCCCTCTCGGGGCGTCGTTGCACTCAAGTCATCATCAACTGCTGCTGTAACAAATCAGCAGCGCCTGAAGATCGGCAGTCAGTTTTACAGCGACTACAACAGCCAGCACCTGTCCGACAGGTGCAAATTCTAGGGGACGAAGAGTTTTCTTTCGCCTCCTATAATTCAACTCAAAAAGTTTCTCCTGGCAAGGGAGGAAAAAAGACATGCTCTTCCAGCCCGGTCATCTCGGCCAGTATTGCAAGGAGACCCTCATCTGGGGGGTTCCCATCAACCACAGGGGGTGTTTATTTAGGCACTCGATCCAAGAAGAAGCTTACGGCACCTGGGGGTGTGTCTTCAGCCTCCTTGAGAGTAGATGAAGCTGGGGGTAGCAGCCCCCTCAATGTATGCGACAACCCGGTATACCAAGAGCACATACAGGGGGTAGAGATCCCCCATAACTCTACAACAAAATCAGATTTCCCTGAGGGCCACCACCCTCGCCAAGATGATACGGCTTCCTGCACAGGGGGTAGCACCCCTTCCAAGTCTGACGAAGATGATATTCCGACATTTCCTGACGATTTCTCTATACAAGGGTACGACACCGAGAGTACCTCTGCCACAATCCCTTCTACCTCTACCCATGTAAGAACAGTCTTTATGACTGACGACGATCATGAAGCACCTTCCGACCGATAATGGCTAGAAGTGCTCAAAGCTATGCTCCTGTCCTTAGTCAAGTCGGTAGACGAGATCAAAGCCGCCTTGCCAGCTCAACCAGCGAGGACATCCGGACAAACAAGCTTGGAGCCCACAGTCAATGCGGACTCCAACACGACCGCCCCTCCTTTGAGTGATGATCCCGTAGCACCATCCGTTCCTTCAGCTACAGATGAAGCCAAGGAGGCTAGAAGGGAAGTCTAGGAGCTCCGAGCGATGTTCAATGCCCGAGACTCCTCTCGGGATCTCAGAATACGGCAGCCATATCCCGTCGCATGGAGGGATGTACCTTTTCCACTACGGTATAAGCCATTCCATATCGATTCTTATGATGGAAAGACCTCTACTAGTCGGTACATGACTTACTTTGAAGTCACCACCGATTACTTGCCGTATAGTGATGTCATCCTCACGCGATTATTCATCGGAGCATTGGAGGATCGTGTTCGACTGGTACCACAACCTCCCCAACAACTGTATCCATTCTTTTGACGGCTTCAAGCACATATTCTTGGAGAGATTCTACGAGGTGGGGCATGATGTGACGATGTCATCTCTTATGGACGTCGTTCAGGGAGAGAGGGAGCTGACGAGGAACTATATCGAGCGGTTCCGCCAAACCGCGATGAGATTGCCTCAGGGCAATCCCGAGAGCTCCCTGATTGAAATCTGCCAGAAGAAGCTGCTCCCTGCAATTAGCCTCTGGATGGGTGACGATCAGTTCAGGGATTGGACGACCTTCATCATAAGTGCTACCAACGCGGAGGCAAAATTGAAGAAGGCTCGCCAGCTGGGGTTACACATTCAGATAGAAGATAAGGGCAGACGTCCTGGTCCCACTTCCAGTAACAACAACAGTGGCGCTACCGCTAATCGGGACAATAAGGGCAAACAGGCCATGGTCACTGATGCGACTCAGAAGCCCGAAAAAACAGATGGAAGGTCAGTGGCCCAAGATCAAGTACTCATTCGAAGATAGTCATGTTAAACCTATCTTCGATATGCTCTTGCAAGGGGGTAGGATCCAGCTCCCTCCACCAAGGCGCGAGCCTCGAGCAGCAGAAATAGATGACCCAAAGTACTGTCACTTCCACCGCTACGTCCATCATGCCACTCATGATTGTTTCCAATTGAAGCACTACATTCAGAGTCTTATCGACTCAAAAGCTCTGTCGATAGACTTTGAAGAGGTTACCGTGGCGGCGAACATGGTATCTATTCAGTTAGACGACTTTCCTCCGACAAGTACCAACGGGGTAATACCTGTCCCCCGGCAATGATGATAGAGGTTACTAATCTTCCACCCGCCCGGAGCCAGACATCTGGATTGGTACCCCTCACCACATCGCAAGGAGAGATCATGTGGGTGCATCCAGACTTGGTGCCCGAAGTTACCCAGGGGGTGTCATCTACTACCAACAAGAAGAAGGACAGGAAGTCTAGAGCCTGCCATACAATTTCAGCTGAAGCTGAAAAAGCTGCAAATCTTGTTACCCGGTCTGGAGCACAAGTCCAGCCCGCACGGAATAGTCCAGCCGAAGATCCTCAGCCAGCAACGTTGCCTCCTTCGATGTTCCAAGACCATCTCAGCCTCCGCTGGCGGATAAGTCCAAGACGAGGGAAACCGCTTCGATAGACCACTCCGTAGTGATATACCTCAGGGACTGGAGAGACCTTACAACTTCGACATATTAGCACAATTGGCTAATACGCCAGCAAAGTTGTCACTATACGAGCTCCTAAGGCTCTCCAAGGATCTTCGTTTTGCATTAAGCGAAGCACTCCAGAATGCTGATGCCTACTTAGCTCAGGTCAAGCCTCTAGGGGAAGACCCGCCAGCAGATCTACTGGACAGCGGTAGCACAGATGCAATGCCCAACATCGTATTTACTCCACAGGAATATTGATTAAGACCAACTTACATGATCGCCCCTTATACTACACTGGTTACATAGGCGACATCAAGGTGGATAGGATGCATATCGACCCGGGATCGTCAATAAGCATCATCCCGAAAAGCCTGCTCCAACTTCTTGGCATCTCTATGCACCGGCTAGCAGCAACCAACACTGCCATTAGCGGGTTTAACTCAGGGAGAAGCTATCCCCTAGGGAAGATCCGGTTGAAGTGCCAGATTGGAGACCTGAGGACGGAAGTTACCTGCTACGTCATAGAGGTCGACACACCTTACAACATCCTCCTGGGACGTCCATGGATACATGACTATATGATCGTGCCATCCACCCTCCACCAGTGCTTCAAGTATATCAATAGACACGACTTGGGAGGACCGAATTCGCCAACATCGACCCCTTTAAGGGGATTGAGTCCTATTCTTCGGAGGCTTGTTTATACGAAGAATCCAAGAAGTATATCACCAACAAACTGGAGACCATCACAGGGCCAGAGAAACCCTTGATCATTCACCTCCAGACCCATAAATCTGGCAAAGTCGCACCCCTTGTTGCAACCATGCATGAAGAGGTGCCTAGTTCTCTCATTCAAGCTGCGCAGTCGGAACCAACGGTCATCCGACTCCCAAATTCAAGAGCCAGAGCCCATATAGGGCCGATGGTGATCCAATTACCAAAATCCATCCGAAGACCATCGGAGGACACATCTCTTGTCGAGCTAATTGTCACTTGTCTTCCCAAGACGAGCCGGAAACTAAATGCCGATCCGACATACTCAAGCAAGCGAATATTTCAAGTTCGACCCTTGGTGGTCAACATGTCCAAGACGGCATCCCAACCTTTGGGATGCAGGGGTAGCCGAAGAGGACGTAGAGCTCGCCGAATACCTCGCGACACAGATGGATGGTACCTCTCCTGATGACATAATCTCCATGGACGGAGTTCCTTATCTCATCAATAGGAGGCTGCCGGTAAAAAAAGAGAGAATAAATACTACCTAGAGTGTCACTCTGTTCTTCCCCTACCGAAGGGACTCATATTGCATCTCTACGAGTGACAAGTCATGTATATTGATACTCTGAACTTTCGCCTTGATGTTTCGACCACCATATATCATGCCCATACCTCCCCTGTTGGGTCTCGTTTCAAAATCTATTACCCGTACCACATGCGCAGAAGGGTGATAGGTCCACAAAACTTACCTTAATCTATTACCCGCACCACCAGTGCAGAAGGGTAATAGGTCTATAAAACTTATCCTAAACTATTGCTCGCACCAACAGTGCACAAAAAGGGTAATAGGTCCACAAAATTCTTTCGACAAGAAAAACAACCACGTCCATATTACCTCTGAGTTGTTTTTCCACCCATCATTGACAAATCACCCAATACATAAGAACTTCCACGTTGATAGCACCTCTGAGTTGTTCTGTGTATCTCTATTTGGCCTACTCCTACCACTTTCTCATTACCTCTGAGTAGGAAGGCTATACTCAGACCCATATTTACCACGTCCTCATTACCTCTGAGTAAATGTGCCGGTCTTCTCTTCACTTGTTATCAGTACTCGTCTCGCCAGTACACAAAAAATGGTAATAAGTCCCCAAAAAACTATCCTAATCTATTATTCGCACCATCGGTGTATCAAAAGAGTAGTAGGTCCACAAAATATCTTTTCAAATCTATTTGCTCGCATTTTAAAAAAATGCACCAAAGGGCAATAGGTCCACAAAAAGTTCCCCTAGGGGATATTCTTCAATCAAAATGTCATTACAAGCTCATCAGAGCGGAGTGAATCTATTCTGCTTTGTCAAAAAAAGACGAGAGTAAAATCCACTACCATCAGCGACACACAACTTGTTAAGGGTGTCCTCCAGCTTTGCAGTTGAGCGCTCAATTCTCAGTTTAACTCGGCATTCAGCTTCTGGGATAACCTCTCGGCGTCCTCCAGATGCGCATGAGCCTGCCAGTTTTCTTCTAATTTTTTCAATGCTCCCTCAAGAGCAGCAGAGGCTCGGTGGCTTCATCAATCTCCTTCCAGATCTTCTCAATCTCCTGACGAGTGGCTTGGAGCTCAGTCTCCAGAGAGTTAGCCTAGCCTGGAGTTAGAGAAGCTGCTCTTTAGTTTTGGCCATAGCTCGAGTAATGGTCTCCTCACGAGTAAAGAAAGTCTCTCCCTCCCGGCTCAGTTTTGCATACTTGAGAGACAGCTCCTGGAGGTCCTTCTCTAAGGAGGGCCTGGTCGTCTCTCGAATAGTTTTCACCTTTTCACGGCTGATACAAGGAAAGCATGTTCCTGCTCCACCACGGCAGACATATTAGCTTGTCAAGTTTTTGCAACTGGATTAGGCACTGGTTAGCCTCTGCCAGCTTATGCTTCAGAAGGACGGCACCCCTTCTCCACCTGGAAGCGTCTTCAGCAGGACAATCTGGCCTTGGACGCAGTGGTGGACCACAGCAAATGAAGTCCCTCTCCTCAAAGCAGCCTCGACCCCCATTTCAAATGGCGATAAAAGCCCTCGACAACGTCCCTTGATGACTCGTCCAAATTCTCCAGAGAGGACGGCGTCGACAGATAGCATCAAAGGAAGCTGAGGGCTTCTGGAAGGAGGTACACTTGAGCTTGAAGATCCTGTTATAAGGAAACAAACTCCGAGCGATGAGACTCCCGTACAGCAGCAATTTCTTTTTGCAGCCCGAAGGAGCTGAAGGTTGGGCAGGACAGAAGGTTCAAGTTCCGAGAAAGAGGCAGTTTCAACTGATCTCGCATGCGCCAAAGAGGTGGAAGGAGCCGAGATGTCTGTACTCAACACGGGGAAGAGCCTCAACTCGAGCCGGTAAGGGAAAAGGAATGTTCTTGCTCGTATCAGGTCGGCCCCTGGATCCTCTGCTATTTCCTCCTCCGCGGCCACATCCGCCACCGGTAGTGGCGAGGCAGGTCCTGTAGTTCTGGCGCAACTAGCAATCAGCTCGACACAAAGAAGATGGAGTTGAAGCAAAAAAAAAACTCTCCTCATTGGTGAGAAAGCGGTATGGCTTACCAGAGGATAAGGGCAACGGCTGAGGCTCAGAGGAGTTGTCTTGGCTCCTCTCACCGTTTCCACAACTTCGATGGGGTCAGCGACGACATGATCCATCAAGGCTTGTTCCTCCCGCCCTGTTGCTCCAGGTACAGATGTAATGATATCGGCATCAACCTGTGAGGACCCCGCAACTTCGGGGTCGGCACCCAAAGAGGAAGCCGCATGGAGGTAGCTGGTGATAAAAGGTTTATCTCTCCGATGCCTGTAAAGAGAGCCTTCAGGTAACATTTCAAGGACAACATTGGGACTTGTCGTGAAAGAACTTACCCTCATATCAACTTCGGCGCCACTTCCTGTTTCCCATGCCAAGCCAACGGAACCTAGCCGCGATCCGCTTCTGAAATCGAGGTCTACCAGCAACAAGAGGTTCGGGTCCGCTTGGTGCACATGGAGGATTTGACACAGGTGAAGGCACACGTATAGCCAAAGGACTTATAGAGGGCGGAAGACCCTCAGAGTCATCTTCCCCCTCCTCGTGCTGTCAGAGTCAGAATCAAAAACTTTTTCTTTCCCTTCCTCGTCCTTTTTCGAGAGTCCCTCAGTCGTCCCTAATTTTGTACCGACAATAAAGCTGGTACGAGGATCAAATTCGTTGGGAGGCACATTCACAGATACGTGACGAAGAGCCGCCATGTACGCGATACGCCCCGAAGTCTCGGCATCAGGTAAGACGAAGCTGGCCTGGGTATGGATCACGAATAATAGTGCCAGGCTCGGATACCATCCAAGACACTTCCCTCGAAACCCAGGCAAGGGTTAGGGGGATCCAAATATAATTGGCTATATCCAAATTATCGAGAATACCGGCTAGGTAGGTATGGCTCTAGGTATACAACATTACGGTTGCGGTACACTAGATGGGAAGGACGGATACTCTGTAACTAGCGAAATAGTTTTTCAGATAAAGACTCGGGCATCAAGATGAACGCATCCATCTCCTCCGTAAAAGGTGGGACCGACACAAAAAAGAGTATCTATCCACTCGCAAGAGCGACTCGGCAATCAGAAAGCTGGTACAGTTCAGGGCATGTCGCGATAATGGTAGATGAAGGCATCGTCACTTGTCGTATCGCCCTCCGGACCAGGTCGCATCAGAGAGGGGTAATGCATCAATAACCACCCCATTAAATAATGATACAGCAGTTTGATCCTGTTGAAAGGTTTCGTAAGATCACGAGCAATGACTTTCGATATAAAGGAACGGAGACCCTATGGATGCTGCATACCATCGCAGGAAGCAGAGCCAACTTGGCCCCAAAAATCTGCTTTACCGCTGGGAGGATCAGGTTGCGGCTAATCCTCTCGATCGTACCGGAACCTGCCGAAACAATGCATACCCTCAACCAGATCATCAAGTATTCGGCCAAGATAGCTTTAGCAGACAGAGGTTGAGTATTATGATAAAAATAGCTAAAGGTGTCACTCAGGCTCCCAAATCTGTCACCATCAGCACGGGACCTTTTTGTACTTCGCACCCGTGCATCCACCTGCTTCAGAGATTGGGGACTCCTAACAGCAACTCGACCGGATGCGCTAAGGTTAAAAGATAGCCAATCCAGGCCGTGATATGAGGAAGGTTCCCTTCTGAACTATCATCCTTCTTCTTGGATATTTGTTGACAGGTGCTGTGGTGATATAGCAATTCCTGATATACGGCTAGGAATCCAGGATACCACCGTTCTAATTCTTCGAATTCTTTGTTTGTCGGGGAATAGTCTTCATAAGCCTCATCGCCCTAGGGCAATCTGGACACACTATGCATTTCGTGGAGAGTGAGCCCCATCTCTCCACCTGGAGTAAAAAAGGTCCCCATCTGGCAATTATACATCTCAATCAAAGCCATAAATAACTTCGAGTTCATAAACAAGCCATAGCAGGAGCCTCTGATGGCATAGTAGAGGCCAATCTGTCGAAGGGTACCCTCATACTGTACCATGATCCAAGAAGTCAGGTTAACCCAGGGAGGGGAACGATGCTGCCAGTTTAGTAAGGACAGTCTTCCTGCATGATATGACCCTTTACGAGCAATCTGATTCAAAAAGGTGTCAGCTTCAGTGAAAAACATATTAGGCTTTAACTCGTTGATGAGACTGCCAGGAGCCAACCCAATAACGAGAGCTCATTGATTCCTTCACTGCGACCACTGACCTCGTAAGGTTGTTGAAACAGATATGGCCTATAAAGATCCTCTGCTGATCCAAAGTCAGAGAACTCGACATCTTCCTCTCAAAAGATACCATATTGAAACCAGATAAGGGAAAGTCGCGCTCCAACAAGGGTATGTGAATTACCTCCCCCTGTAAATAGAAATCCCAACTCCAAGAATCTCTATGACGCTCGAATCTGAAACAGCCAGGGCATCCCCGAATAAAAATAAAGGCTTCAATGAATGCCATTCAGTTGCCCGAGTTCATCATGCTAAGTAAGAAAAAGAAAGACTGGTTTCTGATCTCCCTCAGCCGGTCTTCAGGTTGATTTGGTTAATCTGAGTCGACACACGTTCGACTATCTGATCAAAAGTTACACCCGACGTAGATTGAGCATATCCTATCAAGAGTTCTCCCAAGGGAGCTAAGGGAAAGTCCACTACAAAAGACAGAGAAGAAGCAAAAGTTAGAAGTTTATTCTTCAAAATCTAGCCAAAACAAGACCTATGCGACAGGAGACATATGCTCATACTGCTTCGTCATGAGATACTTATGCGGCTCAGTTACAAAATGTTAACACGACTCGATAATGAGGTACTTATGCGGCTTGAAGCGCTCCTATGGCTCTAGATATGAAATACCATACGGCTCAGTCAGGAGACATTTATGCGGCACAACATGCAGCATTGATGAAGATCAATCCTGAGTCATTTATGCAGCAGTTATGCGACTCAGCTTATACGGCCCTATCATACAGAACACATGTGGTTCAACTGAGATAGGGCACGCATCGACCAAAGCTTACTGCACAGAAAGCGATATAGCACGACATAGCCATCGTCTCCTACTGTCCTTACCTTTGATGGAAGGTGCATGTCGGAGTGAGTGGAAGAGGAGTCCGCCGCCCTCAATGGAGAAGCAAGCCCCTTTCCTTTGGCCGCAGTCGACTTGGAAGCTTTGGAGCCATTGAAGACAGGAAGACAAAGATGAAAGAGAAGGAGGTAAAAAAAGAAAAATTTCTCTTCAAAATACTCCTATTTATAGAGGTTCCAGAAAGGGTGTCGCTTCGATTCTCGAGATCATTAAAGTTAATGATGACGTTTGGGGATTTTATCCTTAGTAACCATCAGCTTTATCTCGAAAAAAGAGAACCCAAATCGAAATCGAATCAAGAGCATTAAATGCAGCAGTGACAGCTGGCAGACTCTCTGCAGCTCAAAGCGTCCCTGCGACTAAGTATTTCTCTACAACTCAGGATCTTCCTGCGGCTCAATTTTTCTGCGACTCAAGTTCGAAAACCACTTCCCGCAACTTGAAGACTCCCTACGGCTTGACATATTTTAATGCTCTTATTCAAAGTATTCCAAATTTGCAATTTGGAAACTTTAAAGGAGGTCTTGTAAAAACATAAAAAATATGGAGTTCATGCGGATTATAAATTGTCGCATAGGTACTTCGGACCAAACAGGCCCGCATGAAGGAAAGTCGTATAACTTTAAAGACATATGCGGCCCATCGATGAACAGCTGTAGAAGGAAAATTTGCGACCAAGGAGGAGCAGTTCGACTGATAAAGCTGACAAGTTCTGGCAAAATAGGACAGTTCTGACACTTCGACAAGAAAGATAAGACGTGAGACGTCGCCCAAAAGCAGGGTTCGTACGCCTCCATACGGCCAAAAAAGTGTCATCCAAGCCGCATGAACCTCATGCGGCCCAGCTTATGCGGTCCCAAAATTTTCAGAACTACAGGCAGCCGGGGGTAATTGTGATCCAGGCCGCATGCATGAGTCTCATGCGACCCCACATGATCGAAGACTGAGAATGTTATACGCAATGGGACACGTGGCAATCTGACCAATTCCTTAACTACCCAGATTTGCTGCAACAAAATCCCAACAAACCGACAGATGGCAGCCCAAGAGCGGGTCTTCGCGTGCTAATCAGCCACGTGGTTGCAAGCCGTCTATGCGGCTCAAAATCCATCCTATTATAAATAGTAAGGTGCCACACCCCTGCAAAAAGGCTGGCAACCTTCAAGAAAAAAGTAATATCTTCACGAGCTAGAGACTGCATCAGATAGTCCACGGAGTAAGGCAGAGTTGATAGCATTTTCCCGAGCCTCCACCGTCCCCCCATAATCAAAACTAAACAATTGTACTTAGATTGTTTCTTAGGCTTTCTTTCTAGGTCCTTCTTTGTACAAGAGAGTTTGCAATCAATTCCAGTGTTCTGTAATACCTGTTTTTGATTTTTTGGCAAACAGTTACACTAGAACTCATCATACACAAAATACTCACTCATCTTCCTCTAGCCCTATAAACCCATCATGTGCCTGTATTGTGGCTTACTTGGACACACATCTCATTACTGTCAAATGAGAAAGCATGTTGACATGAGAATGCTAAAATGAGTTCCTAAAACTAACAGTCAAGGACCCAAACATATATGGGTACCAAAGTTAGGTGAACCCTCCTTCGTATGTTAGAAGTAAGTGGATCCTCGATAGCGGTATGTCACGGCACATGACTGTTGATGTTTTACTTTTGTAACACTATCGATAAAGAAGGAATGACATGTATCCTTCGGTAATAATTTAAAGGGGTACACTAACCAAACCGTCATGGTCACGACATGTTGTTGATATTGATTGAGTTGGAGGGATTCTATTGCCACTCCATTCAAACCGTCACCCCGGTGACCTTCATCACCAAAGCATCACGACAGCTTCCAGACCCCTCATCTCCAGTAGGGAGCCCAAGAAGTCGGAGCACGTAGGCGTTATTAAGCCCACTACATAAGCCACGTCTGGCTGAGGCGAGCAGCAAACAGGGAGAGTTAAGTAAAGTACAACAATGTTGGGGTGGGACGCTAGTACTTATACACATATCCCTATAGAAAATCGTCGTCCTTGAATTTTTTATTGAATATATTGAATAGAAAAAATAGGAATTTTGATAGAGTGTGACCTGTACATGGTAATATCGCTTTCCTCATTGTCCTTGCATTAAGAATGTTTGCCTTGTTATAAATCTTAAGCACAACCTTCTTAGCGTTAGCTATCTCACGGATAATGGCTATGGTGTTAACTTTGTTAAACACACGTGCTTCATCTATGATAGCACTAATGGGTCTACTATGTATGAAGGTATTAGAGAAAATAACAACTATATTCTTTATCTTGTTAAAAGCACTAACAATGACATATGTTTAGTAGTAAAGAATGATGAGAGTTGGCTTTAGCATATTAGACTTGGACACGCCAACATGGACACCATCTCCCGACTGGCGACCAAGAAGCTTGTTAGAGGACTCCCAAGCATACCATTCAAGAAAGACATGATATGTGAAGAATGCGAGAAGAGTAAGTTAACTAAATCCTCTTACAAATCCATCAATTCGGTAAGCACTACTAGACCCCTTAAACTTATTCATATGGATTTATTCGGTCCTAGTAAAGTAGCTAGTCTTGGTGGTAAACTCTACTTTTGTTTTAGTTGATAATTTTTAAATTTACTTGGGTTATTTTTCTTGCAAATAAAAGTGGTACTTTTTATAAATGTGTTCAAAATGAGAAAGGCATTATGATCAATAAAATTAGAAGTAATCATGAGGTGAATTTGATAATGTCGATTTTAAAAACTTTTGTGATAAAAATAGTTTTGGTCATGATTTTGCTTATCCTAGAACTCTACAACAAAATGGTGTTATGGAAAGAAAGAATATAACCCTCGGCGATATGGCAAAGGTCATGTTAAACCAATACAAGCTCCTTCAATATTTTTGGGTGGAAGCCGTTAACACGGCATGTTATGTTATAAATAGAGTCTTGATTAGACCTATTTCTAAGAAAAATCCTTATGAGCTTTGGTTTGACAAAATTTCTTCTATTAAATATTTTAAAGTTTTTGGATGTAAATATTTTATTTTGAACACCAAAGATAATCTGGACAAATTTGAAGAAAAAGCCTATGAAAGTATCTTCCTTAGTTATTTTATGCATATTAAAGGGTTTCGTGTCTTTAACAAAAGAATTCTTGTAGTCGAAGAGTTAATCAATGTCTCGTTTGACGAACTTAACACTTACACATCTAGCTCCTCGAATGATGATGATGACATCTCTTTTGGTTTGAAAAACTCTTCTCTTGAAGATACTAGTGCTCCTTCATCTAGTAATGAAGTTGAGACTACTCCACCCGAAAACTCTCCAACTTTAGAAACTTCTCAAGGGGATCTCCCCAAAGAATGGAGATTTGTCTCCCATCATCCCGAGAAGCTTATAATTGGTGATCTTTTCTCATGGGTTAGCACTATATCCTCTACACAAGATCATTGTACGAATGTGGGTTTTATTTCTCAAATAGAGCCTAAAAATATTAATGATGCCTTTAGTGATAAATTTTGGATGATTGCTATACAAGAAGAGCATAACCAATTCGAGAGAAATAATGTTTGGAAACTCGTTTCTAAGCCCCAACTATCTATTATTGGGACAAAGTGGATGTTTCAAAACAAGCTTAATGAGGATGAAATCGTTACTCATAACAAAGCCCGATTGGTTGCTCAAGGCTATAACCAAGATGAAGATATTGAATACGAAGAAACCTATGCTCTAGTTGTTCGTCTTGAATCCACTCGAATGCTTTATGCTTTTGCTTGTTGTAATGATTTTAAACTTTTTTAAATGGATGTCAAAAGTGC
>JANAVB010019941.1:0-153301 GCA_029216955.1 Iris pallida
CCTGGCTCTGCTGGCAACTGAAGTCCAGATGCTACAAAGGACGATCCTTCGCTGAAATCGACTACAACACCCATCATTCAAGTTCATTCCTATAGAGTATATTCCAATGCCATAGAGGAAGGTCAACAAACTGATGGCTTCTATGGCATTGGAATCTACTCATATAGGAATGAACTTGACTGATGGTGTTGTAGTCGATTTCAGCGAAGGATCGTCCTTGTAGCATCTGGACTTCAGTTGCCAGCAGAGCCAGGAGATGTTACGGCAGAAACCTGCTCATGTTACTCTCTCCTCCTCCACCATGGCTCTGGACCCATCTGCTCCTCCCTTCTTTCTTTCTTCATTCGATTATCTCGGCCTCTATTCGGCCTACTATTCCGTACCGATACTTTGAACCTTATCTTAACCCAAACCTATACTGATCGATACTAATCCGCTACGCCCGATACTAGTATATACGGTCGATACTGATAGCGATAGTCCGATACCGATAGCGATAGTCCGATACCGATAGTTCGATCGATACCGATAGTTCGATACCGATAGCGATAGTCCGATACCGATAGCGATAGTTCGATACCGATAGCGATAGTCCGATACAGATACACATGGACCTACATATCTATATATCACTAGTAGCCATAC
Organism: Iris pallida; assembly: GCA_029216955.1. Lineage (NCBI taxonomy): Eukaryota > Viridiplantae > Streptophyta > Magnoliopsida > Asparagales > Iridaceae > Iris > Iris pallida. The sequence continues at coordinate 646 of JANAVB010019941.1, forward strand.
TCCTTTACATACTACTCTACACTAGGATCTAGTAACCATATACTACTCTACACACTAGCTACGTAGTCATACTCTAAAATAAGGTAAACTAATTTACCCACACATTAAAACCAATCCAATCAAATCTTAGGCAAACTATTCATATGATATCAATCGAAATACAAATAGGTCAACTAGGCTAGTTCTAGGTCAAATTAGGAGTCCAAGTCAACTCTGTCAAAACTAACCTTAATTAGGCTAAACTTATACCTTACCTAATCAAATATATATACTAGACTTCACGACGTGTGTCTGTGTATATATATATATATATATTATTAATAAATTACTTAAAATTATGCCTATATATATATATATATATATATATATATATGTCTGTGTGTGTGTATCCGTGTGTCTGTGTCCGTGTGTGTCCGTGTGTGTCCGTGTGTGTGTGTGTGTGTCTGTGTGTGTGTGTGTGTCTGTGTGTCCGTGGTGTCCGTGTGTGTGTGTCTCTGTGTGTGTGTGTCCGTGTGTGTGTGTGTCCGTGTGTGTGTGTGTGTGTCTGTGGGAGAGGAGGAGGAGGACTCCTGCGCGGGGACTCCAGAGTCCCTCCTACGCCCCCCTGCCCCGACCCCCCCCAACCCCTGCCCGACCCCCCCAACCCCTGCCCGACCCCCTCTTCCACCCCCCTGCCCCCCCTGCCCCGACCCCTCCCAACCCCTGCCCGACCCCCCCCAACCCCTGCCCGACCCCCTCTCCCACCCCCCTGGCCCCCCTGCCCCGACCCCCCCAACCCCTGCCCGACCCCCTCTCCCACCCCCCTGCCCCCCCTGCCCCGACCCCCCAACCCCTGCCCGACCCTCCCCCAACCCCTGCCCGACCCCCTCTCCCACCCCCCTGCCCAGACCACCCCCCACCCCTGCCCGACCCCCTCCCCGACCCCCCCGCCCCCTCTCCCACCCCACCCTTGCCCCGACCACCCCACCCCCTACCCGAACCCCCCTGCCCAGACCACCCCCCACCCCTGCCCGACCCCCTCCCCGACCCCCCCTGCCCCCAACCACCCCACTCCACCCTTGCCCCGACCACCCCACCCCGTACCCAAAACCCCCCTGCCCCACACCCTCTCCGACCACTACGACAGCCCCCCAACCCCCCAAATCGTAAAAGAGAGAGAGAGAGAGAGGGAGATAGAGAGAGAGAGGGGGGAGAGAGAGCATACCTTAGAGAGAGAGAGGGAGATCGCCGGTCGGAGAGAGGGAGATCGTCGGAGAGAAGGAGAGGGAAGAGAGAGAGTGTTTTGGGGGGAATGAAAATTTCCCCCCCGTCGGTTCAATTTAAGTTAGGGTACAGAAATTAGCGACGGAGTAGCGACGGATTATTCCGTCGCTAAGTCGTCAGTAAATCTCGCGCCAATATTTTAGGCTTTTGCCGCCAAAATATGCGACGTTCTAGCGACGGATATAAAACCGTCGCTACTTGGCCGACGACCTATCGACGGCGTAGCGACGGATATGGACATAAAAAAATAAAAAAAATTGTCCACTGCTTTCCGTCGGTATTTCGTCACAAATCCGTCGGTGATCCGACGGTAATAGCGACGGAAAATTTCCGTCGCTAAATGGCCGTCGCTAAAATACTGTAATTTGGTAGTGTCAATGGCATCGTTCTCCATCTTGTCCAAACTTCGATATATCCTGAAATTGATCAACTTAGATCGTGCCAGGACTAAATCTTCTTTTATATACTGTGTTATTGGATTTCAATGCAATTGACACTCGTACCTTAAACCTTCGATTTGATCATCTTTGGAATGGTAATCCTTCATAATTAATTGCTAGTTGTCTTTACCAGTTTCATATAGGATGGTAGACTGTCCCTTTGTACCTCCTTTTGAGGGTACTAGGCCACCTGTAGCTCAGCACCAGAGGGGTGAAGCTTTTGCGATGACGGTCGAGGAGACCAACGCTGCAGGTGACGGGTTAGCAGGTTTGTCTTTCCTGTCCTTCCTTTTCCATCTTGTTGTATGATTCCATTAGTACCTGTCAGGATATGCTTGTGATATGCTAGATAGTGTAGTTACCCTGTTCAAGACTGTGGAATCACGACCAGTAGGACTATGATTGCATGTTATCTTTTTGACTTTGATTGACTGGGGGTTTGACCTAGAAGGAGTACGACTATCTTAATTTCGAGGACGAAATTTCTCTAAGGAGGGTAGACTTGTAAGACCCAGTTTTCTAAAATTGGGGTATTTTTGAAAATTTATTATTTTTATTATTTATTAATGGTGTTTTAGTCATGATATGATTTTTGGTGATTTTAGTTAATTTAAAATTATTTTCTAAGTCATGGCTTATGACTTTGTGATTTTACTAGTGTAACCCTAGTGTAAACCCTAGAGATTTCATAACCTAGAGATCAACCATGACCATGTAAGCCTAACCATGTGATTAGGATATCAAATTACCACTTTTTAGTCAAAAGGGTATTTTGGTAATTTATTAGAATTTATTAGGAATTATTTGGATTTATGTGTTATTATTATTTAATTAGTTGATTAGTGTCATGTTAGTCCCTAACCTAGTTTACCCTAACCAAGAGATTAGTCACTAACCTAAGAGGCTAATGTTAGATGTTAACTTTATGTGTAATATCTAGGTTTCATAAATATCTAGATATCTTATTTTTTTAGATATTTTAGAACCTAAAAATATCTATCCCCTTAGTCAAAGACTTAGGAGCTAAGTTTTGCTAGGTGGATAAGCCCTAAATATCTACCCATGGCAGCCTAGCACTACCCCCCCTTCATATATTAACCTATCATTTCATTCATGATCAATTTATATGAATTTTAAACCTAGAAATTCTATTTCCTTCACAAGACCATAACTTGATCATTCTTGAGCCAAATCACCCCTAGTTTCTTGCATTGGACTCCCCTACACTAGAGGGTACTAGTTAGGGCCTGCTATCGAGGATTTCGTGAGCTTTGGGCATCACCAAGTGAAGAGGACACCCCCCCACCTTATTTTCTTGAGTTTTGCACTCATAGGTAAAAATCCCCAAACCTAGTTATTATTGTGATTTTTCTTCATAATTGCATGCATATAGGTATACCCTAACTGTAGGCTAAGTTTGGTGAGATTTAGGCTTGGTTTGGTGTCCGTATCGGACACGTGTCTGTCTCTTGATTTCAGTGTTTGGTGAAATGCCACTTAGGATCAAACTTTGTTATTTTATAAAACAAATTATATTTTTGGGTAGCCCTAGACATGTAGGACACAACCCTAGTTGACTGAGCACACTTCGAGTCGTGTCCGTGTCCAAAACGGGACACGAACACACTGTTAAACCACACTGTGACACTGAAAAACCCCACTGTTAGACACTTACTATCGTGTCCACACGTGTCGTGGACACGATACAGGAACTTGGACACGTGCCCTGACACCCCACCTATCCTAGGACACGACCACGACACCATAGGTTGCACACACGTGGCCCTAGACTGGTCGACACGCGTGCACGACGCAGCACGACAGTGCGTGCGGCTCCCCTGCTGCTGTACATCTCGTGCTCGCTGCACGTGACACGTAGACACGTGCCACTTGGCACAGAGGTAGGGGCACCCTCTGACAAGCCCTCCCTCGAGTCTCACAACTTCTCGTGTCGTATCGGACACGTAGTTAGCTCTGCACTGATTCGTGCACTGTACTAACACGCGCACAGTTAGGCTCTGATACGGGCTCGGACACGACGCTGTGTGACACTTGGACACGAGACAGACACTGGGACACCTAGCCTGACCCTAGGCGAACCTACACGCGTGAGCACGAGACACATGGACACGTGTGTCGTGTCCTACACGCGTGTGCACCTTAGCACGATACTGTGCACTGTAATTTACCCGATTTGGGTTTTTGACTCCTGGACACGCCGTGTCGTGTCGTGGTGGACTCCCATGGACACACACGACATGTACACGTGTGGGGGCTCGATTACCAACCACTAGTTTCGAGTCTTAGCTCGTGTAGGTGCGTGAATTCGGATTACCTACCTGTCGAGTTCACAGTCCACTGTTCTCAGGTTTTGGGATTTTCCAGTTTTTGCAAAAATGGATTTCAAACCCGATTTTGATATAATTTATACTATGTAATAGTGTATTTTAGTATGTATATATGTAGTATATATGTATGTGTGAGTGTGGGTGAGTTTTCAGGATATTTGGTTATGTGTGTAGGTTGTTTTGTATGTATATACATATATATGTATATATGTACTGTGTGTGTGTGTATTTGGGGGCTGGACTTTGATTCCAGGAACTGGAACCCCCTTCCCCTCCTGTCCTGTTCAGTCCCCCTCTCTCTCACTGTCCTGTTCTCCCTCTCTCACTCTATATCCCTCTCTCATTTTCCCTCTCTATATACATGTAGTATATATATATATAAGTTTTATATATATATATATATATATATATATATATATATATATATATATATATATATATATATATATATATATATATATATATATATATATATATATATATATATATTTGTATTAGTTCTCATGAAGTATCATTATATATATATATATATATGTGGGTGATGGTATGATATATAGTATTTTACATATTGGGATATAGGTAGTAGATAGATGTGTATAACTATATATATAGATATATATATATATATATATATATATATATATATATATATGTACTTGTGTAGAGATAAAAATCCTATGACTAGCCTATGGCCAAGATTATTAGCCTATGGCTTGGGGCTAACCCTAATGGCCCAAAACCCAACTAGTTAACCCTTGTTGACTAAGGGTTGACCAAAGTCAACCTTAGGTCAAAGTTGACCTAGTTAACCTAGAATTGACTAGGATTGACCTAAAATGACTAGTTTAACTAGTTGACTAGTAAGACATAGTTTGACTAGGTAATTGACCATTGTTGACCAAAGTCAACTATAGGTCAAACCTTGACCAAATTGACCTAGAAATGACTTGGATGAACATAGAAGGACTATTTGACTTGAGTTTGACTAAACTAGATGATTAGGTTGACCATATGGATTATGAGGGTAATCCTATATAGATGAAGATATGTATGGGGTTAAGTTAGATACCTAGAGTTGAGTCATGACTTGAGTTGGAGAATAGGATTAGCTTGATTACAGGATTAAGGTTGGTATTGTACTATATGTATTTATGTGTGGTATACTTTGTATAGGTAATTGTAGTATAGTATCTTAGGTATCCTAAGACAGGTTAGCCTATGTTTGGTTTTGAGTCAGCCTTATAGAGTTTGACTGATGTTGACCATTAGTCAAGATTAACCTAATTGTCTTATTGACTAGTCTATGATTAACCAAAACCTTAGTTAGTCTAAGATTGACCTAGACTTTGACCATGTTGACTAGTATTGACTAATCTGACCATTATTGACTAAGCCCTAGATAACTTGACTAGTTTGGCTAGAATATTTGACCAAGGGTTGACTTTAACCTAGATTAGACTTGTTTAACTTTGTTTGACCTTGTATGACTTAGTTTAACTTCTTGTGACCTAGTATGACTTGATTTGACTTAGTTTGACTGTAGTGTTGACCTAGTTTGACTTTGACCTAGATTGGCTTAGAATTCATATAGATTGCATCGTAGATTTTATTTACCTTCATTTTGGACATGTCATAACTGTATTGCTCTATTTTAGGACATTGTGACCCTAGTACAGACATCTGATATTACACTACTCTTTCCAGAGTAACAGACGAGTACATTCTCTGATAATTCTCTCATTTATTTGTCGATTACTGTATTTCAGTTCTAGTTAGTTCTATATGATTCTCTGTATCAACACGTATGGATATTTCTGGATTCATGTATGCGACACATACCTTACTTACTGATCTCTATTACTGGAATTACTGGAATCATTCCGGAATCATTTCTGGAATCATCATTTGGCCGGACTCATCTCGATTTTTGTGTCTTGTACTGGATTCACTTGCTGGGCGGGGAAATATTGAGTAAGACATGTAGACATACCCTAAATCCGGAATCTCCTACTGGAATCTACTGAAAGCATAGCCATCTCTCGTCTGATCAGTGAGAGATGTGCCTGATACCTACAGCCGTTTACATGTCGACCTCGGTATTTTAAAACACACTGTTAGATCATAGTTGGACTCACCCTGGTTTCATTGATCACTGTTGGACTCATCTTGTACTGGAAATTATCTGGTATCAGATTATATGGACTGGACTCACACTAGGATTACTTTAGACTTATATCGTACTGTCTGGACTCGTACATATTATTCTAGTTCAGTTAGCTTTTATTACAGTCTTCATTGCCATAATTCTTCTCTTGTTTTAGTTACCTTTCTTTTCTTGTATCTTACTGTCCCTCTATGCCATCATTACCTGTATAGAACTGCCATGCTCATCAATAAAACTGTTTATAACTGCTTTATAGTTCTTTGTTATTTACTTGGGTTTTTCTTGATGAGTTGTACTCGTTCCCGTCCTGATTGGACCTGTTGAAAATATTACAGATGATAATCCTGAGGACACATGCCATGCTTACCATGGACCTGGCGAGGGATTAGCTACCTTTGGTCCCGACTCTCAGGAGTGATTTAGGAGATTAGCTAGTAGACTACTTTAGCTTTCATGTTTTGGCTTGTTGTATTAAAGTTAAGATATTGAGTCTGTATTAAGTTAGTTTGAGATATTGGTGTATTATTTTAGCAGTTAGTTGTTGTTGTCTTTAATTCCTTAGGTATAACTTCTGTGTTATCTTTTCGTGCTTAGACTGTGTTTGAGTAGATCATACCCTTTACTTGCCCTCCATTCGGAGCTGATATCTGGACAAGTACTTTTTATATTCACTGCATGAGATTAGTTAGCAACCTAGAACAGCTTACTACCGCCGACACTGCGGCGTAGGCTGGACGTAACCACTTCTCGTACCCCTATACAGGGTGCGGGTCGTGACAGACAGCCAGGGGTCACTTGCACCTACTATCATCGGCCAGGACACCACGTGGAGGTTTGTCGTAAGAGGCTCAAACTTTGTCTATTATGCGAGTCAGACGCACATCAGATGAGAGATTGCCAGCAGGCCACAGCCAGACTAGCAGGAGGACTCCGAGGATTTGGAGGACCATCACCTGCACCATCCAGAGTACTGCCTGCTGCACCCCAGAAAGGAGGACCAGCTATACCACCTCAACAGCAGAGATTTGCACAGCATCAGCAGCAGCAGAGGGGAGGACCACAACGGGGACGTGCTTATGTCATGGCCGCAATTGAGGAGGAGGAGGCAACTCTAGATATTATCACAGGTTCTATTATTATATATTCATTTTCTGCTATTGCATTATTTGATTCTGGAGCCACAAATAGCTTTGTATCATATGAGTTTCTGCATAGACACAACTTCACACCTAAGCCCACTAGAAAGAACTGTCGGATTATGATAAGAGGAGGGGTAGTGCTAGTTAGTGAGATAGTGGATTGTCCAATCACTATAGCTGGGAGGGAGCTTAGGGCTCGACTTCTAGTGATGCCATTGCCCGAATTTGATGTAGTCCTCGGCATCGACTGGATGAGTGAGCAGTTTGCTGTAATCGACTGCCATGAAGGGAAGGTTACTTTTAGCCTGTCTGGAGTTCCACCGTTCGAGGTCAGAAGACGGATCGCTGAGAGGCCAGAGGGAGTCTACTTCGGAGCAGTTACAGAAGACCAGGAGTTGCCGCATCCGCTGATTGCAGAGTTTCTTGACGTCTTCCCCGAGGAGTTGCTAGGATTACCGCCAGATCGAGATGTGGAGTTCAGCATCAACTTAATACCCGGATCAGCGCCAAAGTCCTAGCATTGCTACAAGATCAACCCGAAGGAAGCTGCAAAGTTGAAAGCCCAGATTGATGAGTTAGAAGACAAAGGTTTTATTCGGTCCAGTGCTTCACCCTAGGGTACACTGGTACTCTTCGTACCCAAGAAGGATGGGACTGTAAGGATGTGTATCGATTATCGTGTACTCAATAACATCACCATCAAGAATAAATACTCGTTGTCGCGGATTGATGAGTTGTTTGATCAGCTGAGTGGGGCGAATGTCTTTTCCAAGATTGACCTTTGGCCGGGATACCATCAGATGAAGGTTTGGGAGCAGGATATTCCGAAGACCGCTTTCAATACTCGCTATAGCCAGTATGAATTCTTGGTGATGCCGTTTGGACTCACCAAGGCCCCAGTAGTGTTTATGAACTTGATGAATAAAGTTTTTCACAAGTATTTGGACATGTTTGTCGTACTATTTGTTGACAACATCTTGATATATTCAAAGACCAAAGAGGAGCATGTGGAGCACCTACGGATTGTGTTGGAGATTCTGCGAAAGGAGAAGCTGTACGGGAAGCTCTCGAAGTACGAGTTCTTCCTGGAAAGAGTAGAGTTCTTGGGGCATGTGGTGACTGGGGAAGGGATTTCTGTAGATCCCAAGAAGATTGAAGCTATGGAAGCATGGGCACCTCCCAAGTCAGTAGCAGAGATTCGTAGTTTCCTGGGGCTAACAGGTTACTACAGGAAGTTCATGAAAGATTTTGCCAAGATAGCAGAGCCAATGACAAAGCTTACACGGAAGGACGAGGAGTTCATCTGGAGCGACGCCTGCCAGTCAGCATTTGAAGAGTTGAAGAGAAGACTCACTACAGCACCAGTTTTAGCTTTGCCATCCGGATCTGGAGGATTCGTCATCTACAGTGATGCATCATGGAAAGGCTTAGGATGTGTGCTTGAGCAGAACAAGAGGGTTATTGCTTATGCTTCTAGACAGTTGAGGTCTCATGAGAAGAATTATCCTACACATGACTTGGAGCTTACATCAGTCATTTTTGCCTTAAAACTGTAGAAGCACTATTTGTATAGAGAGAGAGAGTAGACATCTTCATGGACCACAAAAGCCTGAAGTATGTTTTCACTCAGAATGAGCTGAATATGAGGCAGCAAAGGTAGCTGGAACTCATGAAGGATTTCGACATCAATCTATAATACCACCCTGGGAAGGCAAATGTGGTAGCAGATGCTCTCATTCGATATCTTGTTGCTATGTTTCTCACTATAGATCAGCACCTACTAGAGGATCTTGAGAGTCTGGGGATCGAGATTATTTTTTCGGGAGTTGGAGGGCAGCTGATGCACATGCAGGTACAGTCAGGATTGATAGAAAGATCAAGGAGGTCCAATTTTTAGATTAGGAACTCCGATGTCTCAGAGGCCAGGCAGAGACAAGATTGCTCGACGACTTCACTATTGCAGATGATAGATCTCTGAGGCACGAAAGCCAGTTGTGTGTGCTCAAAGATTTACGGGAGGAGGTTATGCAGGAGGCCCACCAGTCGCAGTATTCTATTCATCCTGGATCTACCAAGATATATAAGGATCTCCGAGAGTATGTTTGGTAGTATGGGATGAAACGAGAAGTTGCCAGATTTGTTTCCAGATGTCTTGTGTGCCAGCAAGTTAAGGCAGAGCGCCAGAGACCAGCAGGATTACTCCAGCCTTTACCTATTCCAGAGTGGAAGTAGAAACACATCACCATGGACTTCGTCTCTGGTTTATCGCGTACGCCCGATGGCAAGGATGCTATTTGGGTTATCGTGGACAGACTGACAAAATCTGCTCACTTTATTCCGTTCAAGGTAGGGATATCGACCGAGAAGCTTGCAGACCTCTATATGCGTCAGATTGTGTGGATCCATAGAGTGCTCATGAGCATCATTTCAGACAGGGACAACCGCTTCACAGCACACTTCTGGAGGAGTTTACAGCTGAGCTTGGGTTTACAGTTGAAGTTCAGCACCGCCTATCATCCACAGACGGACGGGCAGTCCGAGAGGACCATTCAGACGCTGGAGGACATGCTACGGGTTTGCACACTGTGAAACCCAGTTTTAGTTGTAAATATATTTTCGTGTTTTAATATTAAACATTTTAAAATCATTATTATTATTAAATATTATTATTATTTTTGGGATGTAAAGATTTCGAAAATTATTATTAACAGGGACTTTTGTATGTTTGGACCCAGACCCGCGTTCGAGCCTGAGCCCAAACCCTCACCCTTTCTTTCCTGTTTGACTTGGTTAATTAAGAGAAATAATAATAATAAAATGAAATATACATTTGTACGGTTGGGAACTAGTCCCTTCCCCTGGAGAATTGGTAACGTACTTTCCTCTCCTCCACACATTCCTAACCCACTCTCCTTTATTATTCCCACAACCCACGTTCTCAACAGTTAACTCACTTCTCTCATTTCCCTTCTGTGAAAGAAAAGCAAACCCATTCAATCTCTCTCTCTCTCTTTCTGTGGAGAACCCAACTCTTCCCGAGGGTTTCCCAAACCAGAGCTCCTCCGCCGTTCTCCGTGGTCGACGACCGACACCCGGCGCCGCCGCCGTTCTCCCGCGCCGCTGCGACCCCCGACCGCCGTCCAGCGACCCTCCGCGGCCACCCCGAGCCGCCATTCCCGCCGGATCTGCGCCCCCGCGTCTCCGGCGAGTACCCCGCGGCCTCCGCCGCTGTCCCGCGCAGCCGCCCGCCGTCGAGCCCCGCCTCCCGCGCCGCCAGCAGCCCGCTGCGCCCGTCCGCGCAGAACCGCGCCCTCCGGCCGTTCTTCGCCGCGACCCCCGTGGCCAGCGAGCTCCTCCCCGAGCCCCGCAGTCCGCCGGGATCCGTCCGCCGACGCCCCCCGCGCGTTCGGCGAGCCCTGCCGCCGTTCTCCCGTGGCCGAGCCTCCGCGCCCCGCTGTCAGAACCCGACCCCGTCGCTGTCCAGCACCCTTTCCGTGGATTTTCCCCGCTGTTCGTGGACTTTCCCGCGGTTCGGATCTTCGTCCTGCTGCCGACTTAGTTCGGATTCCATTCCCGAGTTTTTCCCGCGGCTCCCCGCCAACGGAAATAGGTAATTTCTGATAATCAGAGTAGTTCGTCCCTTCTGTGAGTCAATGATGATAGATCGGTCCCCCGGTTCCCTCTCGGGAATCCGGATAGCTGCGTTTTATATTTCGATTAGCTGCGTTAGTTTGTTTTCCTGTGTTTTGCTTGCTGGGTTGGCGTGAATTGGTTGGTATTGGATTCCCGGATATTTCGGGAATTAATTCTGTGGTGCTGGAATTATTTTGGTGGTTATTCTTTGGACTATTTTGGGTAGGATATTTTGGTTGGAAATGGGTTTTCCCTGGTTTGGGACATTTTGCAGGTGTTTGTTGGCGCGCTTCCCAGTTTTGGGTTTATCCCGGAATAGAGGAAGTGCTGTCCAAATTTTTATAAAATTATATTCTTATTAATTTCAAAATCGGCTTTCGAAAATGATTTCTAAAACTGATTTTCGGGCGACGACCGTACCGGTCTGTGGGCCCCGGCGAAATGCAAACGCACCGGTCCGACCGGACGTTGAGGCATAAACCGAAATTTGAGGAATGGACCGAGTCTGAGACTCCTAGCTTCTTTTTATTATTTTTAATATTAGGCTATTTATATTAGATATTTATTTTTCCTGCACTTTAAATTATTTAATAATTCAGTCATTTTCTTAATTAATGTAAAAGAAAGATGTATCGGGCATAAGCCCACCCTAGGACCAGTAGCTGTGCCCATGTATTTGTGTAGCGTAGTTATTTTCTTTTCTTTTTCTGGTGGATGTGATTTGGGTGGATTTTGGATTGATTGCATATTCGTAGTTTAGGACGTAATTTACGGTTTAATTACGAAGTTAGCTAAAATGAATAAAATAATGTTAATTCGCAGTTTATCACTAAAAAGAAATTGTATTTTAATATTACAAAACACAAAGTTTTCCAAATCATAATTGATTCTCGCGATTTTCCAAATTGTATTTGATTTTCGGGATTTTCCAAATAAACCAATTAACCGGCCTAACCAACGCACGTAGTTGCGACGTAACCGTTAGCTGTAATAAATACAACTTAAAACATGACTAGGACTTACTACTAGAGATTGCAACTAGCACATTTAGTCTGGTTATTCAGGAATCTAAGTCGAGTTCTCAACTGTAGGAACTCGAAGTTACAACTGACGTTCCTCCTCGGTACCGACTCGTCCTTCCAGTCAATCTAATACAAGGCAAGTTACGATTTGTGTATTCCTGTATTTTATTTAGTAAAGTTAAGATGCATGTTAAACCACACTGCTGGCACGGAACTTTACCGACTGTTACTGTTACTGAATCTGGGACTGGGGGAATAGTGTAAACGTTTATGACCAAAGCCCCTACTGAACTGACTGTGTTAGCTTACCCCTCTCACACACGGGGATAAGCCATATCGTATCGCTAGGATACTACTGATCAACCCAAGCCGGTCATAGACGTTTACATATTCAAATCACACTGAACTGTTTTAAACTGCTGAAAATACTATTTCAAACTGTTTACCCTGCACTTTTCAATTACTACTTAAATTATGAGATGCATATTTCGTTCTTGCTCCCTCCTGACTGGAGACAACATTTTAGGTAACACTGAGGATGACGAGCTATACTATAATAGCTATTTTGACCCGGTTCTCTTCCATGCGACGGTACCAGAGCCTTCTCCGGAGGACGCTGAACCTGGAACAACTGAACCAGATGTCTAGATAGTTTTTCTTTCTGCATCTTCTTTATTTTGGAGTTTGTAGTTCATTTCTGCATTTTCTTTCCAGTTGTACTTCTGAATATTTATTTAATAAAGTTTCAAATTTCGGATAGAACAGTTGTGACAAATGCACTTGTGTTGTTGTGAATACCTGCAAAGGAACAGCTTACTGCCGCCGTCTCACCACGGTGCAGGCTGGGCATGGTCCGGTTCGACCCATTAACTTGGGATCGGGTCGTGACATGTTTTCAGTGGTGGCCCATGCAGGTCACAACAACAACAATCTAGGAAAACCTATCTAGAAACAATTAGAACACTAGAACATTGATTTGTCACGACATAGGTCCGATTTATATATAAATAAATATTTTTGCTTGACTATAGACTGGTAGGCTATCTTGCTTATGAGTGTGCCCTAAACCTTCCAGAGAATGACCGTTGACCAAATCCTGCTAGCGATAAGGTGTCATCTCCGAATCCTACCCCATCTCCTCAACCAAGCCCAGGGTCTTTCCCTCGCGGCTGTTGACCGTCTGCATCCAGTGAAGTTTTTCCTACACTGGCGACTCCTACCTCATCTCCAATTGAGTTGCATTTCCCTGGTGGATTATTCATTTTGTTGCTCCACCAGTACCAAGCAATCATCTTCCAAATGGTTGTTTTATTTCAAGAAACCCTGGAGTTCCAGAAAGCTCAAGATGAAGCCCAGCAGAAACAGAGGAATATCACGAGAGAAGACATGAAGAACGTCAATGATGTAGCCTTAGTTATCTCCAACCAGTTAGAGCAGAACTTTTGTCCTAGGAAGGATACCCCTGAATCTAGAAGATATTGGGTCCCATCGAGTACTCTACTTTCCGGCAGTCTTGCAGTAAGAAGCTTTGGGCTTGTAACTATTGCAAGAGGCCTGGTCATCAGGCCGTTAGTTGCCGCAAGAGATTAGGACAATGTTTGGCATGTGGATCTGCTGAACATCGGGTAAAGGACTGCCCATATCTGTCTATCAAACCAGAGCTCATATTCCAGCAACACCTGTTAGGCCACAACCTAGGGACCCTCTTCCTATCCAGCAGACCCTGCCCCTTACAACAAGGCATGATACAGACTCGAGGTTCATAGAAGATGAAGCAGTTGGAGACTGTTCATGCAAGAGCCAGAACCATGAGGAATAGTACCTAGAACCGCTGAACAGCATCATCTTTTGGAAATTGTAACAGGATGTCCTTAGATCAACATAAGAGCTTTTTGCTGTAATTCTCCTCATGAATAGAAGTTTTTAGTTACACCTTATGGCAGATGTTTTTCCTGATAGTCTCCCTGGATTATCCCAGATCTAGACATAGGTTTCACCCTGATCTAGTCCCCGGCTCTTTCCCTAAACTCTAAGGGATGTTACAGAGTCAACCCGAAGTTGGCCAAGAAGATGAAGGACCAGATCAAGGAAGTCTCTAGGATTTACTCAGAGTGGAACTTTACCTTAGAGAGTACCTATCTTGTTGGTGCTCCAGAAGGATGGAGCAACGGATGTGCATCGATTACCAGACACTAAAGAACAAGTACTTCCTGCCCGGATCGAGAATCTGTTTGATCTGGTTATGTGGAGATAGGGTGTCTTGAAGTTTGACTTAAGATTTGACTACCATCAAGTCAATGTCAGGAAAGAGGACATTTCCAAGACGGCGTTCAAACATCAAGTATGGGTAGTTTTCTGTGGTCAGGACGTTAGACTGGCAAATGCTTCTGCTGTGTTCATGAATCTCATGGACAAAGATTTTCATGAGTATTTGAATCGGTTTATCTTCTCCATAGATAACATCCTGATATATTTGAAGACTGAAGAAGAGCATGAAGAACACCTGAAGAAGTTTTAGAAACTTTGAGGAAAAGAAATTCTATGGTAAGTTATCTGAACGTGGATTTTTGACAAGGTGGACTTCTGGCCATGTTGCCAAGAGAAGAAATTTCGGTAGAAGATAGCGGTTGGTGAAGAGTGATATACCCCAAGTTCAATTCGGAGGATTTTTGAATTTGGCCGGCTACTATCAGAAGTTCGTGAAGGATTTCGTCAAGATTGCTGAACCAATGACGAAGCTCACTTGGAAGAATGAAAAGTTCATCTGAACGAAAAGTTTGCCAGAAGGCATTGAGGAGCCGAAGAAGAGACTTACCACTACACCAATCCTTGCGCTACCCGCAGGAACCGGTGGGTTCTCAATTTACAGTAATGCCTCTGGAAATAGACTGGGTTGCGTTCTTCAACAACATGGGAAAGTATCGCTTACACATATAGGCAACTACAGACTCATGAGAAGAATCATCCCACACCTAATTTGAATTGCTGCAATTATCTTTACTTTGAAGCTTTGGAAGCATGATTTTATGGAAAAGGGAGTGAAATATATACGGACTACAAGAGTCTGAAATATGTTTTCACTCAGGAAGGGCTGAATGATTGACTAAAAGCTAGCTGAAGTAGATGAAGGATTTCAAAATCAACCTGCAGTACCATGTGGTGGTTGTTGCACTTGGTCGATACTGATGGCGAAGTTCTTAACCAAGGACTAGCACCTGCTAGAAGATATCAAGAAGTTTGGACTGGAGGTTGTACTACCTGGAGATAGAAGGACGGAGCTGGATGATGATTCAGTATTGATGAAGTTCGAGGCTGAGAGATAAAAATCAAGAGAACGTAGTTCCAAAACGAGGCACTTTGCAGGCTTAGAGCTCAAGTGTTGGCAGGAACACCTGAGGGTTTCTGAATTAATCAGCATTGGAACTCTGAAGAATGGTGTGAGACTTTGCGTATCGACTGACGAACGGAGGAACGAGTTGATGAAAGAAATGCACCGGTCGTAATACTCCTAGAGATATTAAGATGTAACGGATATGCCTCCATTAATTGGTGTTATGGAATAAAGAAGGACAATTCCAGGTATGAGAATTAGATGTGAATTTGTCAACATGAGGAATTTAGCAAGAGGATAACAAGTTTGTTGGAGCCGCTGGACAATTCAGAATGGAAGTAGGAGCATATAACAATGAACTTTGAGCAATGATTGTCTTGTTCCCAAGGAGGGAAGGGCACCAATTGGATTATAAACCGACTGACTAAGTCAGCACACTTTAATTTCCTTCAAGTTGTTTTATCCACTAAGAAGTGGGCAGCATTGTGCGGGAAGCACATCTACCGGATTCATGGAGTACCGCGGGACGAGCAATCAAAGAGGTAAATCCCGACGCTTGAAGATATTTTGAGATGTTGCGTCTCGGAATTTGGTAGGTCTTGGGAAGACCAAATTGCATTTGGTGAAGTTTTCCTACCAGAGGAACAATCAGTTTTGACGGACCCGGAAGTTGAGGCCAGATACATCAGGTCATTTGAAGTTTAAGACGTGTTGGAAGTGGCATACCAGTTAGCTCTACCAGCTAATCTTGAGAGTGTGCAACGTCTTCTACGTCACAGCTCAGATGCAACATTTCGGATCCGAGTCACAATTTGGATAATTCAGAGCTCAAGTTTTGACTTAACCTTTCAGTGCCAGAGAAACCAGTTGCAAGCCTAGTCAGAGGTAAGAAGAAGATCAGAATTCGAGCCATCACTTATTTTCTTATCTTTTCGTTCTAAACTTGACTGATGCTGACGAAGTTAGCCTAGTTTTGCAAGCTATCTCCTTATCAAGCTTGATCATGACGATATTTTATTGGGTGCACCCACTAATATATTGTCTAATCAGGACCGGTGCATGATGGTCTGATCAACCTCGTGTATTTCGGTTCGCTTTTGTATCCTTTTCGCATGGATGATATCATAAATAAAAACTTTTCCCTCGACCGTCTCATCCATGACTGCCTTGGAAATCCTTTTGGTTGGACCTGAGCTACGGGCGCAATACCCGTACATGTTTGTCTTTCCCCTTACTTTAATTTCGAGGACGAAATTTTCTAAGGAGGGAAGATTGTGAAACCCAGTTTTAGTTGTAAATATATTTTCGTGTTTTAATATTAAACATTTTAAAATCATTATTATTATTAAATATTATTATTATTTTTGGGATGTAAAGATTTCGAAAATTATTATTAACAGGGACTTTTGTATGTTTGGACCCAGACCCGCGTTCGAGCCTGAGCCCAAACCCTCACCCTTTCTTTCCTGTTTGACTTGGTTAATTAAGAGAAATAATAATAATAAAATGAAATATACATTTGTACGGTTGGGAACTAGTCCCTTCCCCTGGAGAATTGGTAACGTACTTTCCTCTCCTCCACACATTCCTAACCCACTCTCCTTTATTATTCCCACAACCCACGTTCTCAACAGTTAACTCACTTCTCTCATTTCCCTTCTGTGAAAGAAAAGCAAACCCATTCAATCTCTCTCTCTCTCTTTCTGTGGAGAACCCAACTCTTCCCGAGGGTTTCCCAAACCAGAGCTCCTCCGCCGTTCTCCGTGGTCGACGACCGACACCCGGCGCCGCCGCCGTTCTCCCGCGCCGCTGCGACCCCCGACCGCCGTCCAGCGACCCTCCGCGGCCACCCCGAGCCGCCATTCCCGCCGGATCTGCGCCCCCGCGTCTCCGGCGAGTACCCCGCGGCCTCCGCCGCTGTCCCGCGCAGCCGCCCGCCGTCGAGCCCCGCCTCCCGCGCCGCCAGCAGCCCGCTGCGCCCGTCCGCGCAGAACCGCGCCCTCCGGCCGTTCTTCGCCGCGACCCCCGTGGCCAGCGAGCTCCTCCCCGAGCCCCGCAGTCCGCCGGGATCCGTCCGCCGACGCCCCCCGCGCGTTCGGCGAGCCCTGCCGCCGTTCTCCCGTGGCCGAGCCTCCGCGCCCCGCTGTCAGAACCCGACCCCGTCGCTGTCCAGCACCCTTTCCGTGGATTTTCCCCGCTGTTCGTGGACTTTCCCGCGGTTCGGATCTTCGTCCTGCTGCCGACTTAGTTCGGATTCCATTCCCGAGTTTTTCCCGCGGCTCCCCGCCAACGGAAATAGGTAATTTCTGATAATCAGAGTAGTTCGTCCCTTCTGTGAGTCAATGATGATAGATCGGTCCCCCGGTTCCCTCTCGGGAATCCGGATAGCTGCGTTTTATATTTCGATTAGCTGCGTTAGTTTGTTTTCCTGTGTTTTGCTTGCTGGGTTGGCGTGAATTGGTTGGTATTGGATTCCCGGATATTTCGGGAATTAATTCTGTGGTGCTGGAATTATTTTGGTGGTTATTCTTTGGACTATTTTGGGTAGGATATTTTGGTTGGAAATGGGTTTTCCCTGGTTTGGGACATTTTGCAGGTGTTTGTTGGCGCGCTTCCCAGTTTTGGGTTTATCCCGGAATAGAGGAAGTGCTGCCCAAATTTTTATAAAATTATATTCTTATTAATTTCAAAATCGGCTTTCGAAAATGATTTCTAAAACTGATTTTCGGGCGACGACCGTACCGGTCTGTGGGCCCCGGCGAAATGCAAACGCACCGGTCCGACCGGACGTTGAGGCATAAACCGAAATTTGAGGAATGGACCGAGTCTGAGACTCCTAGCTTCTTTTTATTATTTTTAATATTAGGCTATTTATATTAGATATTTATTTTTCCTGCACTTTAAATTATTTAATAATTCAGTCATTTTCTTAATTAATGTAAAAGAAAGATGTATCGGGCATAAGCCCACCCTAGGACCAGTAGCTGTGCCCATGTATTTGTGTAGCGTAGTTATTTTCTTTTCTTTTTCTGGTGGATGTGATTTGGGTGGATTTTGGATTGATTGCATATTCGTAGTTTAGGACGTAATTTACGGTTTAATTACGAAGTTAGCTAAAATGAATAAAATAATGTTAATTCGCAGTTTATCACTAAAAAGAAATTGTATTTTAATATTACAAAACACAAAGTTTTCCAAATCATAATTGATTCTCGCGATTTTCCAAATTGTATTTGATTTTCGGGATTTTCCAAATAAACCAATTAACCGGCCTAACCAACGCACGTAGTTGCGACGTAACCGTTAGCTGTAATAAATACAACTTAAAACATGACTAGGACTTACTACTAGAGATTGCAACTAGCACATTTAGTCTGGTTATTCAGGAATCTAAGTCGAGTTCTCAACTGTAGGAACTCGAAGTTACAACTGACGTTCCTCCTCGGTACCGACTCGTCCTTCCAGTCAATCTAATACAAGGCAAGTTACGATTTGTGTATTCCTGTATTTTATTTAGTAAAGTTAAGATGCATGTTAAACCACACTGCTGGCACGGAACTTTACCGACTGTTACTGTTACTGAATCTGGGACTGGGGGAATAGTGTAAACGTTTATGACCAAAGCCCCTACTGAACTGACTGTGTTAGCTTACCCCTCTCACACACGGGGATAAGCCATATCGTATCGCTAGGATACTACTGATCAACCCAAGCCGGTCATAGACGTTTACATATTCAAATCACACTGAACTGTTTTAAACTGCTGAAAATACTATTTCAAACTGTTTACCCTGCACTTTTCAATTACTACTTAAATTATGAGATGCATATTTCGTTCTTGCTCCCTCCTGACTGGAGACAACATTTTAGGTAACACTGAGGATGACGAGCTATACTATAATAGCTATTTTGACCCGGTTCTCTTCCATGCGACGGTACCAGAGCCTTCTCCGGAGGACGCTGAACCTGGAACAACTGAACCAGATGTCTAGATAGTTTTTCTTTCTGCATCTTCTTTATTTTGGAGTTTGTAGTTCATTTCTGCATTTTCTTTCCAGTTGTACTTCTGAATATTTATTTAATAAAGTTTCAAATTTCGGATAGAACAGTTGTGACAAATGCACTTGTGTTGTTGTGAATACCTGCAAAGGAACAGCTTACTGCCGCCGTCTCACCACGGTGCAGGCTGGGCATGGTCCGGTTCGACCCATTAACTTGGGATCGGGTCGTGACACACACTCAACTTCGGTGGTTCGTGGGAGGATCACTTGCATCTTGTGGAGTTTGCCTATAACAGTAGTTAACAGGCTAGCATCGAGATGATACCGTTCGAGGCACTATACGGACGGAGATGTCGCACACCTTTATCTTGGGATAATATTGGCGAGAGGGATTTGCTTCGGCTAGAGATGGTGGTAGACTCAGCTGAGAAGATCAGACTGATCAGGGAGCATCTCAGAGTTTCATAGGATCGGCAGAAGCACTGGGCGGACAGCAACAGACGGCCACTGGAGTTCGCAATTGGGGATAGAGTGTTCATGAAGATCTCGTCGACCAGAGGCACCATTCGCTTTGGCAGAGGCGGAAAGCTCAGTCCGAGGTACATCGGACCCTTCGATGTGACGGCACGGATTGGCGAGGTGGCATATCGACTAGCGCAGCTTGGAGGGAGTATATGACGTCTTTTACGTGTCCCAACTTCGATGCTACATTTCTGATCCAAGCCATGTAGTGGACTACTCAGAGCTAGAGATGGGTCCGAGCTTGACATATGATGAGCAGCCAGTGGAGATCCTTGATAGAAGGGAAAAGCAACTACGAAATCAGACTATACCGCTTGTCCGAGTCATGTGGAGACACCACTCTCCGGGAGAGTCCACATGGGAGCGCGAGGACGAGATACGAGAGCGCTACCCCAATTTGTTTGCATGATTGTACCTTGTTGCTAAGAGTATATTTTTTTAAATTCAATAAAGGACTTGTGTTTAAACCTTCTTTGTGTTTTGCTTTTGAGATTTAATTTTGTTGCCTTTGAATTTTGGGGACGAAATTTTTCAAGGGAAGAGATTTGTCACCCCACCTTCCTCATAAAAAAATTATTAATGTTCTATCCTTTTAACTTTGGAATTATATTTTTATTTAAATTAAACCATGGATCCATTTGTTATTTGGGCTTGGCTAAAAATTTTAAGTTAACATTTTGTGTTGGGCCAATTCTATTTCTTGGGCTGTCCTGGCCCATAAAGGAAAGGGGTTGGTTGCATATTTCATTTAAATTGAACAGACATTTCTTTTTCCTTTCTCCCCAACTATTCTTTTCAGATGGGAATTTGAATTTCTAGGTCGTAACCGTTTTTAAGAGGGGAATGATTCCATTTTCCCTCCAATTTGAATTCGTGGGGACCCCATCTAACCGCCTATTTAACCTTCCTCTTCCTTCTTGTAATTGTGCCATTCCATTGATCATCTCTCTCAAATCCCTGCAGCCGAGCTCGAACCAGGAATTCATGGCGATGACACATGAAGGAGTCGATGGCAACTTTCTAAGCAAGGGCGTCTCCAGTGATTGGGCACAACACGAGGACGTCTCGACAACTTTCGAAGCCAGCGTCGACTCTGGTAATGATGATTCGTTCGGTTGTTCTTCCTGGATCAATTCGATTATTTTGCATTTTGATTTGGATGATCGATTTCGTCTCAGATTTGTTCTCCAGAGTTCTAGGCCACCCTTACTTTGGATCATCAATCAATTTAACAAGGTGAGGTTATTGCCATTGGAAGAACTTTAATTCATGTGATTTTCGTAAGCTTCTATCCTTGAATTAAATTTTTGGTGGAAACTTCATATCAGAAATTATAGATTGGTTGATTTAGTTCAATTATTTCTTCTTATTATATCAACTAGGATCTGGAACGTGAATTGGTGATCGATCGGTCTGTTCGTGATCTCTTCATAAATCAGTCGAGTGAGTGGCACCATCGATTTGATTAGTTCCTTTTGTTTATGTTCCAACGTTGTATCAAGCTTGTTGATCTTGATCGATTCTTTTCGTGAATCGATCAGATATGATAATTCAGATCTTAAATCTTGTAGATCTGATCTTCACGAAGGATTTCCATAACTGTCAAGATCTATCATCCATCAAGCAATCCAGACATCTCTATTTGGGTAATTATCTCAATTTTTTATTCTTGAAGTCTTGATGATTTTTGCTTGATATTGGCATCGGATCCTTAGAATTGAGTCTAAGGGAAAACCTTGCGAACTTACCATACTCTCTTATCTTCCCTGTTTTGTTTCACCTGCTCAGAGAATTTTTAGTTCGATCCAACTTGAAGATCAAGTTCAAGCCATTTGTGAAGTTGTGTTTCAGGTCAGTATTGTATCAGGATTTATCAGGTAATTCTCTTTATCATTTCTGTTATAGTTATTTTATGGCAATGTTAATTTGGGGAAAGTTTGGTTCATGAGTCGAATAGTGAGTCACCTGAGATTTCTTTGGCAAATAGTAGACTGGATATCGGGTTCTTCATGTTCTGAGTGTACCAGTAAAGGTTGCATTTGGAAGTTATACTAATTATATTTACCTTGCTTTACAGTACCAGAGGGGAGTTTATTCCTTGTGTTAAGTTTGTAGTCTGTAGATTTCTTTTAGATTGTGTCTTGAGTTGTTAGGAAATTCTTGTATCAATCAATACTCTTCCCTTCTTAAACTGTTACCTGTGGTTACATGTTATAAGAGGCTGCTATGATACTTGTTTCAAGTCGAGACAGTCTTGGCAATCCACAGCTGACAGTGTGGTATGATACTTTCAAGCTATAGGTGGATTTCAGGTGGAGGTTTTAGTAGGGAATATTTGTCTTTGTCTTAACCTCAATTATTTAACTGTTGAGTTCAGTTGGAGACTTATTCATTTCAGTCATACTTCATTACTGAAATCTGGGTTCTATTAGGAAATAGTAATCTGAACAGTGAAGCATGGTTTCTAATCTGCAGGGAGATGTGGTAGGTTGTAGCAGAACTTAAGAAACTGTAGTTTTCAGTGCTAAATGGCAATTGCTTGAAATGCACTGTGAGATAAGTTTAAGTCTAAACAGTTGAGTTGGAATAACTATTAAGTCAAAACAGATTTCTCATTTTGTCAACCCTAGGGTTCTTAACATTCACAAATGAATACCTTTAGGACCAGAGCATTTAGATGTCCTGTGCAAACACATGAGAGGGTATAGCATGGTCCTCCTTGGACTTAAACATTCTCAATCATTTCAGTGTATTTGTGTGAGTAGCATCAGTGTATTACTAACCTAAACATTTTGAAATTAGGATACTGATTCCTAATTTTCAGTAACTGCTACTAATGATGTCTAGGAGGCTTGCATCCTTAATTTCAACTAGTGGTAGCAGTTGACTTAATGACTTGAGTAAAGGGATTTGGCAATGTATAGGTATTCTTCTAGATTTATCCATTCAAGAGTAGTGTCCAAAATCTGGGATTGAAAGTCATAAATCCATTTTCAGGAATAGGTTAAGGAATGACTTTAGATATGAGGGTTGGAAATGTCTTCATTTGTAAAGGGAATGGCTAGGATAGTTGGAATAGAATTGAAGTAATTAAGGACTGATTTACATCAGCCTTAGCTAGGACTGATTTGTATCAGTACCTTCACTGAACTGATTTAAATCAGAGTCTTAGTTAAGACTGATCTTCATCAGCCCTAATGGGGGACTGGACTGTGGGTATCAGTCCTGCCTATGGACTGGACTGTTGACATCAGTCCTACCCAAGACTGAATTATTTCAGTGACCTGGGGACTGAAATTGTATCAGTCCTATATTAGACTTAACCTTAAAGCTGTCAGTGCCATGTTTCCTTAGTTGAATAATTGTAGTTCATATATATATATATATATATATATATATATAAAAATATATATATATATATATATATATATATATTCTAGAATATAGTTAATATTATGATAACCTATAGGAGCATTCATGTTTAGGAATATTGGGTAGGATGAATACTTAAGCTTTTAACTAGGAGTGCCATGGTTGGTGAAGTTAGATATAAATGTTAACCATAAGCATGTTCTATAAATCTAGGAAATAATTATAAGCTTATATTTATGTTAAATAAATTTAGTTGTTAATTGTTAACTCAATAAAATATTATAATCATTTGACAGGAGGATACCCAGCATCACTACCCCCACTTGATCATCCTGAGCAAGGCAAGTATACTCCTCGGACTTGTCCACTTCTTCACGTCTTATATATTCATTCATGTATCTTCTGGTTGACATGATATTTCATGAGATTGTCTGGTATCTGGTTCCTTGAGTTTACTTGTGTCTGGGAAGGGAAATACTACGGATGTGTGATCAAACCCGAGTTACTATTCATGTGAATAGCTTAGGCCCCGCATCGTGCATGCGGGACCGAAGCCGTACCATTTCATGTTTCCTGAATCTACCCAAGCCGATCACACATTCTGGATGTATTTCAATATATTGCACACTTCAGGTTCATGGAGTATTTCATATTCAGGTTTCATTTTATATTTCCTGTATTTACTTTTCAGTATTCATGTTCAGGTTTCATGTCATGTTCTCATTTCTTGTACTTTATATTTTCATGTATTCATTTTTGTAAGACCCAGTTTTCTGAAATTGGGGTATTTTTGAAAAATTATTATTTTTATTATTTATTAATGGTGTTTTAGTCATGATATAATTTCTGGTGATTTTTAGTTATATTAAAACTATTTCATAAGTCATGACTTATGACTTTGTGACTTTGTTAGTATAACCCTAGTGTAAACCCTAGAGATTTTATAACTTAGAGACTAACCATGATCATGTGAGCCTAGCCATAGGTTTAGAACATCAAATTAGGGCTTTTTGGCCTAAAGGGTATTTTGGTAATTTTCTAGGAATTAAGTAGGATTAGGAAGATTTTACTATTCATGGACTTTTGATTAGTGATTTGATAATCCCTAACCTAGTTTACCTTAACCTAGAGATTAGTCACTAACCTAGGAGGCTAATGTTAGATGTTAACCTATGTGTAAATATCTAGGTTTGATAATATCTAGATATTTTACTTTTAGATATTTTAGAAACCTAAAATATCTATCCCCTTAGTCAAATACTTAGGAGCTAAGTTTTGCTAGGTGGATAAGCCCTAAATATCTACCCCCTACCCCCCCCCCCTTGGCAGCCCACACTTCTATATAACCCCATGGATTTATTCATGAACAAAATTACATGAAATTAAATCCACAAAATTCCCTTTTCCTTCAACCCTTGATAACTTGATCATTCTTGGTCCAAATTGACTCTAGTCTCTTGCATTGGAACCCTACAACATCTAGGGAGCTAAGGGAAGCTAGAAATTCAGAATTTGGGAGCTTGGGCATCATCGAGTTGGAGATCACACAACCCCATTCTCATTGTTTTTCCTTGGATTTGCACAATAGGTATTTTCTCACAAACCTAGTCAAATTCCTGTTTTTCTTTCATAATTGCATTCATATAGGAATAACAATACTGTGGGTAAAGTTTGGTAGGAAGTAGGTTCGATTTGGTGTCCGTATCGGACACGTATCTGTGTCTTAATTGCAGTGTTTGGTGAAATGCCACTTAGGATTTAATGTTGTATTTTTGTAAAACAAAATATATTTTTGGGTAGCCCTAGATGTGTAGGACACGATTCCCTAGGACTGAGCATGAATTGGACACTGTTCGTGTCCAAAACAGGACACGAACCCACTGATTTTAACACACTGTGCACACTGTAAACACGCAAGTGTTTGACACTTCGTGTCGTGTCTACACGTGTTATGGACACGATACAGTAACCTAGACACGTACCCTGACACCTCACCTATCCTAGGACACGACCACGAGGCCCTAGGTGACACACACGTGGCCCTAGACTGGTCGACACGCGTGCACGACGCAGCACGACAGTGCGCGCGGCTCCCCTGCTGCTGCACATCTCGTGCTCGCTGCACGTGACACGTGGACACATGCCACTTGGCACAGAGGTGGGGGCACCCTCTGACAAGCCCCCCCTCGAGTCTCACAACTTCTCGTGTCGTATCGGACACGAAATAGCACTCGCACTGGATACACACTGTCACTTACACGCGCGCACAGTGCCTCTGATACGCACTTCATGCGCGGACACGGGGACACTTGGACACGAATCAGGTACCTAGACACCTAGCCTGACCCTAGGCGAACCCACACGCGTGAGCACGAGACACATGGACACGTGTGTCGTGTCCTACACGCGTGTGCACCTTAGCACGATACTGTGCACTGTAATTTACCCGTTTGGGTTCTTTTGTGTTTGGACACGTTGTGTCGTGTCATGGTGCAGTATCAGGGACCCTAGACACTAGAGGACACCTAGGGGCTCAGTTACCAACCCTTTGATTCGGGTCTTAGCTCGATTTGTAGGAGAAATCGGGTTTACCTATTTAGCCTATGCACAGTCCATTGTTCTCAGGTTTTAGGATTTTTTCCAGTTTTTGCAAATGGATTTCAAACCCGATTTTGATATAATTTATACTTTGTAATAGTGTATTTTAGTATGTATATATGTAGTATATATGTACGTGTGTGTGTGGGTGAATTTTGAGGTTATTTGGTTGTGTGTATAGGTAGTTAGGGATGTGTATATATATATGTATATATGTGGTGTGTGTGTGTGTTTGGGACTGGTTTCCTGTTCCAGGAAACTGAACCCCCCCCCCCCCCATTCCTGTGTGTGTGTGTCCCTTCTCTCTCTCTCACTGTCTCACTCTCTCTCTCATTCAGTCTCTCTCTCTTTCCCTTTGTCTCTCTATATATATATAGTATATATATGAGTTTATATATATATAGGTATATATATATATATATTGATATATGTATATTTGTATTAGTTTTCCTATAGTGATGTTATATAAATATGTGTATGTGAGTTGTATAGTATATAGAAATCCTATTTTGGTATATGGGTATTTATATATAGTGGCTATATATATAGGTTTTACATTATATAGTGTATATATATATATCTATATAGGTAAACCTAGAACTAGTTGACCTAAGCTACTAGCCTATGGGCTATAGCTATTAGCCTATGGCCATTAGGGCTAACCCTAATTGACCAAATACCCATGACTTAACTAGTTTACCCCTTGTTTGACCAAGTGTTGACCAAGGTCAACCTTAGGTCAAATTTGAACTAGCTTAACCTAGTTTGACTTAAACTAACCTAGAATGACTAGTTTGACTAACCCTAACTAGTTTAACATTGTTTGACCTAACTTGGACTAGTTTGACCAGTTTGACTTTTAGTGTTGACCAAGGTTGACCAAAGTCAACTATAGGTCAAACCTTGACCTAATTGACCTAGAAAGGATTTAGATGAACTCTAAATGACTTAATGATCTAGGTTTGACTAAACCCTAGACTGTAAACTAGTTGGTTAGGGTTTTGACCTATATAAGGGTATTATTGTAACTTGAGTTATATGGGTAGTCCCAAGTAGATGAAGATATGTATGGGGTTAAGTGAGATAATAGGAGTTGAGTCTTGATTTGAGTTAGACTATGGTTTTAGCTTGATTATAAGGTTAAGGTTGGTATTGTACTATATGTATGTATGTGTGGTATACTTTGTATAGGTAATTGTAGTATAGTATCTTAGGTATCCTAAGACAGGTTAGCCTATATTTGGTTGTGAGTTAGCCTTATAGAGTTTGACTGGATGTTGACCATTAGTCAAGATTAACTTAATTACCTGACTGACTAGTCTTTGTTTGACCAATACCTTAGTTGGCCTAAGTTTGACTTAGACTTGACCCAGATTGATCATGTTGACTAGTATTTGACTAGTTTGATTAGAGTGTTGACCAGGAGTTGACTTTAACCTAGATTAGACTTGTTTAACCTTGTTTGACCTTGTATGACTTAGTTTAACTTCTGGTGACCTAGTATGACTTGATTTGACTTAGTTTGACTGTAGTGTTGACCTAGTTTGACTTTGACCTAGATTGGCTTAGAATTCATATAGATTGCATCGTAGATTTTATTTACCTTCATTTTGGACATGTCATAACTATATTGCTCTATTTTAGGACATTGTGACCCTGGTACAGACATCTGATACTACACTACTCTTTCCAGAGTAACAGGCGAGTACATTCTCTGATAATTCTCTCATTTATTTGTCGATTACTGTATTTCAGTTCTAGTTAGTTCTATGTGATTCTCTGTATCAACACGTATGGATATTTCTGGATTCATGTATCGACACATACCTTACTTGCTGGCCTCTATTACTGGAGTCATTAGTATCATTCCGGAATCATTTCTGGAATCATCACGTATTGGCCAGACTCATCTCGATTCTTTTGTCGATTTTGGATTCACTTGCTGGGCGGGGAAATATTGAGTAAGACATGTAGACATACCCCAAATCCGGAATCTCCTACTGGAATCTACCGGAAGCATAGCCATCTCTTGCCCGATCAGTGAGAGATGTGCCTGATACCTACAGCCGTTTGCATGTCGACCTCGGTATTTTAAAACACACTGTTAGATCATAGTTGGACTCACCCTGGTTTCATTGATCACTGTTGGACTCATCTTGTACTAGAAATTATCTGGTATCAGATTATATGGACTGGACTCACACTGGGATTACATTAGACTTATATCGTACTGTCTGGACTCACACATGATATTCTAGTTCAGTTAGCTTTTATTACAGTCTTCATTGCCATGATTCTTCTCTTGTTTTAGTTACCTTTTTTTTCTTGTATCTTACTGTTTCTCTATGCCATCATTACCTGTATAAAACTGCCATGCTCATCAATAAAACTGTCTATAACTGTTTTATAGTTCTTTGTCATTTACTTGGGTTTTTCTTGATGAGTTGTGCTCGTTCCCGTCCTGATTGGACCTGTTGAAAATATTACAGATGATAATCCTGTGGACACATGCCCTGCTTACCATGGACCTGGCGAGGGATTAGCTACCTTTGGTTCTGACTCTCAGGAGTGATTCAGGAGATTAGCTAGTAGACTACTTTAGCTTTCATGTTTTGGCTTGTTGTATTAAAGTTAAGATATTGAGTCTGTATTAAGTTGGTTTGAGATATTGGAGTATTATTTTAGTAGTTAGTTGTTGTTGTCTTTAATTCCTTAGGTATAACTTCTGTGTTATCTTTTCGTGTTTAGACTGTGTTTGAGTAGATCATACCCTTTTACTTGTCCTCCATTCGGAGCTGATATCTGGGCAAGTACTTTTTATATTCACTGCATGAGATTAGTTAGCAACCTAGAACAGCTTACTACCGCCGATACTGCGGCGTAGGCTGGACGTAACCACTTCTCGTGCCCCTATACAGGGTGCGGGTCGTGACAATTTTCATACCATGATGTTCATGTTCGTTTCCTTGGATATACTTAGCTCCGCTCCTGACTAGGATATATTGCAGGTGAGTTGGAGGCTATTTGTCACTCCCCGTTCCCAGAATGCGTATTTTTATACATGTACAACTCATGTGTATTTATTTAATATTTATCATGTATTATCCTGTATTTAAATTCCTTTAATTTTATGTCAATCAATTAATCTGCTCTTTAAATTTTCATGTTAATTTATTTTCTGCAATTATATTTCTGTAACTTTATTTTCTGCTTTTATTCTCTGCTTTAGCTAGGCTTTGGGTTCGGGTTGGCTTTGGTCGGATCCCCTACAACCCGACCCATTGGACCCATTGGACCCATTCGACCCGGCCCATTAGCTCCCACCTACCACCCCTTCCATATTTAAAGCCACCCTCTCCATTCTCTCTCCTCATTACTCATTCTCACCATTACTCCTTTTCTTCTTCTTCTTCATTACTCTCTCCACCTACCAAACTGTAGGCAAGTACAACTTGCTCCCCATGAGAACCCATGTTTTTGTAGTTCATTTGTCTTCCTTTCATGATCCTAAGAGAGTTTAGAACTTGGCATTTTTTATTTCGAAGTCTTAATTTTTGTAGATCTAGAAATTAGTATTTTTGGATTTTGGTGGTCTTGATCTATCAAACTTCTTTGTTTGCAAGTTTTGATGGTTCCATGTTATAGAGAATTTTATTCTACCCAATTTTGACCTTTGAAAAGTGAGATTTGGACTTGTTTTGACTAAGTTATGGACTTTTGAAGCTTTGGGGTGCAACCATGGAGTTCTTGCTGTTTGGGGAAGACAGTGAGCAGTGTATGCTAGCTTTTTAGCTTGCGTCACTGAGCTGTGCGTGCTCTTTAGCGCAGCGCAGTATGGAGTCCATACGCTGCCTTTTTAGGTAGCGTGTGTCTTGCATACACAGCCTTTTGGAAGCGTATGACTTGTATACGCTCACTTGGATGGTCAGGAGTCGTATGGAGTCCATATGCTACCTTTTGGGAGCGTATGACTTGCATACGCTCACTTGGATGGTCAGGAGTCGTATGGAGTTCATACGCTGCCTTTTGGAAGCGTATGACTTGCATACGCTCACTTGGATGGTAAGGAGTCGTATGGAGTCCATACGCTGCCTTGAAGAGGAGTCGTATGGAGTCCATACGCTAGCTTGACCTGAGCGTAGCATGACTTGAGCGTAGCTTGACCTGAGCGTACGCTGACATGAGCGTAGGCTGACATGAGAGTAGCCTGCTTACCCTGGATCTTCTATAGCCCTGTATATTGATATTTTATTAGATATTTAACGTCCATTTTATATCCTTACACCTTTTGGCATAAACTTGACAAAATCATAATATGTTAATATTTCTGTTAATTATAGATTGTTACGTGGGATGTACCATGTGTCGTGAATTGAGTTATAGATACCCCGATTGACTGGGACTTGACCATGAGAGTTATAGACTCGACCCCATTTAATGCTAATCGACTTTCATGCCTTGTTACCATTGATGACGATAGTTATCTTGACTAAATTGATCATACGTTCCTAGTTGGAACTAAGAGACTGGCTAGTCGTCTTATTGAATTAAATGAATGAGACACGTTCATGTTATGAACTATTGTAATCGACTGGCTGATCTCGAATATTGACATACATGCACATGCAGGCTTCAATCTATTTATTTATTTATTTACTTATTTATTTTCTAAAAAAGAAGCATGTGTACTTTATGGTCAAGGCATGATTACCGTGGTTAGATTTGATTGTTGCATTACGCTATGAAAGACCTGTAACCTAACCGCACTGGTATCGTTGTAGAGTTGTGCATATCGTACCCCGTACGAAAGTACTCATTTGAATGACCATGATCCACGGCATGGGATTTCACTCAACGTAGAGACTATTAAGTTAAATAAAATAATGATTGTATGGAGAGAATGGATTCCCGAGTTCTTACATGGCAGCCCCCTTGGGACGAGTAGTATCCGACGGGCCGGCTGGTTCCCACAGATACTGTAAATCTGCCACACGGGCAGGGAACAGTATCTGCTTATATTATTATTGTATATTGTATATTGACGGGCGTCCTGCTAGGACTCGTCTAATTCATGTATGGCGCACATGATTAACTGGATAGACTAGCCTTGCTTGCACATAGTAAGAACTGAGGAATCCCTAATTGCATTATTCCAGGATAACTTGGAACACATAGTAGCAAGCCGTAGTAGTTGAATGGCCGTTTAAATTGACTTGTTTGTGTACTGTACTACTCTGTTACCTAACTGGGATGATCAGAATGTCAGGACGTGACGGGCCAACTTCTGTCCTTGTTTGGTTGGGAGGTTGGTTCGAAGTATCGTGATGTGATGTGAATCCTAGTGAAAAGCAGAGATTTATTATTATATTCTCTTACTTACTGGTTTTAGTTCTCATGTCGTGCTTCCTTGTGGTACTTGCTATTAGAGGTCTAACCTCTCTGGTTTTGCATGGCCAGATTTAGAGCCGGTCCCCGAGGATCCAGCTTACTTCTACCTCCAAGATGGTCAACACTAGAGGGATGATCGCAGGAGGACTCGAATGGGTTTCTTACTTCCCCGCTCGTTTTGTTATCTACTTTATACTTAGTCGTTTGGCTCCGATATGTTAGTCGGATTGTCTTGTACTTACTTTTACATAATTGTAATTAAAGTCAGACTGCAGCTGATAACAATTGTGTATACCTTTGCTACATCAATCTGGCTATGTTTTGTAAAGCCAGATATCAAGAACATTTTGACAGAGCGTTTGGGACGCCTTACTGCTTTATCTTACATGTTCTCTATTTTCTATTTTCTTGTTTTGAATGATTGAGACAATAGATGTATAATGACCATAGTAAGACTTTTATGTAGTATGCATCCCTTCGTCTGGTTAGACAGTATTGATCGTATTATACGGTATTCATCTACCCGTAATACGTAGCTGGCTGAGTCATTCCCCCGCTCTCTAGTATTCTGGTTCTGGGGCGTGACAATGTTTTAGTGGTGGCCCATGCAGGTCTGATTTCAGACTTGTGGGGTATTTTGATTTATAGGATGTCTCAATCACACATGTTCCCCCTTGATCTCGTGATTTGTTGATTCTCAACTCCAGCTTGACATTCCAGTATCCCTTGACTTCATTGATCCTTCATGTCCGGTCATTTGATTGTTCTCTTGTCCCTTTTCTTAGGGGTACCTCGTCCGTATCTGTCAGAGCTGGACAGCAACAACATGGACAGCAACATGGACAACCTGACCATGTTGGTCAGCAACAAGAGCCGGTACTAACTCATGAGGCTGTTCAAGAAGAGGTGATAGTAGAACCAGCAGTTGGACCACAGTATCCGGAGGTTCCAACACTACCAATAGTTCTACCTACCCCTGTGGAATTGGACACACCAGCCCTTCTGGAGATCATGAGAGGGATGATGGCTACTCAACAACACCAGATGTTAGCCCAGCAGCGCATGTACGCTCAGTTGCAAGAGCAGAATGTACTACTCAACCAAAGATTACAGACGGCATTGGAAAGAGGGACGAGGCCAGATTCAGGAGCGTCAACCCGGTTTTGCAAGTATAACCCCCGCCGTTTCGAGGGCACGGAGGATGCCATCTCAGTAGATGCCTGGCTTAAGGATATCGAGGCAATTCTGACAGCCGCTAAGGTACCGGCAGAAGAACGTGTGGATCTAGTGAAGTTGTTACTTCAGGATCTCGTACGTGATTGGTGGGAAGCAGAGGAAGTAGGCATCAGACGTCCTGTTGCATGGGACGATTTTACTGCAAGATTCAAGACGAAGTACTATGGAGTTGTGGTGCAGTTTGAGCTACAACAGAAGTTTATTAACCTCAAGCAGGCTGGGAAGACTGTAGATGCTTATGCAGCGGAGTTCTGCAGATTGAGTAGGTTTGCCCCAGAGATGGTAGCAACGGAGCGCCAGAGGGAGATGAGGTTCCAGCAAGGGTTTCATCTTGAGCTCTTACAATTGATAGAGGGGCACAACTACCAAACTTTTGACGAAATATTGACGGCAACCCGAAGGCATGAAATCACCATTCAGAGGCTTGCGGCCAGGACTGGAGGTCAGAAGAGATCCCACAGTCAGATTGAAGGAGGAGGGGGAGCAGCGCCTCGAACAACAGCACCATCCCCTGGCATTCGTATCCACGATGTGGCGATACGGGGACCAGCACCACCCAGGCAGCAGCAATAACAACCAAGAAAGAACCAGCAACCCCCAGTGGGCTGTACTTATTGTGGGAAGATGGGGCACACTAGAGATGTGTGTCGGACATTAAACGGGCAGTGTTTGATATGTGGAAATTCAGATCATCGGGTTACCACATGTCCCATGAATTCGAGGTCAGGAGGACCAGGGCAACAGTTTCCTGCTCTGCCAGCACCAGGGGCAGGACAGTATCGAAGACCAACGGTAGCAGTGAGACCGTTGGCACAGCACCCGTTAATGCTGCAGGCTCAGATGTTTCGGCAGCAAGAGCCGCCGATGCAGCAACACCAGTATAGACCACCCCAGCATCATCAGGGAAGGGGCCAGCAGCAGCACCAGGCTAGGTCGCAACATGGGAATCAGCAAGGAGGTCGAGGGCAGGCATTCACTCTGTCCTTGGAAGAGGCATTGGCATCGGGAGATGTTGTGGCAGGTAACATTCTCGTCGCCTCATATCCCGCAGTAGCATTGTTTGATTCGGGAGCATCCCACTCATTTATATCTGCACGATTTACGACACGGCTAGGAATGGAGTTCGAGGCATTGCCAGGGAGGTTGAATATACTCACCGGCAATGGGCTCGTAGGAGTTAGTAGAGTTATTCTAGCGTGTAGCATTGTAGTTTGCGGGCATTCTTTACCCGCCCGGTTGATAGAATTTCCTGTTGGAAATTTCGACGTTATCTTAGGCATGGACTGGCTGAAAGATAGTCATGCGACAATAGATTGTCGTAGTGGGAGTATATCTTTTGATATTCCAGGCATGAAGAGATTCACCTTAGTCAGATCAGAGGCAACTCAGCAAAGGCAGGGAGTAATAACGGCAATGGAAGAAGTTCAGGTTCCGAAGGTAGTTGAAGAATTTCTAGACGTGTTTCCCGAAGAACTTCCAGGTCTACCATCGGTTAGAGATATTAAGTTCAGCATAGAATTGGCACCTGGGACCAAACCGATATCAGATCGGGTTTACAGAATGGCGGATTCGGAGCAGGCCAAGGTATATCATCATATAGAGGAATTGAAGGAGAAGAAGTTTATCCAAGCTAGCATATCGCCATGGGCAGTACCAGTGGTACTTGTGGGAAAGAAGGATGGATCATCCAGATTATGCATCGATTACAGGAAGATTAACGCGGCAACAGTAAAGAACAAGTACCCATTACCTAGGATCGACGACTTATTTGATCAGTTGAGCAGGGCCAGAGTCTTCTCCAAGATAGATCTTCGTTCAGGGTATCACCAAGTGAGGGTTCGGAAGGAAGATATTCCCAAGACAGCATTCAGGTCGAAGTATGGACATTATGAATTCTTAGTAATACCGTTTGGTTTGACCAATGCTCCAGTAATATTCATGGATTTGATGAACCGCATCTTTATGTCGTACTTAGATCAGTTTATCGTAGTATTTCTCGACGACATTCTTGTGTACTCTGCTAATGAAGAGGAGCATGAAGACCACCTCAGGAAAGTGTTGCAGGTTCTGAGAGAGAACCAGTTGTATGCCAAGCTCAGCAAGTGTGAGTTCTGGATGGACCATATTTCATTTTTGGGTCATATCGTGTCAGGAGCTGGAGTAGCAGTGGATCCCAAGAAGGTAGAAGCAGTAGAGAGTTGGCCAGTGCCCAAGACCGTAGCTGATGTACGGAGTTTCTTGGGATTGGCAGGATATTACAGAAGATTTGTGTCAGATTTTGCAAGGCTTTCAGCACCTATGACCCGCTTGACACGGAAGGATGTGCCATTCGTTTGGTCGGCAGAATGTCAGGCATCATTTGAAAATTTGAAGCAGAAGTTGATATCAGCACCCATTCTTACATTGCCAGTTGGACCCGGAGGTTTTACTGTATATTGTGATGCGTCAGGTAAAGGACTTGGATGTGTCCTCATGCAGCATGGGAAGGTGATAGCATATGCATCTAGGCAGCTTCGGGACCACGAGAAGAATTATCCAACTCATGATTTGGAGTTAGCGGCAGTAGTATTTGCTTTAAAGCTATGGAGACATTACTTATATAGTGACCGAGTGGACATGTACACAGACCATAAAAGCCTGAAGTACATCTTTATCCAGAAGGAACTGAACATGAGGCAGAGAAGATGGCTAGAGTTGATCAAGGATTACGACGTGGAGCTTCAGTATCATCCAGACAAGGCTAATGTGGTAGCAGACGCTCTCAGTAGAAGGGGCGGCGCATTTATGTTGACAACGCAGAAGCATATCTTAGAAGACCTTCAGGAGATGGGCATAGAAGTTATACTTCCTAATGATATAGGAATTCTGGCAAGTCTACAAGTTCAATCCGACTTGGTAGGCAGGATCAAGGCGGCCCAGGCACAAGACCCAAGGATTCAGAAGCTTAGGGCAGAATATGAGTCAGGGCTCAGGAAAGAGATGCAAATTCACGAAGATGGTACGCTTAGGTTTGGATCACGTCTATGTGTACCTAGTGGAGATATCAGACAGGAAGTTATGATAGAAGCTCACAGTTCTCAGTATTCTATACATTCTGGAGGGACCAAGATGTACCAAGATATCAAGCAACATTTCTGGTGGAACGGGATGAAGAGGGAGATAGCTAGATTTGTCTCCCGTTGCTTGGTATGTCAACAAGTGAAGGCAGAACAGCAGAGGCCAGTTGGATTATTGCAACCACTTCCTATCCCGAAATGGAAGTGGGAGCATTTTACAATAGACTTTGTGACCGGTTTACCGAGATCACCAAGTGGTAAAGACGTTATTTGGGTGATAGTCGACCGGCTTACAAAGGTAGCATATTTTCTTCCTTTCAGAGTAGGGCAATCTACAGAAAAGTTGGCAGAGTTATATATGCAACAGATAGTCAGGCAGCATGGAGTCCCTGTCAGTATTATGTCAGACCGAGATACCTGCTTTACATCATATTTTTGGAAGAGCTTACATCATAGTCTGGGTACCAAGTTAAGATTTAGCACGGCTTACCATCCGCAGACGGACGGGCAATCAGAAAGGACAATTCACACCTTGGAAGATATGTTGCGAGCTTGCACTCTGGATTTTGGAGGATCTTGGGAAAGCCACCTGCACTTAGTTGAGTTCTCATACAACAACAGTTATCATGCCAGTATCCAGATGGCGCCATTTGAGGCACTATATGGTAAGAAGTGTAGATCGCCGCTAGCATGGGATGATATCGGGGAAAGGAAGATACTAGGCCCAGAAATGATTATCCAGATGGTTGAAGTGATTAAGGGAATTAGAGAGCGACTTCGTGTTGCGCAGGATCGGCATCGTCATTGGGCAGACCAGCATCGTAGGCCGCTAGAGTTTTCTGTTGGGGACCACGTGTTCTTGCGGATCTCACCTACCCGTGGGGTCATTAGATTTGGCGTTCGCGGGAAGTTGAGTCCACGATACGTAGGCCCATTTATTATCCTTGATAGGGTAGGCGATGTTGCTTATCGTTTGTCCCTTCCACCTTCGTTACGAGAGGTGCATGACGTGTTTCATGTATCTCAATTGCGAAGGTATGTATCGGACCCCAGCCATATCCTCGATCATTCAGAACTGGTTGTTGGTACCAACCTGTCTTACGAGGAGCAACATGTGTCTATCTTGGACCGAAGGGAGAAGATACTCAAGAACCGAACAATTAACCTTGTCCGGGTTGCTTGGGGTCATCACTCTTTGGGAGAGTCAACGTGGGAACGTGAGGATGATATCTGATCACGGTATCCACATCTGTTTGACTCACAAGGTATATCTTTTCTGTGTACCTTGATTGTCTTGATTCCTCATGCTTATCACCTTATGGGTAGAATTGCTTGATACCGTAGATTGTTAAATATAGATATGTTACTTGCTATGGATATTGTAAAATGATTGCTTGATTAAATTGCTTGTACTTAGATTAGCTTAGCCCCGATGTTTCTATCCTGCTTGAATTTGAAATTCCGAGGACGGAATTTTTCTAAGGAGGGTAGAGATGTCACTCTCCGTTCCCAGAATGCGTATTTTTATACATGTACAACTCATGTGTATTTATTTAATATTTATCATGTATTATCCTGTATTTAAATTCCTTTAATTTCATGTCAATCAATTAATCTGCTCTTTAAATTTTCATGTTAATTTATTTTCTGCAATTATATTTCTGCAACTTTATTTCCTGCTTTTATTCTCTGCTTTAGCTAGGCTTTGGGTTCGGGTTGGCTTTGGTCGGATCCCCTACAACCCGACCCATTGGACCCATTGGACCCATTGGACCCGGCCCATTAGCTCCCACCTACCACCCCTTCCATATTTAAAGCCACCCTCTCCATTCTCTCTCCTCATTACTCATTCTCACCATTACTCCTTTTCTTCTTCTTCTTCATTACTCTCTCCACCTACCAAACCGTAGGCAAGTACAACTTGCTCCCCATAAGAACCCATATTTTTGTAGTTCATTTGTCTTCCTTTCATGATCCTAAGAGAGTTTAGAACTTGGCATTTTTCATTTCGAAGTCTTAATTTTTGTAGATCTAGAAATTAGTATTTTCGGATTTTTGTGGTCTTGATCTATCAAACTTCTTTGTTTGCAAGTTTTGATGGTTCCATGTTATAGAGAATTTTATTCTACCCAATTTTGACCTTTGAAAAGTGGGATTTTGACTTGTTTTGACCAAGTTATGGACTTTTGAAGCTTTGGAGTGCAACCATGGAGTTCTTGCTGTTTGGGGAAGACAGTGAGCAGTGTATGCTAGCTTTTTAGCTTGCGTCACTGAGCTGTGCGCGCTCTTTAGCGCAGCGCAGTATAGAGTCCATACGCTGCCTTTTTAGGTAGCGTGTGTCTTGCATACGCAGCCTTTTGGAAGCGTATGACTTGCATACGCTCACTTGGATGGTCAGGAGTCGTATGGAGTCCATACGCTACCTTTTGGGAGCGTATGACTTGCATACGCTCACTTGGATGGTCAGGAGTCGTATGGAGTTCATACGCTGCCTTTTGGAAGCGTATGACTTGCATACGCTCACTTGGATGGTAAAGAGTCGTATGGAGTCCATACGCTGCCTTGAAGAGGAGTCGTATGGAGTCCATACGCTAGCTTGACCTGAGCGTAGCATGACTTGAGCGTAGCTTGACCTGAGCGTACGCTGACATGAGCGTAGGCTGACATGAGAGTAGCCTGCTTACCCTGGATCTTCTATAGCCCTGTATATTGATATTTTATTAGATATTTAACGTCCATTTTATATCCTTACGCCTTTTGGCATAAACTTGATAAAATCATAATATGTTAATATTTCTGTTAATTATAGATTATTACGTGGGATGTACCATGTATCGTGAATTGAGTTATAGATACCCCGATTGACTGGGACTTGACCATGAGAGTTATAGACTCGACCCCATTTAATGCTAATCGACTTTCATGCCTTGTCACCATTGATGACGATAGTTATCTTGACTAAATTGATCATGCGTTCCTAGTTGGAACAAAGAGACTGGCTAGTCGTCTTATTGAATTAAATGAATGAGACACGTTCATGTTATGAACTATTGTAATCGACTGGCTGATCCCGAATATTGACATACATGCACATGCAGGCTTCAATCTATTTATTTATTTATTTACTTATTTATTTTCTACAAAAGAAGCATGTGTACTTTATGGTCAAGGCAT
Organism: Iris pallida; assembly: GCA_029216955.1. NCBI lineage: Eukaryota > Viridiplantae > Streptophyta > Magnoliopsida > Asparagales > Iridaceae > Iris > Iris pallida. The sequence goes on from JANAVB010019941.1 coordinate 39,333, forward strand.
GATTACCGTGGTTAGATTTGATTGTTGCATTACGCTATGTAAGACCTGCAACCTAACCGCACTGGTATCGTTGTAGAGTTGTGCATATCGTACCCCGTACGAAAGTACTCATTTAAATGACCATGATCCACGGCATGGGATTTCACTCAACGTAGAGACTATTAAGTTAAATAAAATAATGATTGCATGGAGAGAATGGATTCTCGAGTTCTTACATGGCAGCCCCCTTGGGACGAGTAGTATCCGACGGGCCGGCTGGTTCCCACAGATACTGTAAATCTGCCACACGGGCAGGGAATAGTATCTGCTTATATTATTATTGTATATTGTATATTGACGGGCGTCCTGCTAGGACTCGTCTAATTCATGCATGGCGTACATGATTAACTGGATAGACTAGCCTTGCTTGCACATAGTAAGAACTGAGGAATCCCTAATTGCATTATTCCAGGATAACTTGGAACACACAGTAGCAAGCCGTAGTAGTTGAATAGCTGTTTAAATTGACTTGTTTGTGTACTGTACTACTCTGTTACCTAACTGGGATGATCAGAATATCAGGACGTGACGGGCCAACTTCTGTCCTTATTTGGTTGGGAGGTTGGTTCGAAGTATCGTGATGTGATGTGAATCCTAGTGGAAAGCAGAGATTTATTATTATATTCTCTTACTTACTGGTTTTAGTTCTCATGTCGTGCTTCCTTGTGGTACTTGCTATTAGAGGTCTAACCTCTCTGGTTTTGCATGGCCAGATTTAGAGCCGGTCCCCGAGGATCCAGCTTACTTCTACCTCCAAGATGGTCAACACTAGAGGGATGATCGCAGGAGGACTCGAGTGGGTTTCTTACTTCCCCGCTCGTTTTGTTATCTACTTTATACTTAGCTGTTTGGCACCGACATGTTAGTCGGATTATCTTGTACTTACTTTTACATAATTGTAATTAAAGTCAGACTGCAGCTGATAACAATTGTGTATACCTTTGCTACATCAATCTGGCTATGTTTTGTAAAGCCAGATATCAAGAACATTTTGACAGAGCGTTTGGGACGCCTTACTACTTTATCTTACATGTTCTCTATTTTCTGTTTTCTTGTTTTGAATGATTGAGATAATAGATGTATAATGACCATAGTAAGACTTTTATGTAGTATGCATCCCCTCGTCTGGTTAGACAGCATTGATCGTATTATACGGTATTCATCTACCCGTAATACGTAGCTGGCTGAGTCATTCCCCCGCTCTCCAGTATTCTGGTTCTGGGGCATGATACTATTTGTGACACTTATTACGGACAGGAGCCTGGAGGCACCTATGAGCCAGTCGATGTTGCTCTAGACTTAGAAGCTGAGGAAGTCTAGTACCTATTTTGTAGTTCATTGGACTTTGTATTAGAGACATCAGTTTACTTTTCATTTCCTGGAATTGTAATAACTTTTAGACTTGTATTTGATTCTGGGATTCGATATTAGATGCTGTGGTTTATATTCATTATTATCTGGATTTATAGTTTTTTCTAGAGATTGGTACAGCTTACTTCATCGTGTCTAACGACGAAGGCTGGACGTGTCCGACTCGTGTCACTTCCCATTCCCAGAATATGTATTTTTAGAATGCATGTATTATTTAAATGTAAATATTTTAATATTTATCATGTATTATTCTGTATTTAAATCCCTTTAATTTTATGTTAATTTATTTCCTGCAATTATTGTTCTGTATTTTACTTTCTGCATTTTATTCTCTGCTTTAGCTTTGCTATGGGTTCGGCTCAGATTGGTTTAATTATGTTGGTTCATCATGAACCGAAATAAACCCCCACCTACCACCACTCTTTCATTTAAAACCCCAAACCCTTTCTCTCTCTTCATTACTTCTTTTTATTACTCTTCTTCTTCCTCATAACTCTCCCACCAACCTAGGAGAGCAAGGCAAGTGCCAACTTGCTTCTTGATGGATCCCCATTTTTTATTGTTCCATCATCTTTCCTATTTGATTCTAAGTCTCTTTAGTACTTAGCATTTTCAATTTCCATGGCTTATTTGTTGCAGATCTAAGTTTGATATATTTTTGGTTTTTCTTGGTTTTGATCTCTAAAACTTACTTATTTTCGAAAACTAATGGTTCTATGTTGTAGAGAATTCAATTTCATGCAGTTTTGGCTTTTGTTTCGCTTGATTGACTTCGGATGAGTAAGTTATGGCCATTGCAAGTTTTCAGAACTTTCATGGCTGAACTGGCTGCTTGGGGACGATAAACCCCATGCGCCGGGAACCCCATGCGCCCGGGAGGCCATGCGCCGTGAAGTCCCGGCAACGCATTCTTTGACTCCGAGCGTGTCATGCGCGTAGGTTCCTTACGCGTATGTACTGAAGACGCAACGTGAGTATCCCATGCGCCGATTGTGCAGGAATCACAGCGCATGATATTTATTTCCCACAGCCGCATGAATTTTTATTCCTCAGGCGCATGAGATTATTTATTTCCCAATCATTCCTCAGCGCATGGATTATTTATTTTTCAATCTCATTCCTCAGCGCATGATATTTATTTCCCACAGCCGCATTCCCACAGCGCATGAGTTTATTTATTTCCCAATCATTTCCTCAGCGCATGAGTTTATTTATTTTCCAATCATTTCCTCAGGCGCATGATATTATTTATTTTCCAACCTTTCCCACAGCGCATGAGATTTATTTATTTCCCAATCATTTCCTCAGGCGCATGAGATTATTTATTTCCCAATCATTCCTCAGCGCATGGATTATTTATTTCCCAATCTCATTCCTCAGCGCATGATATCTATTTCCCACAGCCGTATTCCCACAGCACATGAGTTTATTTATTTCCCAATCATTTCCTCAGGCGCACGATATTATTTATTTCCCAACCTTTCCCACAGCGCATGATATTATTTATTTTCCAATCATTTCCTTAGCGCATGAGTTTATTTATTTCCCAATCATTTCCTCAGGCACGTGATATTATTTATTTCCCAACCTTTCCCACAGCGCATGAGATTTATTTATTTCCCAATCATTTCCTCAGGCGCGTGATATTATTTATTTCCCAACCTTTCCCACAGCGCATGAGATTTATTTATTTCCCAATCACTTCCTCAGGCGCATGAGATTATTTATTTCCCAATCATTTCCTCAGGCGCATGAGATTATTTATTTCCCAATCATTATTTATCTCCCAATTTTATTTTCCGAATTTGACATTAATGAACATGGATGGTTATCTTGATTAATTATTGATCATGCGTTCCTAGATGGAACTAAGAGACTGGCTAGTCGTCTTATTGAATTAAATGGAACAAGACACGTTCATATTTGAAATAGATTGGCCAATCCCGAATATTGACATACAGGCACACATGCAGGCTTCAATTTATTAATTTATTTATTTTACTATAAAAGAAGCATGTGTACTTTATGGTCAAGGCATGATTGTTCCATGGTTAGTTTGGATTGTTGCATTACGCTATGTAAGACCTACAACCTAACCGCACGGGCATCGTTGTAGAGTTGTGCATATCGTACCCCGTACGAAAGTACTCATTCCGAATGACCATGATCCACGGCATGGGATTTCACTCAACGTAGAGACTATTAAGTTAAATAAAAATAATGATTGCATGGAGAGAATGGATTCCTGAGTTCTTACATGGCAGCCCTCTTGGGACTAGTAGTGCCCGACAGGCCGGCTGGTCCCCACAGATACTGCAAACCTGCCACACGGGCATGGAGCGGTATCTGGTTATACTATTTATTGTATATTGTATATTGTATATTGATGACGGGCGTCCTGCTGGGACTCGTCTAATTCATGATTGGCGCAATTGATTGATTGGATCGACTAGCCTTGCTTGTCCATAGTAAGAACTGAGAAATCTTTATTGCATAATTCCAGGATAACTTGGAACTCACAGTAGCAAGCCGTAGGAGTTGGATGGCCGTTTAAGTTGATTTATTTGTGTAATGTACCTACTCTGTTACCTAACTGAGATGATCAGAGCATCAGGACATGACGGGCCAAGTTCTGTCCTTGTTTGGTTGGGAGGTTGGTTCGAAGTGTCATGATGTTATGTGAATCCCAGTAGCAAGCAGAAATCTATTATTATATTCTCTTAATTACTGGTTTTAATTCCTCATATCGTGCTTCCTTGCGGTACTTGCTATTAGAGGTCTAACCTCTCTGGTTTTGCATGGCCAGATTTAGAGCCGGTTTCCGAGGACTCAGCTTACCTCTACCTCCAAGATGGTCAATACTAGAGGAATGATCGCAGGAGGACTCGAGTGGGTTCCTTACTTCTCCGCTCGTTTTGTTAATTACTTTACATTTTGCCGCTTGGCACCGACATGTTAGTCGAATTGTCTTGTACTTACTTTTACATAATTGTAATTAAGTCAGACTACAGCTGATAACAATTGTGTATATGTTGCTATATCACCTGGCTATGTTTTGTAAAGCCAGATTTCAAGAACATTTTGACTAAGCGTTTGGGACGTCTTATTGCTTATTCTTAAATGTTCTCTGTTATTGCTTCTTATTTGAATGATTGAGACAATAGATGTGAAGTGACCATAGCGAGACTTTCATGTAGTATGCACCCCTTGTCTTTTAGACAGCATTGATCGTATTATACGGTATTCATCTACCCGTAATACGTAGCTGGCTGAGTCATTCCCCCGCTCTCCAGTATTCTGGTTCTGGGCGTGACAAAGTTTTAGTGGTGGCCCATGCAGGTCTCATTTCAGACTTGTGGGGTGTTTTAATTTATAGGATGTCTCAATCACGCATGTTCCCTCTTGATCTCATGATCCGTTACTCTCGACTCTAGCTTGACATTCCGGTATCCTTTGACTTCATTGATCTTTCCTGTCCGATCATTTGATTGTTCTTTTGTCCCTTTCCTTAGGGGCACTTCGTCCGTATCTGCCAGGACTGGACAACAACAACAACAACAAGAGCAGTACGGACAACCTAACCATGTTGGTCAGCAACAAGGGCCGGTACTAACTCAAAAGGCTATTCAAGAAGAAGTGATAGTGGAAGCAGCAGCTGGATCGCGGTATCCGGATGTTCCACCACCACCAACAGTTCCACCTACCCCTGTGGGAGTAGACACACCAGCCCTTCTGGAGATCATGAGAGGGATGATGGCTACTCAGTAACATCAGATGTTAGCCCAGCAGCGTATACACGCTCAGTTACAAGAGCAGAATGTACTACTTAACCAAGGATTGCAGACAGCTTTGGAAAAAGGGGCAAGGACAGATTCAGGAGCGTCAGCCAGGTTTTGCAAGTTCAACCCCCGTCGTTTCGAGGGCACGGAAGATGTCATCTCAGCAGATGCGTGGCTTAAGGATATTGAGGCTATTCTGACAGCCGCTAAGGTGCCGGCAGAAGAACGTGTGGATCAAGTAAAGTTGTTACTTTAGGATCTCGCACGTGATTGGTGGGAATCGGAGAAAGTAGGCATCAGACGTCCTGTTGCTTGGGACGATTTTACTGCAAGGTTCAAGACGAAGTTCTATGGAGTTGTGGCACAGTTTGAGCTGCAACAGAAGTTTATCAACCTCAAGCAGGCCGGCAAGACGGTAGATGCTTACGCAACGGAGTTCTGCAGATTGAGTAGGTTCGCCCCAGAGATGGTAGCAACGGAGGGCCAGAGGGCTATGAGGTTCCAGCAAGGGTTTCATCTTGAGCTCTTGCAATTGATAGAAGGGCACAATTACCAGACTTTTGATGAAGTATTAACGGCAACTCGAAGGCATGAGATAACCATTCAGAGGATCACGGCAAGGACTGGAGGTCAGAAGAGATCGTACAGTCAGATTGAAGGAGGAGGGGGAGCAGCGCCCCGAACAACAGCACCATCCCTTGGCATTCGCATTCACGATGTAGCAATGCGAGGGCCAGCACCACCACCAAGGCAACAACAACAGCAACAGAAGAAGAACCAGCAACCCCCAGCGGGCTGCACTTATTGTGGAAAGATGGGGCACACTAGAGATGTGTGTCGGACATTGAACAGACTGTGTTTGATATGTGGAAATCCAGATCATCGGGTTACCATATGTCCTATGAATTCGAGGTCAGGAGGACCAGTACAGCAGTTTCCTGCTCTGCCAGCACCAGGAGCAGGACAGTATCGAGGACCCGCAGTGGCAGTGAGACCATTGGCCCAGCGTCCGTTAATGCCACAGGCTCAGATGTTTCGACAGCAGGGACCGCCGATGCAGCAACACCAGCACAGACCACCCCAGCATCACCAGGACAGGGGCTAGCGGCAGCACCAGGCTAGGCCGCAGCATGGAAACCAGCAAGGAGGTCGAGGGCAGGCATTCACTCTGTCCTTGGAAGAGGCATTAGCATCGGGAGATGTTGTGGCAGGTAACATTCTTGTCGCCTCTTATCCCGCAGTAGCATTGTTTGATTCGGGAGCATCACACTCATTTATATCTGCATAATTTGCAACACGGCTAGGAATGGAGTTCGAGGCATTGCCAGGGAGGTTGAATATACTCACTGGTAATGGGCTCGTAGGAGTTAGTAGAGTTATTCTAGCGTGTAGCGTTGTAGTTTGCGGGCATTCCTTACCCGCCCGGTTGATAGAATTTCCTGTTGGAAATTTCGACGTTATCTTAGGCATGAACTGGCTGAAAGACAGTCATGCGACAATAGATTGTCATAGTGGGAGTGTATCTTTTGATATTCCAAGCATGAAGCGGTTTACCTTAGTCAGATCAGTAGCAACTCAACAAGAGCAGGGAGTAGTGACGGCAATGGAAGAAGTTCAAGTTTCGAAGGTAGTTGAAGAGTTTCTAGACGTATTTCCTGAAGAACTTTCAGGTCTACCACCAGTTAGAGATATTGAGTTCAGTATAGATTTGGTACCTGGAACTAAACCGATATCAGATCGGGTTTACAGAATGGCGGATTCAGAGCATGCCAAGGTATATCAGCACATAGAGGAACTGAAGGAGAAGAAGTTTATCCACGCTAGCATATCACCATGGGCAGCACCAGGTACTTGTAGGGAAGAAGGATGGGTCATCCAGATTGTTCATCGATTACAGGAAGCTTAACGCGACAACAGTGAAGAACAAGTACCCACTACCCAGGATCGACGACTTATTTGATCAGTTGAGCAAAGCTAGAGTTTTCTCCAAGATAGATCTTCGTTCAGGGTATCATCAAGTGAGGGTTCGGAAGGAAGACATTCCCAAGACAGCACTTAGGTCAAAGTATGGGCATTATGAATTCTTAGTAATACCGTTTGGTTTGACCAATGCTCCAGCAATCTTTATGGATTTAATAAACCGCATCTTTATGCCATACTTAGATCAGTTTGTCGTTGTGTTTCTTGACGACATTCTCGTATAATCTGCTAGTGAAGAGGAGCATGAAGACCACCTCCGGAAGGTGTTACAGGTTCTGAGAGATAACCAGTTGTACGCCAAGCTCAGTAAATGTGAGTTTTGGTCGGATCACATTTCATTTTTGGGTCATATCATATCAGGAGCTGGAGTAGCAGTAGATCCCAAGAAGGTAGAAGCAGTAGAGAGTTGGCCAGTACCCAAGACCGTAGCTGATGTGCGGAGTTTCTTGGGATTGGCAGGATATTACAGAAGGTTTGTATCAGACTTTGCAAGGCTTTCAGCACCTATGACCCGCTTGATACGGAAGGATGTACCATTTGTCTGGTCGGCAGAATGCCAGGCATCATTTGAGAATCTGAAGCAGAAGTTGATATCAGCGCCTATTCTTACATTGCCAGTTGGACCCAGAGATTTTACAGTATATTGTGATGCGTCAGGTAAAGGACTTGGATGTGTCCTCATGCAGCATGGGAAGGTGATAGCATACGCATCTAGGCAACTTTGGGACCACGAGAAGAATTACCCAACTCATGATTTGGAGTTGGCGGCAGTAGTATTTGTTTTGAATCTATGGAGGCATTACTTATATGGTGATCGAGTAGACATGTACACAGACCATAAAGGTCTGAAGTACATCTTTACTCAGAAGGAGCTGAACATGAGGCAGAGAAGATGGTTGGAGTTGATCAAGGACTATGACGTGGAGCTTCAGTATCATCCAGGCAAGGCTAATGTGGTAGCAGACGCTCTCAGCAGGAGAGGTGGCGCATTTATGTTAACAACACAGAAGCATATCTTAGAAGACCTTCAGGAGATGGGCATCGAGGTTTTACTTCCTAGTGATGTAGGAGTTCTGGCGAGTCTACAAGTTCAATCCAACTTGGTAGATAGGATCAAGGCAGCTCAGGCACAAGACCCAAGGATTCAGAAGCTTAGGACAGAATGTGAGTCAGGACTCAGGAAGGAGATGCAAATTCATGAAGATGGTACGCTTAGGTTTGGATCACGCCTATGTGTGCCTAGTGGAGATATCAGACAGGAGGTTATGACAGAAGCTCACAGTTCTCAATATTCTATACACCCTGGAGGGACCAAGATGTACCAAGATATCAAGCAGCACTTCTGGTGGAATGGGATAAAGAGGGAGATAGCTAGATTTGTTTCCCGTTGCTTGGTATGTCAGCAAGTGAAGGCAAAACAACAGAGGCCAGCTGGATTATTGCAACCGCTTTCTATCCCAGAATGGAAGTGGGAGCATATCACAATGGACTTTGTGACCGGTTTACCGAGATCACCAAGTGGTAAGGATGCTATTTAGGTAATCGTAGATCGGCTTATGAAGGTGGCGCACTTTCTTCCTTTCAGAGTAGGGCAATCTACAGAAAAGTTGGCAGAGTTGTATATGCAGCAGATAGTCAGGCAGCATGGAGTCCCTGTCAGCATTGTGTCAGACCGAGATACCCGTTTCACATCACATTTCTGGAAGAGCTTACATCATAGTCTGGGTACCAAGTTAAGATTTAGCACGGCTTACCATCCGCAGACAGACGGGCAATCAGAAAGGACAATTCAGACCCTAGAAGATATGTTGCGAGCTTGCACCCTAGATTTTAGAGGATTTTGGGAGAGCCACCTGCACTTAGTTGAGTTTTCTTATAACAACAGTTATCAAGCCAGTATCCAGATGGCGCCATTTGAAGCACTATATGGTAAGAAGTGTAGGTCGCCACTAGCATGGGATGATATCGGGGAGAGAAAGATGTTAGGCCCAGAAATGATTGTTCAGACAGTTGAATTTGTCAAAGGAATTAGAGAGCGACTTCGAGTTGCACAGGATCGGCATCGTCATTGGGCAGACCAGCATCGTAGGCCGCTAGAATTTTCTGTTGGGGACCACGTGTTCTTGCGGATCTCACCTACCCGTGGGGTCATTAGGTTTGGCGTTCGCGGGAAGTTGAGTCCGCGGTACGTAGGCCCATTTGTTATTCTTGATCGGATAGGCGATGTTGCTTATCGTTTATCCCTTCCACCTTCGTTACGAGAGGTGCACGACGTATTTCATGTATCTCAGTTGCGAAGGTATGTATCGGACCCAAGCCATGTCCTTGATCATTCTGAGCTGGTTGTTGGTACCAACCTGTCTTACGAGGAACAGCCTGTGTCTATTTTGGACCGAAGAGAGAAGACACTCAAGAACCGAACAATTAACCTTGTCCGGGTTGCTTGGGGTCATCACTCTCTAGGAGAGTCAACGTGGGAACGTGAGGATGATATCCGTTCACGGTATCCGCACATGTTTGACTCACAAGGTATATTTCCTTCTGTATACCTTGATTGTCTTAACTCTTCATGCTTGTCACCTTGTGAGTAGAATTACTTAATGTTGTAGATTGTTAGATATAGATACATTACTTGTTATTATCATTGTAGAATGATTGCTTACTCAGTTGTTTATACTTAGAATAATTTAGCTTCGATATTTCTATCATGCTTGGATCTGAAATTCCGAGGACGGAATTTTTCTAAGGAGGGTAGAGATGTCACTTCCCATTCCCAGAATACGTATTTTTAGAATGCATGTATTGTTTAAATATAAATATTTCAATATTTATCATGTATTATTCTGTATTTAAATCCCTTTAATTTCATGTTAATCTATTTCCTGCAATTATTGTTCTGCATTACTTTCTACATTTTATTCTCTGCTTTAGCTTTGCTATGGGTTCGGCTCAGATTGGTTTAATTATGTTGGTTCATCATGAACCGAAATAAACCCCCACCTACCACCACTCCTTCATTTAAAACCCCAAACCCTTTCTCTCTCTTCATTACTTCTTTTCATTACTCTTCTTCTTCCTCATAACTCTCCCACCAACCTAGGAGAGCAAGGCAAGTGCCAACTTGCTTCTTGATGGATCCCTATTTTTTATTGTTCCATCATCTTCCCTATTTGATTCTAAGTCTCTTTAGTACTTAGCATTTTCAATTTCCATGGCTTATTTGTTGTAGATCTAAGTTTGATACATTTTTGGTTTTTCTTGGTTTTGATCTCTAAAACTTACTTATTTTCGAAAACTAATGGTTCTATGTTGTAGAGAATTCAATTTCATGCAGTTTTGGCTTTTGTTTCGCTTGATTTCGACTTCGGATGAGTAAGTTATGGCCATTGCAAGTTTTCGGAACTTTTATGGCTGAACTGGCTGCTTGGAGACGATGAACCCCATGCGCCGGGAACCCCATGCGCCCGGGAGGCCATGCGCCGTGAAGTCCCGGCAACGCATTCTTTGATTCCGAGCGTGTCATGCGCGTAGGTTCCTTACGCGCATGTACTGAAGACGCAACGTGAGTATCCCATGCGCCGATTGTGCAGGAATCACAGCGCATGATATTTATTTCCCACAGCCGCATGAATCTTTATTCCTCAGGCGCATAAGATTATTTATTTCCCAATCATTCCTCAGCGCATGGATTATTTATTTCCCAATCTCATTCCTCAGCGCATGATATTTATTTCCCACAGCCGCATTCCCACATCGCATGAGTTTATTTATTTCCCAATCATTTCCTAAAGCGCACGATATTATTTATTTCCCAATCATTTCCTCAGCGCATGAGTTTATTTATTTCCCAATCATTTCCTCAGGCGCGTGATATTATTTATTTCCCAACCTTTCCCACAGCGCATGAGATTTATTTATTTCCCAATCATTTTCTCAGGCGCATGAGATTATTTATTTCCCAATCATTCCTCAGCACATGGATTATTTATTTTCCAATCTCATTCCTCAGCGCATGATATTTATTTCCCACAGCCGCATTCCCACAGCGCATGAGTTTATTTATTTTCCAATCATTTCCTCAAGCGCACGATATTATTTATTTCCCAACCTTTCCCACAGCGCATGATATTATTTATTTCCCAATCATTTCCTCAGCGCATGAGTTTATTTATTTTCCAATCATTTCCTCAGGCGCGTGATATTATTTATTTCCCAACCTTTCCCACAGCGCATGAGATTTATTTATTTCCCAATCATTTCCTCAGGCGCGTGATATTATTTATTTCCCAACCTTTCCCACAGCGCATGAGATTTATTTATTTCCCAATCACTTCCTCAGGCGCATGAGATTATTTATTTTCCAATCATTTCCTCAGGCACATGAGATTATTTATTTCCCAATCATTATTTATCTCCCAATTTTATTTTCCGAATTTGACATTAATGAACATGGATGGTTATCTTGATTAATTATTGATCATGCGTTCCTAGATGGAACTAAGAGACTGGCTAGTCGTCTTATTGAATTAAATAGAACAAGACACGTTCATATTTGAAATCGATTGGCCAATCCCGAATATTGACATACAGGCACACATGCAGGCTTCAATTTATTAATTTATTTATTTTACTATAAAAGAAGCATGTGTACTTTATGGTCAAGGCATGATTGTTCCGTGGTTAGTTTGGATTATTGCATTACGCTATGTAAGATCTACAACCTAACCGCACGGGCATCGTTGTAGAGTTGTGCATATCGTACCCCGTACGAAAGTACTCATTTCGAATGACCATGATCCACGGCATGGGATTTCACTCAACGTAGAGACTATTAAGTTAAATAAAAATAATGATTGCATGGAGAGAATGGATTCCCGAGTTCTTACATGGCAGCCCTCTTGGGACTAGTAGTGCCCGACAGGCCGGCTGGTCCCCACAGATACTGCAAACCTGCCACACGGACATGGAGCGGTATCTGGTTATACTATTTATTGTATATTGTATATTGATGACGGGCGTCCTGCTGGGACTCGTCTAATTCATGATTGGCGCAATTGATTGATTGGATCGACTAGCCTTGCTTGTCCATAGTAAGAACTGAGAAATCTTTATTGCATAATTTCAGGATAACTTGGAACTCACAGTAGCAAGCCGTAAGAGTTGGATGGCCGTTTAAGTTGATTTGTTTGTGTACTGTACCTACTCTGTTACCTAACTGAGATGATCAGAGCATCAGGACATGACGGGCCAACTTCTGTCCTTGTTTGGTTGGGAGGTTGGTTCGAAGTGTCATGATGTTATGTGAATCCCAGTAGCAAGCAGAGATCTATTATTATATTCTCTTAATTACTGGTTTTAATTCCTCATATCGTGCTTCCTTGCGGTACTTGCTATTAGAGGTCTAACCTCTCTGGTTTTGCATGGCCAGATTTAGAGCCGGTTCCCGAGGACTCAGCTTACCTCTACCTCCAAGATGGTCAATACTAGAGGAATGATCGCAGGAGGACTCGAGTGGGTTCCTTACTTCTCCGCTCGTTTTGTTAATTACTTTACATTTTGCCGCTTGGCACCGACATGTTAGTCGGATTGTCTTGTACTTACTTTTATATAATTGTAATTAAGTCAGACTGCAGCTGATAACAATTGTGTATATGTTGCTATATCACCTGGCTATGTTTTGTAAAGCCAGATTTCAAGAACATTTTGACTAAGCGTTTGGGACGCCTTATTGCTTATTCTTAAATGTTCTCTGTTATTGCTTCTTGTTTGAATGATTGAGACAATAGATGTGAAGTGACCATAGCGAGACTTTCATATAGTATGCACCCCCTTGTCTTTTAGACAGCATTGATCGTATTATACGGTATTCATCTATCCGTAATACGTAGCTGGCTGAGTCATTCTCCCGCTCTCCAGTATTCTGGTTCTGGGGCGTGACAACTCGTGTCCGATTATTCGGGAGCGGGTCGTGACAAATTGCTAATTAATTTTGATGTTGCTATGTTTGAGACAAGAATGCTGAAAAGTCTTTTTGATGTAGAGATTACCTTCAAGTACATAAATTCATATTTTATTGAGAATAACTTTTATTTATATACAGACATAAAAATAATTTTATTATTGTAAAAAACTTTCAGAACCACTAGTTAATGAATTATCAAGCATGAATTTGACTGTTTTAAAAGCTGGTACTTAAACCACCAAAAATCGAACCCCTCGTAACCGTTTATTTCCGCTACTCTAAAAACGTCTCATAACCGCTACCCCCATAATTGTCAAGTAGACCCTAAGCATGTAACTACTATAATCAGAATTACATGAATTTTAAGATATAATTGATTTGAATAAAAAAAGATGTAATATAATCTAGTTTATAATCACGATTACATTACATCCAAAAAAATTGTCCAACCAAACATCTGAATTGAAATTACAACGTAATGACAGTTATATTATGTTCCTATAAACCAAACGAGCCCTAAGGGTCTGCTTGGATTGAGGGTTAAGAAAGTAACGTGAGGGAAAGTTAAGTGAGGAGAAAATAAAATCATGCTTGGTTTGAGGGTGGAGGTTTAGGAGGGAGGGTTATAGAGGGTAAAATGACGGTTTATTTCACCCTATTTTGTCCATTTTTTACCCCAAATCAGAGGGTTAACGCGGAGGATTGAGGGTTTTGTTTAAAAAGTCATAAATTCCCCTTATTTGTTTTATAAAATATTATGATTTTTTTCTCTATTTTTTCTTATTTTCAACATGTTAATCCGTAGCTTCGAAGATACTTTGATTTCAATTAAATTTAATTTTATGACATATGTAATAAGATTATTTTGGTAACTATCATATTTTTATTAATCCTCCTCTCACTCAAAACCTCCAATCCAAGAAAGAGTTATTAAACACCCCCACTTAACTCTCCCTCCAATTCAAACAAGATTTTATGTATCGAATCTACTCCCCTTCACTTAACTTTTTCTCATTTAATCCCACTTAACTCTACTTTTTTTTGGCTAATTATATAGGCAAAACCAAAAGTGATCGGGGCTAGCCCATTTTTTCAATTTTTCTGGCAGTCCAGTTTCTAACAGCCCAGTTTCTAACAAGGACTGATAGGATCTAACAAGGACTACCACAATGGGATAGCCCCGATCACTTTTGGCTGTGCCCATATAATTAGCCCTTTTTTCCTTCAATCCAAGTAGACCCTAACAATTAGCAATACAGAAAATTTGGTTGAAATAGAATTAGGATTTTTCTAAAGACACCACAAAATTTACTTGGGGACAGCCCAAGCAGGTGGAGATTTTGCTGGGGGGCACCCACAATTTGCTTGGGGGCAGCCAAATATTAGAGTTTTTCTCCTTCCTCCTCCTCCTCCTCCTCCTTCCTCCAGCGGATGTGGGTGCGGTGTGGGTACTCCAGCCGCGCGAGGAGGAGCACACAGACGTTGGGCGACCAGAGCATGAGGAGCCTGGAGAGGAAGTAGAGGACGAAGGAGAGGACGAGGAGCGGGCGGCGGCCGTATAGGTCGGAGGCGGCGCCGGAGAGGAGGGTGACGAGGGTGGCGCCAACGAGGGACGCGGCGACGACGAGACTGCTGCTGCTGCTCCTCTCTCCTCCTCCTTCCCATCTGCTGCTGCTGCTTCTTCTTCTCCGAGGACTGCCAGCAAGTTTACAGTCCTAACATAATGTTAGGACTGCCAACTTGACTGAAGTTTACAGTCCTAACATAATGTTAGGACTGCCAACTTGCTGGCAGTCCTAGGACTGCCAGCATGTTGGCAGTTCTACTTGCTGAAAAAAATTGGGCTAGCCCCAAATAAAAAAATGGATGACAAACTTGTAATATTTTTTAACATTTTTTGGCTAGCTCAAGTAAAAAGTGTGGTGCCCTTAGGAAAAAAAAAAAACCTAGAATTAGGAGAAGAAAACAAGAACGGCACAATCTCGAGTCATATTTTGGTCAGACAAGTACTGGTATAAACCCTAATTCTTCCTTCTTTTCTACTGTCATATGCATCAATAATCAGTAAAAAAGGATCATTCTTCCTGATCCATAGCATCTATGGCTGCTGCGAAGTGGGCCCAGAAGTCGGTGGTGATCCCTCCACACAACCGAGGCTGCCATCTCGTCACACCCATAGTAAGGAATTGCTTCTTTCCATCAAAAAAAATAAAATAAAGTTCTCATCTTTCTTTTTTATTTTTAAATTTTTTGTTCACTTGTTCAAAAATTCATTTCTC
This sequence comes from Iris pallida, assembly GCA_029216955.1. Lineage (NCBI taxonomy): Eukaryota > Viridiplantae > Streptophyta > Magnoliopsida > Asparagales > Iridaceae > Iris > Iris pallida. Next base: position 54,743 of record JANAVB010019941.1, read on the forward strand.
CCATGATCATTAGTTTTTTTTTTTTTTTTTTAAAATATGATATCAGTGAGGAGTCTTGGTAGAGTTGGGTTCTCTTGGACAAAGTTGTGTTGGATTGAGGAAAAACTCTATAAGAGCATCTCCAATGCAATTGGGACTTGGGAGTTTGAAAAAAGTTGTTGCCACATGAGAAATAACAAGTTTTCATTGAAAAGAATCTTTCTCTAATGCAAATGTCACACAACGTTTCTACACCGACCGCGGTTTCAAGCGCAGCTGAAACCGCGACCACGTGTCGGCTTTGGATTGGTCGGTTTTTCCGACCTACGTTAGCAGGGGGGTGTTTTTTTTTTCTTTTTTCTGGGGCCAATCAAAAGATGCCACGTGTCCCTCTCGGTTTGGTTTTCGGTTCTCTTCGGACTGAGAAGACTTTCTGAATGTCAAATAAGTTGTGAAGTTGACATGGCATGAACATGACATAGCAAATACATTGTGAAGTTGCTTGTCGAGTTCTAGACAATGCAGTTGACAATGTCTTTACCTCCACATTATCAATTATGAATAAAAATATTTAGAAATAAATAAAAAGGGAATAAGTTGTCTTGGAAATTGAAAAAGTAGTATTGTCTTCTCAATACTTTTGCATTGGAGAATATTTTTCTACTTCATTGTCTTGTGTGAATATAATCTTGCCACCCAGGAAAGACATTGTCATGTGCCTCATGCCACATAAGAATCACATCACATTACAAGACATTAGGGTTGGAGATGCTCTAAGGGCATTACATTGGTAATCCATCTCGAGGTAGGATCCGGGGTTAGCGTTCGGTTTATTAGGTTTAAACCGAACCAAAATATTCAAAACCGAATAAACCAAACTTTTAAATATCTCAAACCGAACCAAAATTAGCCATAACCAAAACTGAACCGAACGGTAATCTATTCGGTTTGTTCGGTTGGCCTATTTTTATTGTCTAGTAGGCTAGATCAAAAGTTGGAATTGTAGTTAAACTATATTAAAATTTATAATTTTTATATATACGTTTTTTGTATTTCAAAGTTGGACTAGTTGTTAAATTATCAAAGTTGGACTTTAAAACATACACATAGAATTGTTGTTTTACACAAATATATACACATTTTTAATCATAAAGTATGCATAAAATTGAGGATGTTTTCTTAATCGCGTAATTGTTATTCGGGTTTTGGTTTTGGACCGAAACCCCAAACCGAAAAAAGAATTTTAGTATTTTCAAAACGGAAACCAAATCAAAATTTGTTCGAACCGAACCTCTCTCATATTCGGTTCGTTTTTCGGTCCAAAACCGAATAATGCTCACCCCTATCTCGAGGCACACAAATATAAGGCCCGGTCCATATGACTTGAAAGAGAATCACATTACTAAGTCAAGGACCAACTAGTATATCAATACGTCAACTGTTAATTTTATGCCCACAAGCCAACCCATTAGCATAATGTGGATCATGTATATATAGACGTTTGGTTCGTAATATTAATGGATGTTTTTAAATTCCTATAACATTTATCATATTATCTTGAATTGATTATGATAAAGTCCAAGTTTAGTCGCAAGTGAACATCAAATTGATATATGATTACATCGTATGATGATTTGTACCGACATTTGTAACGAGTAAACAAAAATGTTCCTGTTTATAGGAGTATCCAATTGGGCTATGTATAATTCCGACTTTATACGGTAGCCATAAATCATAGCTATGTAAAATGATATGTTAGATCGAGCATATTAGGTATCCATGTAAAAATGAAAAGACGAACATTTACAAGCCTTTCAGAATTCTAAGTAGTACTTTACTTAATCACTAAGTAGGTATACTAAAGTTGCAGTGTATACAAATACCTTATATTTGAGACACCACAGATGTCTTATGCACTCAACTCTATATTTGATCCTAACTGTCCAGAAAAAAATAGATCAAGGGTTGGTGTGTGTTGGGTACAACAATTGTTGTACGGAGGCAGGTGAGTTGCAGGATATAGGAAATGTCCTCGCTAAAATTTCTTCAGTAGTTTCACCTCGACCAAGACTTGATAAGATATATTAGAAAAATGTGTTTTCTAAGATCATCAAGTTATGAATCAAAATGATTTATACAATGAGTTGTAGATATACTATGCTCGTTACAATATCCAATCTAAGATCGAAGACATATAAAGACAGGAGGAACATGGTTATAGGAAGTATAATAATTTTCAACATTTGTTCATGTTCTTTATTGGTGCCCTGCCACCTACCTTTGAATCAGTTGAGGACTCATGAGATACTATTAGGAGTCACAGCATACTATAGTCACTTATTACTTTCATGTGACTCATGAGGATGCTTAATAAAAAGTTTGGGTGTGGGCAATCGACATAGTTCAATTTTTTGTCTGTGACTTAATCTGTCGGAACCCGACGAATCAGACACCAACATAGTTTAGTGCTTTTCGGTATTCTATTAGGTATTTTATTTGTATTTTGGAAATTGCAACTAAATCTATGTAGGAATTAATTAAGTAGATAAATGAACTAGCACTCTAACTCAATTAAGCGGATCCTTAATTATGTCTCAAGTGAGTCTTATGGACATGGGTTTTATAATGGGCTTGTGATACCCATATGAGAAGTCCATGTATGACCAAAAGAAAGAGGAGCATACGGCTAGTTTTACATGCTAATGACAAGTGTTTTCTTACACGAAGCTTTTTCATTACTAGACGACAAGTGTTGTCCCTAGACTTTTCATGATATGGACTCTTTCTTCTATTCTTTCATGGGTTACTCTAAGAAAGAAAAGGTAGCTGCATGCCATAACTAACAGGAACCCCGAATGGGTTACTCTTTCTTATATTCAGGACTTTCTTCTATTCGGGAAGGGCAGATTGATGGGTCCCAGATCTAACAGGAACCCCGAATTTCTAACCTGGATCCGGTTCTGGACGACGGTTACGAGATGTCGGAGTGCTAAGATTGGGGGCAAGATGGGGGGCGTGCAGAGCCACCAAAAGATGCGACACCCTGCTAGAAGGAGATTGGGCGAGGGTTCGGGATTGCCGACGACGTCATGTGGCCCTAAGTTGACTGCTGGGAGATCGGCGGACTGGCGCCCCAAGCCAACTAAGGCGAAAAAAGGGAAGGACAAAGTGGAAGACCAGGGAGGTCAGGGTCCAGGACCATCTCCTCCTGGTCCCATCCCTCGTTCACAGGGGACGGCTCCCTGCCCAGTGGGAAGGTCCTGGGCTGATATTTGTAAACCGGTGGGTCCGAAAAGCCCCACATCTATGGAGTTCGTGCCGTCGAAGAAGGTCGGGAGTGGCTTCCGGGCCTTGTTCCCTGCAGAGGAGATTGAGAAGGTGACTGCCTTATGGGAAAACACGCTGGTGCTGTACGTCTTGGAAAACAAGCTATTCTATGGACATATCCGGGGTTATGCGGCCCGTGTCTGGCAGCCAAAAGATAGTATGAAGATATTTGCTATAAAAAATGGCTTCTACTATGTAAAGTTTGGGCTAGCGGAAGATGTCACCAGGATCTTGCAAGGAGGACCGTGGACGTTTGATAGCAGGCTGATCATTTTGAAAGAGTGGACTCCTGATTTGCGTTGTGAGAAGCAAGTCCTGAATGCCATTCCGGTTTGGATACACTTTTCGGAGTTTCCTGTTCGGTTTTGGAGCATTCCATTGTTGATGCGGCTGGCCAGCCTGGTGGGCACACCGATCAAGGCTGATGATGTTACAGCCTTTCGATCGAGGCTGATGTATGCCCGGATATTCGTTGAGATCTGGGCTGGCGGGGAGTTACCGAGTTTATTGGAGTATGAAGTGCCCTCTGAAGAGGTCCTAACCCAGAAAGTGGAGTACGATTGGGTTCTCCCAACCTGTTCACATTGCACTTGCTTCGGACATCTGGACAGTACATACCCGTCAGAAGGTTTACGGTCGGTGTCGACCCCGTCTTCTACTGAGATGTCTGGCCCATCACGGGCGATGGAGTCTTTATCCAGGGACGACGGGCTGGAGGACAACATGCAGGAGGGAGACTGACCGATAGAGGAGGCTAGGGGTCTGAGCCTGACTATCTCACCCCAGTCGGTTCACTCCGGTGGGACTATGGTCACCTTCTCGGCACAGAAGAGTATGGTCACCAGAGGTATGGTGGCTTCGGGGAGAGGAGCGAGGAGTTGACGGATCTTCTGAGGAGATTCTACAGTAGGAAGAGACGGACTGGACCACTGCGCGATGGTCCCCCAAGGGAGGGGATCTTTTCCCTGAAAGGAGTGAGGCACTATGTATGGACAACCCGGCTTGGGTACTGATTCTATCCCAGGTAGCGACCTAGCGTTCCTACACTACGAGGGTGGAGGAGGATATGACAGCGACAGATGTGGTACCACCCCCGGGTGCCAGTCCAGGTGACATTCAGGGGAACCTCTCCCTTAATAATTAATGGCGGTTATTGCTTGGAACGTGAGGGAAGCGTGTTCGTTAGGAAGATGGAGGGAGATTTGTGGGGTTTACACAGGGAGAAGTGTGACATCTCTGTCCTGCTGGAGACCAAGATTAAAAGGGAAAAGACTCTTGCCCGTCGGACCCCCTCTCATTGGGTCCGAATCCACAATCTAGCACTTTGTGACATGGCTAGGGTCTGGATTAGATGGAATTCAAAGAGTTGGGATAGGGACTTGGTCTTGATGTCGGAGCAGCTGATTGCCATATCTTTCACGAATAAGGATGGTTTTCAGTTCTTGCTGGGAGCGGTGTACGGCCACAACGACAGGCGGCGTCGGGAGGCCTTGTGGAGTGACATACCCAGAGTAGCTGCCGCAGCATGACTCCTTGCATCTTCCGCTTCCCCCGATGGGTGACTTCAATGTCCTGCTTCACAGAGGGGAGAAGGTAGGTGGTAGACCGGTTCCAGACTCGATCTTGTATGACTTCCAGAGATGCCTTCTCCAGGCGGGGCTTCAGGGTCTGTCGCGCTCGGGATATATCTGGACCTGGCATAACAAAGCAATCCGTAACAGGGTTGCTTGCCAGTTGGACAGAGCTCTGGACAACGGAGAGTGGTTCCGTCGCTTTCCCAATTATTTGGCTGAGGGTCTGGCCGCTGGGACGAGCGATCATTTCCCATCAGGGTTGGCTTTACTGATCGGCCTTCTGTGCGGTCGCGCCCCTTCCGGTATAACAACAGCTGGTATCTCTCAGAGGGTTACTTGGAGGCTATTACGGAGGGGCTTACTAGCCACCAGGTGGATTTGGCTCAGTATCGTATAGTACATCTGCTCAAGTCCACGAAGAAGGCTGTCCGGAGCTGGGTGAAGGGTTTGTCCAAGACCTCACTAGAAGATAAGGAGGCGGAGTTACGGACCATCCAACATTCCTTGCAATCTGATATGTTGAACGGGGACCTAGCGGCTAGAAAGAAGGTGCTGATAGGAGAAGTCAACATTCTGCGTTTGCAGAAGGAGATTAGTGCGGTCAAGCGTGCTAAGTGTTCCTTGCTTAAGGATGGTGACCGTTGCTCCAAGTTCTTCTATGATGTCATTCGGACTAGACAACATCGGAACAACATTTCTCAGCTGCTCGATGCGGAGGGTAATCTGGTGGGAGAGCTGTCTAAGATCCAATGAGAGACAGTCATCTGTCTGCGTTCCCGGTTGTAGTTACGAAGAGGTTGGTGATACTATATGGGAACAGTCTCTTACTTGCCCCTGTTACTATGGAGGAGGTGGAGGCTATAATCATGAAGGCGGATCCCAACAAAGCTCCAAGGCCAGATGGTTTTAGCAATGGGTTCTACAAGCGTCACTGGGATATTCTGAAGTTTCCGATTCTCGAGGTGGTTCAGGAATTCTTCACCAAGGGGAAGCTGCTGAAGGAGCTAAACCACACCTTCTTGACCCTTGTGCCAAAGAAGGAGGATGCGACATCGCTGGCGGATTTCAGACCTATTGCATGCTATAACTTTCTCTACAAGATAGTTACGCACCTCATGTGCCGGCGTATGGAGGGGATCATGCAAGAATTACTCTCTTCGAACCAGGCGGCTTTTATCAAGGGGAGATCAATTGCTGAGCATAGCCTACATGCACATGAGATGGTGAGGGGTTTTAACAAACCTGGAGGGGAGAAGACGTGCGTGAAGTTGGATCTGAGGAAGGCCTATGACATTGTAGTCAAGGGCGCACCTCGGGCGCGCCTAAGGTGCGCCTCGGAGCAAGGCACATCATCTGCTCCTCGTACTTATCTAGGCGAGGCGCATTTCTTCGGGCACACCCAAGACGCGCCTTAGGTGTGTCTTTCAGCAAGGCGCAACAACGAAAAGGCGCGCCTATACGCGCCTTATGTATTTTTTGTTTTTTACCAAAGAAAATGAGACATCGAGATAGCCCTTACCCCATACAAGTGGTAGGGAGGTAGCCTTTCTACGGTTGCCAAAATTGGCTTCAATTGAACTTGAAAACTAAAATTTACTAAAAGCGTAGTAGGAAAAATATAACTCTTGTTAGTTTTGTTGAGTGTTATTGTTGCTATGCTAGTTCACTTGGTTATAACATGTTTATGTTGGTTTTAATATGTTATTTGGTTTTATTTCTTCTGTTACTAATTTATTTATATATATTTATATTATTTTTTATTTTACGCATCACTTCACTCGGGCGCGCGCCTTAAGTGCGCCTTGCGCCTTGAACCTTTTGTGCCTCGAGTGTGCCTTGCGCCTTTGACTACCTTGGCCTATGACATGGTCAATAGGAATTTCCTGTGTCACCTGCTGACTGCTATGGGGTTCGATGATCGCTGGATTGAGAGAATTCGGAAATGCATCACGACTCCCACCTTCTCTGTCCTCATTCAGGGTATCCCGTATGGGTTCTTTCACAGCAACCGTGGACTTATGCAAGGTGACCCTCTGTCGCCTTACCTGTTTATGCTTTTCATGGAGTACTTCACTTGCCTGATGGACATAGCGGTCCATAGTGGGAGGCTGGTTCCGCTGTTCAGGAGAGTTGAGCCACCGGTCACCCACCTCATTTATGCTGACGACCTCCTGGTATTCATTCAGCCTACTATGGAGGGTATGCACACGATCTCGGAGATTATGGGTGAGCTGGAAACCTTCACAGGGCTTCAAATGAACAAGAAGAAGAGCCGGATTTACTTCAGTTCTCTTTGCCCCCAAAAGGAAGAATGAGCCGATGCTTTGGGTGTGGAGATGAGTGATCTTCCGGTGAAATATCTGGAGGTTCCTTTGACAGTGAATTATGCTCGGGACCAAGACTGTTATAGTCTGGTGGAGTACGTCCAGGCGGGTTGAAGGTTGGCAAGCTGCTGGTCTATCTTTTGGGGGTCGTATCGAGTTGGTTCGATTAGTTATCTCGGCCCTGGCGCAGTTCTGGCTGCAGTCTATTCTGGTTCCTGTTGTCACCATAAAAAAAGTAGAGAGGATTTGTGCAGACTTCATCTAGAGGTGGGGTATGCTTGCGATCTATTGGGAGCAACTTTGCAGACCGAGGAAGGAGAGCGGAGTGGGACTTCGAACCTTGCCGGAGATCAGGGAGACCTCGGCGCTGAAGCTGGCATGGAGATCCATCAAAAGCGGGTCCCTATGGGCCGACTGGATGCACAGCAGATATGTAAAGCAGAACAACTTTTGGACATGTGCCATTGATAACAACAATTCCGTCACTTTCAAACACATCTTGCGGCAAAGGGAGGTGCTTAAATCTACCATCCCGCGGATCATGAAGGATGACACTGGAACGGACCTCTGGCGGGATCCGTGGATAGATTGGCAATCTCTGTTAGAGATCCTGGGAGTCAGGACGCACCGGAAAGTTGGTAGGGGGTTGACTTGCCAGCGTATTATTCGGAACGGTGGTTGGTGTCCTGAGGCATACCGTCATACGGAGGGGCTTGGAGAGGTTATCAGCTCGGTCGCGATTGACCCGACACTGCCAGCTGATTGCTGGATCTGGAATCCGCCGGAAGATGCTGTGGGTTCTAGAGAATTCAGGTTCCAAAGCTGCTATAATCTCATATGACGTACTTTTCCTACTAGTGTGGACTATGAGTTCATATGGTGTAAGGGTCTAGCCAATTGCTTTGCGTGTACCAATTGCTACTGGGCCGCCTGCTGACGAGGGATCGTCTTATTTCGTTTGGGATTCAGGTACCCAACCTAAAGTGCGCGCTATGTGATGTGGAGAATGAATCTATGAGGCATTTATTCTTCGAGTGTGAGGTGGCCTGAAACATCTGGACGAAACAATGCAGTGCGCTGGGCGGATATCACTCTGGAAAGTGGATCGGTGATATTATCACTGTGCTTCGGAACAGAAGAGGGAGAGGGCAGGGCTGGTTCAAGACCGCTAGAGTTCGGCTGTCTGCTGCTGTCTGGCATGTATGGAGGAAACGAAACCGCCGCATCTTCGAGGGGCTTATCACCCCTCCTGTAGGCATCTTCCAAAACATTGAGTTTGATATAAAATCTATGGAGAATTGATGAGTGAGACACCCACTCTGAGTGTATGATTGTATGATTATTAGTTGATTTGGAATAAAATTTACCCTTTTTCCATATATATATATATATATATATATATATATATATATATATATATATATATATACATTCTTCCTTTTACTAGGAAACATATGTTTGCGCCTTTTCAGATGGGTGGTTGTGAATGTCTTAGATGTGCTCAAAATAGAGTGCAAACTACTCGCATGCTTGCAGAAATAGAGTTCTATTCTCATGAATGTAGTTTGATTTCAAGGGGTGCGATAACTTGCAACTGTAATAGGACAAGGAGCTAAATCAAAAGATAATGTTTTTTTTTGGATAAAAATTGTGTATCCTTAATTTTATGTCTATCGCAAAGGTGCTTTGGTTGATAGACTAGCATGTAAAGATTGTAAATTTATCACAGGAGAGAGCCTAGCCACTGCACATAGGTTGATAGTCTTAGATACTAGTACTAGAAAATGAAAGACTAGGGTGGAGAAGATCGAGAAACAAATGGTGGAATTTGAAATGATAGAACATAATAATTTTTAAGGATAAGAGTAGGAAGGAAGATGAGATATTCAAAAGATTCTAGTGCTATGTGATACTATATGACAAACCATATCAAGAAAGTAGCAATAGTGACTCTAGAAGTGTCATGATGCAATGATTGGACCTCAAAAGAAAGTGGTGGTGGAAAGAGGAAGTTCAAAAGGTATTAAGGCAAAAGAGATTAACAAAAGTGTAAAACTGTTTTTTTTTTTCCAGATATACAGAGTAGCAAAAAAGGAACTAAAAAAAGTAGATAGTGAAGCCAAAACTATGCCTACGATTATTTGTATAGGATTAGAAACTAAGGAGGGAGAAAAAGATGTCAAAAGGTTTGCTAACAGTAGGAAAATGGGAACACGAGAACAAAGACTTTGATAATACTAAGTGTATCAGGAGCGATGACCAAAAGATATTAGTGAGAGAAAATGATATTAAGGTGACGTGGAGGAGCTATTTAACGAAAGCAACACACAAAAGTTTAGTTTAAATTCAGAGTTAGATTATGATAAGACGTATAGTTATTGCTGTAAAATAAGAATTTATGAAGTTAAGGATGCATTAAAGAAGATAAAAATAGAAAAATAACAAGACAATGATATTCCTATTGAGGCTTGGAAATGTTTAGAGACGAAATTATTGATGTACCTTATTGATTTATTCAACAAAGTCCTAACGGATATGAGGATGTCGGATAAATGGAGAAACAATATTATAGTATACAAAATTGTAATACTATCAAGGAAACGTAATTGTTATACCACGAAACTATGTGAGGGAGTGATTAGGCAAAGATTAAGAAAATAGCTAGAATTTCAAAGAATCAATTTAGTTTTATGTCGGAGACATCTATTTTGGAAGCCATTTATTTACTAAGAAGATTAATGGAGAGAATTTCATTTCGTTTTTAATTGACTTAGAGAACCTTATAACCGAGTTCCTAGGGAGAGTGTGGTAGGCTTTGAAAAAGAAACAAGTTCCTAGTAGTTATACTGAGACTATTAAGGATATATATGATAGAGCTATGATTTTCGTGCAAATTATTGGATGAGATGGTAATCCGTTTGATGCTATCTTTGGCTTACATCAATGATTAATGTTGGGTCTTTACCTTTTTGCAATAGTTATGAATGAAATTACTATACATATAAAGGAGAAGGTTCCATAGTGTATAATGTTTGCTAGTGATACTATATTGGTTGGTAAGAGTAAAGAATGATTAGATGCTAAAATAGAAGTATAGAAAAAGACCTTGGAATTGAAGAAATTTAGGACTACTAGAACGAAACTAGAGTATATGAAATATAATTTCAACTAGAAGCTAAAGAGAAATAAAGGGGATATATATATGGACAAGAGTGTAGCTTTCGGTATTCAAGGTCAATTATTCATTATGAGGGAGACATTAAGAAGGATATCATGCATAGAATTAAACATGGTGGTTGAAATAGAGGAGTACTTATGGAGTACTTTGTGATCGTAATACTTCTTAAGTTGAAAGAAAAATTCTAAAATACTACTATTAGACCAACTATGCTTTATTGATCAGAGTGCCGGATAATTAAGAAACAACATATCCATAAAGTTAATGTGTAGTTGAAATGAGAATGCTAAGATGAATAAGAGACAACATATTAAAGGATATGATAAGAAGTGGTTGTATTCTTGGGAAATAAGAGGTGGTGTCAATTGAAGACAATAAGAGGAAATTGAGTTAAGTGATTTGGACATGTGTAACACAGACTAATAGATGCTCCCGTAAGGAAGAGTGATAATATAATAGTGAATGAAGATGATAGGATTATAGGTAGGTCTAGACAAACATGATTTGAAGTGGTAAACAATGATATGAATGTTTTTTTAGCGTTACAGAAGACATGGCCCTTAAGAGAGCTGAATGGAGGAAGAGGATTCGGAAAGCCGACCCCATAAAGTTTGGAGAAAGGCTTTGTTGTTCTTGTTGTTGTATGCCAAAGGTGATTTAGTTAAGTGGTTGACTGCCAAGTTAATTGAAGTTGGTTCCTTTCGTGTATCCTACAACGGAGTTTTTTTATTTAAATTTTTGCATCTCCACTTGCTAATTTATCGAAATTAATGTGACTAGATCCATTCTTCTAATTGATATGATTCTGTTTTGTTACTGTCCGGTACCATATGGAGCTCTTTATATAAGCTGATTGTTTCTTCCTTTTAACTAGTATGAACCACTTTACTAAGTATATTCATAATATTATGTGTCATTTTGACTCACCTTTGAATTGTTGATGTTCTTGCTAGATCTTAAGGGAAATTGAGCAAGATTTATTGAGTTTTAGATGTGGCGTTGCCCATTTCTTTTGTAAGGAATCTATCTTTTGTGCTGCATTTCCTATTATTGTAAGACGTTTTATTGCTTTAACTTTAAATGGAAGTTTATCTTCAGTGCAGCATACAGGTGCTTCTCTAACCATAAATGAAAACTATGACTCAGATGTTCAAGATGACACTGAAACCTTCCTTAACAAGATTGTTCCAGAGGTGATGTATTTCCGTGATTCATTTGATAACACGAGAAAGTTTGAAGTGGGACGTAGTATATGATTCAAATGTCTATTATATGATTTCAGGTCCAATCTGCACCTTGGAAGCACGCAATGGAAGGTCAAACTACTGAGTGCATTCTGCTTATAGTATTTTATTAACACTGTGCCAATGTCTCTGTTATCGTGTGCGTGTATTTTTTTGTGTGGATGTAAATTGTTTTTGTGACATATTGGTATTAGAGCAAGACTTTACATTCTTGGGTTTCTCGTTTTGTAAATTTTGAAATAGACAAGTTTTTTTTTGGTTTGAACCATTGACTTCCTTTTTATGAGATTGAGATATTCCATACAGTAAGTCCATAATATTTTATGAGAATAATGTGAGTTGCTTTCTTTTGACAGAAATGACGAATATGAGCAATTTGGGCACTTCAAGTAGCTCGAAGGTTGAACCCTCTATCGGTCCGATGGAGAGAATATTGCGTATTATGGAAGTGCAACAAAAGCAGGTTGAGGCGCAACAAAAGGGAGTTGAGACACAATTGGAGACGCAACAGAAGCAGTTGACTGCGCTGCAACAGATTGTACAAACAATCATGGTCAACAACCACTCGACAATGGCCGCCGCAAATAAACCTGTCAAAGTCGAAGCCGAGGAGCCTCAACCTGCTAAGGAGAAGAGTTCTGTCTTCAACATATCGGAGTTCAAGGAGGTGTGCAACACCTTGTTCCAGGGGACCGAAGATCCAGCATTAGCGATGGATTGGCTGATTGAATTAGAAGACCATTTTGAGCTGCTGGGCATCCATGAGTTGAAGAGAGTAGCGTGCGCTCAACTTCTTCTTCGTTTGAACGCGCACGACTGGTGGGTCGTGGAGAAGAGATTCATTCTTGGTAACGACAAGGATAAAAAGATTACTTGGGCCATGTTCAAGAAGGCCTTCGAGGAGTACTACCTTCCTCCAACTGTTCGCAGGCAGAAAGAGAACGAGTTCGTTCACCTTAAGCAAGGGAACATGACCGTGCAACAATATGCAAAGGAGTTCAACAAACTGGCCAAGTTTGCTAGCTCCCAACTACCAGATGCGACAACTCGTGCTAGGAGATTTGAAGGAGGTCTACGGCCTGCCATTCGGGCCCATGTCATGGTTCAAGAGTACCAGACGATGAGGGAGTCACTCAATCATGCCCTCACCTTAGAGCCTCAATACCCTCCAACAGTTTCCGGTGCTGTGCATAATTTCAGCCACAAGCGCCCTAGTACAACAGGAGATAACAATGCGCAGAAACGTCATAACAATGGCGACAACCAAGGTCAGAACCAAGGGCTTTATTGTGCCAAATGCAAACGGAGAGGGCATCAGACCAGCAACTGTCGAGTTCTGGATGTAGGATGTTTCAAATGTGGTTGCATGAGCCATCTTGCACGCAACTGCCAAGGCGGAAGATTGAATCAGCATCCTTTGCAGTATCAACATCAGCAGAACCATGACCAGGCACTACGGCCTCCCCAAACCGCACTACAGGATGTTCATAATCGACAACAGACCACTCAAGGCCGAGTCTTTGCTCTGACTCGGGAGGAGGCGTTTGCCTCGAACACAATTATGTCAGGTATATTGCTTTTCAATAATATTTCAGCTATAGTGTTATTTGATTTAGGGGCAACCTATAGTTCTATATCTACAGATTTTGCCACGTAGCATAAGTTAAAGACGTTTTTGTTAGATATTAACCTTTGTATTAGCACCATATATGGACTCGATTTGCTTGCTAATTTAATCTATATAGACGACTATATTTGTATAGGAGGTAGGATGATGTCTCTTGATGTGGTAGTCCTAGATATTAAGGGTATGGCATCATATTGGGACAATGTTCTAAAATTTGCTAAACGGATTCGGTGCGACGGAGGGCCGCCTCGACGCCGAACTGATTTTATTTTGGAATTTGAAATTCATAATACAAATTTGAAATTTGAAACCAAACATGTTCTAAATCTATAATACAATTCATAATTTTTTTAAATTTGAAATTTGAAATCTATTTTACAAATTTAAAATTTCACTGTTCTAAATCTAAATCCAATCTTAAAATCAAAACAACATATTCATAATACAACTAAACATCAAAAGTAAAAAATAAAAGAAATAAATAACCGAACAGTCGTACACGACGTTACAGGCTCGCCTAGGCGCCGAACATGCCTAAATAGGCACCTGGTTGCCGAACAGGGGTTTTTTGGTTCGGTCGGCGGCCGCCTAGGCCGATTTTTAGAACACTACATTGAAAATGATTGGCTCGGTGCTCTCTGCGATGATCGATTGTGCGGGAAGAGAGTTGTATTTCATCTGTCCGAAAAAACCAAATTTTCGTACTCGTGTGGTCCATCATCAAAGGCATATATGGTGAAATTTGCTGTATCAGCTCGACGGTAGTTATGCTATGGCTACGAAGAATAATTTGCTTCTGTTAGAGACACTCAAAAGATGTGCAGACGAGGTAGAGACTGACGTTTGACAAAATTCCTCGATGTATTTTCAGATGATTTACCTGGCTTGCCTCCCGATTGAGAGAGAATTTAGCATCGACACATTTTTATATAACCTATCAATGTCCAAGGCTCCGTACAAAATGCCCCTTGCAGAATTAAAGGAGCTCAAAATTCAGTTACAAGAATTGTTAGATCGTGGATGTGTTCTTTCCATCGTCTCTCCGTAGGGAGTACCATTTTTGTTTGTAAAGGAGAAGGATGAATCAATATAGCTGTGCATCGATTATCGAGAGCTGAATAAAGTCACCATTAGAAACAAATCTCCGTTTGTCAACAATTGTCGACCTATTCGATAAGTTGCAGGGTGTGCCAGTTTTCTCTAAGATGGACCTTAGTTCTGGTTATCACCAGCTAAAGATCAAGTTGGAGGACATGTGTAAGTCGTCGTTTGCATGAGATACCACTATTAGTTTTTGGTGATGTCATTTGGTTTGACGAATACCCCAGCTGCTTTTATATATTTGATGAACCAAGTATTTAAATCTTTCCTTAACAAGTTCGTGGTCGTATTCATTTATGATAGCTTAATCTATTCGAAGAGCAAAGAAGACCACATGGAACACTTGCAGACTGTGTTATAACCAAGGTTCGGAGTATCAGTATCGGAATCGGTATCGGACCATTTCTATGAGTATCGGTATCGACAGTATCGATGGTTTTAGATCGGAGTATCAGATTTTTTGGTATCGGAAAGCAATTAATTATTAATAAATTATTGACATTTTATAAAATATATTTTATACGTTTAGGTATAATTTTAAGTATTTCCAATGTTTTTTTAGCAGTTTTGAAATTGAATGAAATAGTAATCACCCTTGTCGATTGGTTACATGCGATAGATAAGTTTTCTTTTACATTACTATGATTTTACACCCTTGTTGATTGGTCTTTTTTTCAATTGTCTTTGTTAAATTGACCGAAAAAGAAGCCTCCAATGCGGTATCGGATCGGTACACGTCAAACCGTATCAGTATCGGCTGTATCGGATCAGTATCGACCGATACTGCAAACTATGGTTATAACTCTACGAGAAAATCAGTTCTATGTAAAGTTGAGCAAGTTCAAGTTCTTGCTGAGCAGTGTGTCATTCATTGGTCATGTTATCTCAACAAAAGGCATTGCGGTCGATCGGAAGAAAGTAGAAGCAGTCGTGGATTGGAAGAGACCCTTGTCTGTCAGTAAGATTTGAAGTTTTCTTGGCTTGGCGGATTTCTACAGAAGATTTGTGAAAGACTTTTCAAAGCTTGCATCACATCTGACTCGCCTCACACAAAAGTGAGTTACATTTGAGTGGACGGACGATTGTGAGGCTTGCTTCCAGGACTTAAAGTAGCGGCTTGTTTCAGCTCTAATTCTTGCTCTCCCAGACGGTACCGAGGGATTTTAAATCTACATCGATGCATCATGTCTGGGCTTAGGGTGTTTGTTGATGCATAATCAAAAAATGATCTTGTATGCCTCCCAACAGTTGAAGTCGCACGAGAGAAATTATCATACTCATGATTTGGAACTGGTGACGATTGTATTTGCATGGAAGTTATGGCGGCACTATTTGTATGGAGCGTTTTGCGAAATCTTCACTGACCACACGAGCCTCAAGTATATATATTCACGAAAAATGATTTGAATTTGAGACAAAGTTGATGGTTGGAGCTTATCAAGAACTATGACTTAACCATCGCATATACACCACACAAAACGAATGTATGTCGTGCTAATGAGGGTGGATGCTACAATTGGTCACATAGACCACAAAGCTTAAGAGTGTCAAGGCGAAAGTATCATTTAATATCCTCCGTGGAATCATCAACAATAAAATCGTGGGCAGGCGCCATGTGCTCTGCAAGATGCTCGTATCAATGTTAAGAATCAATGACTTGGCATGCGAGGCCGAGTCTTTGCCTTGACTCAAGAGGAGGCTTTTGCCTTAAATATAATGGTGAGTCGCCGCTTCAGATTGGTCTCGATTGCCTGCAGAATTGCCCTGAGCGCCCAGTTCTTTTTCCCATGACTGCATTTTCTCTGTTCTGTGGTGCTAATATTTGGTCACTCTCTTGTTCCCAGGTTGTTGGTTATGGACCATGGAAACTTATATATATATATATATATTATATATATATATTATATATATATATATATATATATATATATTGGAAAAATGGTTAATTTTATTCCACAAACATCACAATAAAAGTATTGCAGTACACAACTCTCCCATCTCTCACACACCATTTAAGGGGCTATTACAATTACATCGAATTCTAAATTATGCAGAATTTCTACAGGAGGGGTATCAGTCCCTCAAAGATACGCCTGTTGCGTTCCCTTAAATGGTGTGTGAGAGATGGAAGAGTTGTGTACTGTAATACTTTTACTGTGATATCGGTCCCTCAAAGATACGCCTGTTGCGTTCCCTCTAAACGTGCCAAACCGACGCTGCAAGGCGGACTCCGGCTGTCTTGGCCCAACCATGCTCCATGCCTCGGCTTTCCCTGATCCAGGTGAGTATCCCCCAGATATCTCTAGTACCGCCACCTCCTCCCAGCGACCTCTTACACTGTTCTGACCAAATATGTCAAGCCACAGGACACTCAAAGAATAGGTGTCCCATGGATTCGTCCTCCACTCCACATAATACACACTTCGGGTCAGGGATCTGCACCCCAAACCTGAGAAGTCTGTCCTTCGTCAGCAACCGACCTAATAACAACTTGTAGGAACATAGATGCATTTTGCAAGCAATCCCCTTTCCCCAGATAAATTCATCTTCCACAATCCTATCACAAGAAGTCCGTACCAGATTGTAGCAGCTTTTGAAGCGGAATATCCCTGTCCCTCCATCAGCATCCGTTGGGTCCAATCTCCAAGAATCATCTGTCGGATCTCCTCTCCCAGTTGCGCAGTGTACTGGTAGTCCTCTGGTCTCCAAGTCCCATCTCTGAGGATAAGATTGCATTTCAGCCCTCTGCCCTCTCTCTGCCCGCCTCTGCCCATCTAGTCACCGAAGGACTCCAACATGGATCTATTGCCCATCCAAGGATCGAGCCATAGATCAGTATTTGCCCAGAGAGGATAAGATAGCATTTCATCCAAGGGTTGAGACCACTGCCCATCTCTGAGGATAAGATAGCATTTCATCTCCTCTCCCAGTTGCGCAGTGTACTGGTAGTCCTCTGGTTAAGCAACCGGTCCGAAGTACCGGTCTGTATCGAAAAATAGCCTTGAAGGAGACCGAGAAATTGTTATCTATCTCACAGGCCCAGAAATTCCTTCGCCTCAAATATCTGTTAGCCATCCATTCCGTCCAAAGAGAGCCCGCCCTTGATGAACTGCCAAGCTATCTTCACCCCAGAGGCGTTCCTAACCGATAGCAGTGGTCTCAACCCCACCCCCTTCCTTCCGAGGGCAGTAGAGTTGTTCCCATGAGATCACATGCATTCTCCCTCGCCAGATGAAATTGGCACATATACTCTCCACCTTCCGGATGGTAGCCACTGGAATATTGATCGAATGCAACCAGAACATAGCAATGCCAGAAATGACAGACTTCACCAGCTCAATGCGATCCCCAAAAGATAGTCCAGTTGGCTGCCAACCTTCCACCCTCTGTGCAAACTCCACCAGGCTGTGGCAATCCAGGTCCCTAGCATAGTTGATCGTCAGCAGTACCCCCAGGTACTTAACTAGGAGGTCACATTTTTCCACTCCCAAAGCAAAGGCTCTTTCCTCCTTCAGTGAGCACCGAGCACTGAAATAAACCCTGCTCTTCTTCATATTCAGCTGAAGCCCAAATAGCCGCCCAAACTCTTCCATAATCTCTGACACCGTCCGCATCCCCCCCATAGATGGATGTATGAGCACCAAGAGGTCGTCAGCATAAATCAGGTGGGACACCACTGGCTTGATCAGCCTGAAAAGAGGGACAATCTTTCTATTATGCACCGCCAAATCCATCAAGCAGGTAAAATACTCCATCACGAGAGTGAAAAGGTACGGGGAGAGAGGATCTCACTGCCGGAGGCCCCTGTTGCTCCTGAAGAATCCGTGTGGAGTACCCTGAATGAGGATCGGGAAAGTAGAAAAGCAGATGCACTCCCTCACCATAGCCACCCACACCTTGTCAAAACCCATGGCCCGCATAAGGTGACAAAGGAAGTCTCTATTGACCGTGTCGTAAGCTTTCCTGAGATCAAGCTTCACACAGGCCTTCATCCCCCCTGGTTGGTTGAATTCTCTCACCATCTCATGTGCCAGCAAGCTGTGCTTTGCAATCGATCTACCCTTGATGGAAGCCGCCTGATTAAGAGAAACCAGTCCATGCATGCAGCCCTCCATGCGCCGGCACATAAGGTGTATAATTATCTTATAAAGATAGTTACAACACGTAATAGGTCTAAAGTCGGCAAGTGATGTCGTGCCTTCCTTATTTGGAATCAAGGTCAGAAATGTGTGGTTCAACTCCTTCAGCAACTTTTTCTTGGTGAAGAACTCCTGTACCGCCTTCAGGACCGGTTGCTTAAGCCAGTCCCAGTGCCGTTTATAGAACCCGCTAGAGAAGCCATCTAGCCCAGGGGCCTTAGTGGGGTCCGCCTTCATCACAATAGCCTCCACCTCCTCCATAGTTACTGGTGCTAGCAACAGGCTGTTCCCATATGGTGTCACCAGCCTCTTTGTGACAAGGACTGGGAACGTGGTGGGATAATCTGACTGATGATATAGGTCTGAATAGAACCTAACTGCCTCCTCCTGAATCTCCATTGGGTCACCAACAAGCCTACCCTTGCCATTCAGGAGCCTGGGAATGCTGTTCCTGTGCTGTCTGGTACGGATCACATCGTAGAAGAACCTGGTGCATTAATCTCCATCCTTAAGCCAGAAGCACTTGGCCCGTTGGGCCGCGCTAATCTCCTGCTGAAGCCTCAGGATGTTGACCTCCTCAATCAGGTCCTTCTCCCTGGCCGCCAAGTCACCGCTCATCATGTCTGCCTGCAAGGCCTTCTGAACTTCCCGGAGGGAAGCCTCCTCTTCCTCCAGGGATGTCCGTGGCATCGTCTTTACCCAGGCCCGAATGATTATCTTCGACCGTTTTAGTAGGTGAACCATGCGATACTGTGCCGTGCCCTCCTGAGTATGTTGCAACCCCCCTGTAACACCTCCTTATAACCAGCAGAGAGGTACCAGCTATTGTTGTACTGAAACGGACGAGCTTTCCAAATGGGCCTTTCAGAGAAGCCTACTTGGATAGGGGAGTGATCACTGGTCCCAGCAGCAAGTCCCTTCGCCATAGAGTTCGGGAAGTAGCTAAACCATTGACTATTTTCCAAATCTCTGTCAAGCTGACATGCAATCCTATTGCAGGCCGCCTTATTGTGGCAAGTCCAGATGTGTCCCGCCCTCTACAGTCCCCTCAGCCCGGACTGGAGGAGACACATCTGGAAGTCATACAATACAAGATCTGGTCAAATACCGGGCGCCCCCTACCTCCCGCCGATGCAACATGGCGTTGAAGTCCCCCATAAGAAGCAGAGGTAGGTGCAGCTGCTCCGCCATACGTCCTACTCGTGCAATGTCTCCCCACAAGGTCTCACGGAGCCTCCTATCGTTGTGTCCATAGACCGCTCCAAGTATGAAGTGGAATCCTCCTTTGTTCACAAGGAAGATGCCAATAAGTTGCTCTGTCATCAGGACCTGTTCTCCCTCCCAACAATTACTGTTCCATCTAACCCAGATCCTAGCCATATCACATAGGTCCAGGTTGTGGATTTGCACCCAGTTTGTCGGTGTCCTGCGAGATAGCGTCGTCGCCCCCCTAATCTTCGTCTCAAGCAGGATCGAGATTTCGCACTTCTCACGCTTCAAGACTTCGCAAATCTCCTTCCATCTCCCAAGGGAGCACCCTCCACGGATGTTCCAGGAGAGGACCGACATTAATTAATTAATTAATATGGGGGTCCCTCTGAACATCTTCTGGACTTACACCCGAGGGGAGTGTCTCGTCCGTCAAATCTATATCCTCTACCATCCCGGAAGTCAGGGTGAGGTGAGCCTGTATCCTGGATAGCGTCAAAGCCCAATCTGGGTTGGCCTCAGTTTGATCATCGAGTCCCCCCGGGGGTGCTCATCCTCCCGTGTGGACGGGGCGTGTCTCTTCATGCTATACACCCTTCCCTCCGAAGGGCTAGAACTCTCATTCTGTCCGCTAGCAAGCGGCGTTAAACCCTTAGTCACCATGTTCTGCTGGGATGTGGCAACAACCATCGCACCCTGCGAACTCTCCCGAGAATATCCTCCAACTCCACGTTCATCTCTTCCCGAAGCCACCATGCCTCTGGTGACCATACTCCTCTGCGCCGAGAAGGTGACCGTAGCCCCACTGTGTTGAACCGGCTGGGACGAGATAGTCAGGCTCAGACCCCTAGCCTCCTCCATCGGACGGTCACCCTCCTGCATGATGTCCTCCGCCTCGTCGTTCCCGGATACAGACTCCATCGCCCGTGGTGGGCCCGACATCTCAGAAGTAGACCGGAGTTGACCTCGACCGTGAACCTCCTGACGGGCATGAACCGTCCACATGCCCGAAGCAAGCGCAATATGAGCAGGTTTGGGGAACCCATTCATATTCCACCTTCCGGGTTAGGACATCTCCAGAAGGCACTTCATACTGCAATAAACTCGGTAACTCCCCGCTAGTCCGGATCTCAACGAATAAGCGGGCATACATCAGCCTCGATTTCAAGGATGTAGCATCATCCGCCTTGATTGGTGTGCCCACCAGGCTAGCTAGCCTCATCAACAATGGAATGCTCCAGAACCGTATAGGGAACTTCGGAAAGCGTATCCAAATAGGAATGACATTCAAGACTTCCTTCTCACAATGCAAATCCGGAGTCCATTCTTTCAGTATGATCAACCTGCCATCAAATGTCCACGGACCTCCTTGCAAGATTCTGGTGACATCTTCTGCTAGCCCCAGTGTTCTAAAAATCGGCCTAGGCGGCCGCCTAGGCGCTAGGCGGCCGCCCGCCGCACCGAAAACCCTCTAGGCGGCGGTCCTAGGCGGTTTCGGTCTAGGCGGCCCCTAGGCGGCCCTTAGGCGGCCAATTTTTTTTAAAAATTCAAAAAAAAAATGGAAACAAAATTACATACTTACCTGCCGCCGCCGCCGCCGTGGTCGTCGCCGCTGCCACCGCCGTCGTCGTCGTCGTAGTCGCCGGTAGCGGCGGCGGCGGCGGCTGGTGGTGGTGGTGGTGGTGGCTGCTGCTGCTGCTGCTTCTGTTGGTGGTGGCGGTGGTGGTGGTGGTGGTGGTGGGAGGGGAGGAGGAGAGGGGAGCGGAGGAGGAGAGGAGAGGAGAGGAGAGGGGAGAGGAGGAGGAGGAGGAGGAGGAGGAGGAGGAGAGGAGAGGAGAGGAGAGGGGAGGAGCGGAGGGGAGAGGGGAGTGCTGCATCTGTTGCTGCTTCTGCTGTCTCTCTCCTCCCCCCTACATATATATACATATATAATAAAAAAAATAAAAAAAACAAAAAAAAACGGCGCCTAGGCGCCAGTCGGCCCTCCGGCGCACCGACTCCGCCTAGCGATTTTTACAACATTGGCTAGTCCTAACTTTACATAGTAGAAGCCATTTTTTCTAGCAAATATTTTCATACTACCTTTTGGCTGCCAGACCCGTGCCGCATACCTCAAGATTCTGGTGACACCTTCTCGATCTCCTCTGCAGGGAACGAGACCGGGAAGCTACTCCCCACCTTCTTTGGCAGCACGAACTCCATCGACGTGGGATTTTTTGGCCCCACCGGTTTGCAAATATCAGCTCAGGACCTTATATATATATATATATATATATATATATATATATAATAAAAACCCTACCATTTATTTATATCAGGCGCAAAATGTCGAAGCCTTTACAAAGTAAGCGCAAAATAAAGGAAGCAAAAACAACAAAGCGAAGTCATTCAACCTTATAATCAGGTAAGCTACGTCTCCCAGAAATCCTGCTGACCGTGATTGTAGTGCCTGCAGGCTTTGAGTGTTTGGCAAAGAGTTTCCCGGATGATTTGGTCGGCCGAGTATAGGTACCCCTCGTATCTTGTTTTGTTCCTGTTCTTCCATAAGACCCACGTAGTGGCGGCTGCAACGATCTGGTGGCCGTGAGTAATAGCCCAGTGGGCCAGAAGATCGTTGAAGCTCCCGCCAATCTGCGGCTGTCTGCATCGATGGGAAAGGACGGCCCAGGCTCTGGTCGCAAGGTCCCCTTGACGGAAAATGTGCTCAACTGTTTCTTGTTGTCGCTCCTGACAGCAATAACACGCAGAGGCCAAACTAAAGCCGATGGTGTTGAGGCTGTCGTCGGTGGAGAGCTTCTTGCGGAAAGCCCTCCAAATGAGAAAAGACCATTTTTGGGGATGTAGGTATGCCAGTAGAGACCCAAGGTTGGGGAGAGCGTCCATGTGCCTCGAACAACACTTCTGGCAGAGGCCACTGAGAAGGAACCATTGGCCGTGGCCGACCATTGCAGATTGTCCGGGTTAGCCGAGATCTTCAAACCTGCCCCGCGGATCCGGATATCCCACCCTTCTCCAACCCATTCACGCACTCTGTGCCAGTTCCAATCTCCGGTATTGTCCCACAACTCTCTGATCTTGCTGTTGACTGGGGCAGCCGGTAGACGGGGAAGAAGATCGTCCCCTGCCCACCGGTCGCAGAATAGTGAAGATTTGTCCGAACCCAGCTGGAGACGGATGAGTGGTTCGGCGATGCTGCGCCCGTGCAGGATGCGGTGCCAGGCCGTGGAGGATCGGCAGTTGGAAACCGTGCTAGCTGGGTGAGAAATGCTTGAAGTATCTGGCCTTCACAAATCTCGCCCACAGGTTCCTGCTAACTCGGAGCTTCTACCACAGCTTCATCGAGAAGGCGTCTACGATGTGCGACAGCCGATCAAATCCTAGGCCTCCGTCTGTAGGTTTGGCCATGGTATTCCAGCTAGCCCAATGACGTTTGTCCTTTCCGTCGCTATGGCCCCAGAAGAAATCGGAGAAGAGGTGCTCAATAATCAATGGTATTGAGCACCTTCTTGGGTGGGGAGCATGCAGCTAGGGTATATATGGGGATGGATAAGAGGACATGTTTGATCAGGATCATCTTTCCTCCGGGCGATAGAGTTGCGTTATGCCATCCCTCTAGTTTTTTTCCTGATTTTGCTCACCATCCCATTGAAAATGCCCGCGTTCGATCTGCCGTACACCAGAGGGCAGCCAAGGTATGTGAAAGGCGGGTACGAGACGAAGTAAGATGTGATGTTGGAGAGGGTAGCAGTGTGATCTCTGTTGGACTTGTGATGAACGTAGATCACACTCTTGTTGGGGTTAACACGCTGTCCGGAACATCTCGTGTATCGCTGCAGCGTGCTATGGATCACTTCTACTGATCCAACGTCCCCGGAGGAGAAGATGAGGATATTGTCAGCATACGCCAGGTGGGTGATGATCGGACAGCCACTAGTGATGTGAAAATGGTAGAAATTCGGAGTTGTCGCTATTTTGTTCAGGTTCCTGCTGAGGGCTTCCGCTGCAATGATGAAAATGGTGGACGACAAGGGGTCCCCTTGCCTGACACCGCAACTGGCTTTAAAAAAACCTTCGGGTTGCCTGTTGATCACCGTGGATCAATCTCCATATAATATTAGTCCACGTTTCCGAGAATCCAAAGGCTCTTAAGACCCAGATCATGAATTGCCAGTCGAGTCTGTCGTAGGCCTTCTCTATGTCTAATTTGATTGCAATATTCCCTCCTCTGGCTGGTAGCTTCATGCAGGTGATCATTTCCTGGGCTAACATGATGTTGTTCTTGATGTTCCTCCCCCGAACTGTAGTGTCCCGTCCCGCTCAGTCAATCGAAGGAATCGAAACGCTGACGGCGTTTGGACTTAGCCTTGCAACGGCTGCTCGGAGATATCGCTCGGTCGAGGCGCTCGCTCGCTCAGGTGGGATAGTTTCGGTGAACTTGTCTCATCTTAGCCTTCACATAATAAATCGTATATTTTCAACTTGCACAAGTAGGCTTGATAATAAAAGAGACGAATTCACATAGATAAGGGAATAATCCCGACGGGTCGAATTGAGTTAGAATATGGAAAGGTCCAACGGTCGGCTTAGAGTTGGTGCACGGCGTGCTTTGAAAATGACACTCGATCCTTCATCCCGTGGCTTGGAAGAAGGAAAGTTGGTTGAGTTGGCGAAGTTATGAACGTAGCCTAAGTCATAGGCGTCGCCCGCATAAATGCTCCATAAAGCATGCACGGTCCTATCGTCCAAGGCTTGGCATAGCCTTGGCTTGCCCCATGAGTTAAGTTGTGTTGCACGGCTTATGACATAAGTCTAGACACCTAAATGACTTGGTCGTTCAGAAGTCGAACGCATGCACGACACATTTCCGCAATGCGGGGCTTGATGCAGCCTTTGCTCGTCGAGTTGTTGTACGTTTAAGTCAGGCAAGTTATGTTAGGCTATCGGAGTAGTAGCAAGCACGGTCCTACGAGTTCTACAGCTGGGTATAACCACATAGTCTTACGGTCTCAAGGCCTGTCATATAAAGTATGACTTGGGCGATAGCGTCGCGTAGAACATAAGTCGGTTTAAGGCACGATGCACGGACTTAGTGTTTAAGGCATGAATCACGGTTGATTTAATGAGTTTTGGAGAAAGGATTATCGAATAGGCATTCATGAGTTGAATGAAATGATATGGTAACATGGAAAGAATGCTCGCGACCGTGGGTCGTCGAGTGGTCTCAAATGATAGAAGTCTTGATATCGGTTTTGAAAGAGATGGTAACACTGAAAGAAGGATGACTGTGTGAGATGTCAGTTTGAGTCGAGTCTTGCATGGTCATTGGAAAACTTGTCGACAAGGGCGATTTGTTTCCTCGGACGACAACCCGGGGCCACGGGACCGTTCCGGCCTAGGAGGAAACGAGGGTGAATGTGAGCGGGATAGCTGAGCCGAAAGGCAAGTATTCGGTGGACGCTCATTGGGGCTAGCTACTTGCGATGACCGGTCCATCCTATACCAGCTATGTGTCCAAGATAGCTTGTCATGCTAGTGACCTCATATAGATGAGTCGGCACGGGCGGCAATCCACGAGTGTGCCTTTGGATTGAGTCGAGTATTGAGTGCACTATATCAAGGAGTCGAGTTGAATGTGTGTGTACAGTTAGAACACAATGTTTGGGCCTAAGATTTGGTTGCAACGTAGGCGACGTGCTTCGGCACGAGATGTGGCGTCGAGTCTTAAGTTGTCGGTATATAAGTTGTATAGTTTGGATTTGAGTTGTCTTGAGTTTAAGTCAGGAAATGCCGCAAGGCAAAGTCGATCGAGTGACCCTTAGCCCACAATTCCTGATTGGGTCAGTTGGTGATCAAAGTAGCAACGGCCGCGAGGCGGCGATATGGTTTAGTCACACTGAGTTGCGAGGCACGTCACGATGGATTTGTAGCACGGTCACAAGGAATTGGGTACTATCGCGTAGTTGCGTCTCTGATTTTGTGCCGAAGGGCAAGCACGACTTGATAGGTTAACGTTGTTGTTGCAAGCACGGGATGGTCTAGAGACACAAATAGGCCAAGGCGTCGGTCCTAAAATGAATCTAAGGCAAGAGTAGAAAGACAATCGTAAAGGGACTATGTTGCACAAAGTAAATCAAACGTGTCGGTTTTGTACGGGTGGACGAGGCGCTCATCCCACCAGTACAGTTGAGTACTGACACCCACATATTTTTCATGTGCAGGCACAGGTAGAAGCTCGTGGCGCGGAGCTCGCTTGGATGCGTCGAGGCATAGAGTTCCTTGGCGATTCAAAGCATGTGGCCGCATGAAGTCAAGACTTATACGGGACATAATGTATGGACGTCGTCTTCTGAAGCATCCGCTGGCTCAAGACTTGTATTGGGAGATGAGAGAGAGCTGAGTGACTTGTAATGTGAGCTTGAGTGAGCTTGAGAGATTTGTAATCTTGGCCTTGCGTCCCATTGTAACCTTGTTTCAATATCAATAAAGAGCTTCTTTTGAATAACTTGTGTTTTGTTCTAAATTTCTGCTGCTATTATTCAATGTCTCTGCATGGGACTTCTGTACGACGACCCCGTCGCAGCCGCTGAAATCGGCCGTTATGGAACCCGTATTGCACGAGCGCAATCTAGGCTCGTGCGGCATCACGCCTTAGCGAGGATGATCGCTCCTACGGGAGCGGGGCGTGACATAAAGTTTAAGTCAGGAAATGCCGCAAGACAAAGTCGGTCGAGTGACCCTTAGCCCACAATTCCTGATTGGGTCAGTTGGTGATCAAAGTAGCAACGGCCGCGAGACGGCGATATGGTTTAGTCACACTGAGTTGCGAGGCACGTCACGATGGATTTGTAGCACGGTCACAAGGAATTGGGTACTATCGCGTAGTTACGTCTCTGATTTTGTGCCGAACGGCAAGCACGACTTGATAGGTTAACGTTGTTGTTGCAAGCACGGGATGGTCTAGAGACACAAATAGGCCAAGGCGTCGGTCCTAAAATGAATCTAAGGCAAGAGTAGAAAGACAATCGTAAAGGGACTATATTGCACAAAGTAAATCAAACGTGTCGGTTTTGTATGGGTGGGCGAGGAGCTCATCCCACCAGTACAGTTGAGTACTGACACCCACATAGTTTTCATGTGCAGGCACAGGTAGAAGCTCGTGGTGCGGTGCTCGCTTGGATGCTTCGAGGCATGGAGTTCCTTGGCGATTCAAAGCTTGTGGCCGCATGAAGTCAAGACTTATACGGGACATAATGTATGGACGTCGTCTTCTGAAGCATCCGCTGGCTCAAGACTTGTATTGAGAGATGAGAGAGGGCTGAGTGACTTGTAATGTGAGCTTAAGTGAGCTTGAGAGACTTGTAATCTTGGCCTTGCGCCCCATTGTAACCTTGTTTCAATATCAATAAAGAGCTTCTTTTGAATAACTTGTGTTTTGTTCTAAATTTCTGCTGCTATTATTCAATGTCTCTGCATGGGACTTCTGTGCGACGACCCCGTCGCAGTTGCTGAAATCGGCCGTTATGGAATCCGCCTTGCACGAGCGCAATTTAGGCTCGTACGGCATCACGCCTTAGTGAGGATGATCGCTCCTACGGGAGCGGGACGTGACATAATGGTATCAGAGCACGACTTTACGTCCTTGGACTATCGATTGAATTCTTAATTTCGTTGTTTCTGCAAACTCTGTTGCTTCCGCAAAGTTGATATCGTTGGTGCGCTCTCTCAAATGTCCCACGGATGTCCATACAATAAGTCTAACTATTTTGCAAAACATAGAAGAACAGTTTTTGACAAAACAAAAAGATGGTTCGCGTAAGCACGGTTGGCTAAGTCGGGCTGGGCATATACACCAAAGTTGCGTCGACCTTAGAAAAGTCGAGTGCGGAAATTGAATAGTGTCGAGCAAGAATGAGTTGAACTCGATTGAGTAAAGCGAGATGACTATCGATAGGGGTGCTATCGAGCGACGATAATGTCAGTATGATAAAGATGAGCGTGCTTGGATTTTGAGGAATCGTTCGGACGGAAATTCGAGGAAATAGATTGTGAATCAAATGATAAGTTGAGGATTTGTTGAATGATTTCATTCCTGAGTGGTGTATGCGATAGCTTCAGGGATGTCGATCGATTGATTGAGGATGTGGGGTGTCGATGAGTCTATCAGCCAGCGTCGCACGTATGGAAAGCCGTAGATTGAGTATCGTTGAATAAGTTTTAGTCTCGAAGTTTGACTAGTTGGTTCGAGCAACCTAGAAATTGACGCGCATGGAACGTACACGGGATTGAGGATTATGCAAGGTATGAAACGCGAAAATGATTGAGTAGGTGAAATCAAATCAAAGAAAAGTTAAGGTGTAGCGAATGGATGACTTGATCGAGGAAATAGATGCGGATCGTATACGAAAAGTTAGCACGATGGGAAGATAGCGTGCATGAAAAGTTGAATTTCGAAGTTACGCAATGACTCGAAGGATTTGATTGAATGTTGCTCGATGATTTGAGTTAGCAAGGAATGATGCGAATTGAGAAAATACGTTGGTCGATGACTTTAAGATAAACGGATGAACAATACGTGAAATTGATTTGAGGAAATTGATGTTGTGAAGGATTCGAGAGATGATGATCGAATTTGAATTTGAATGTCGAGGAGATTATCCAGTCGGATGATAGTATCATTCGCACGACTCGAAATTGGTTGCAAAGGAAGATCGTCAGGTTACGCATATCGTTGATGGTATTGAGGCGTATCAAAGACCGATATGCGATAACTCGGGGGTACTCTGACTCGGCGAATGACGATCGTGCAAGTGTTATTATTCAGTTGGATGCTATGCTTAGAATTTTGATTGAGATGAGATATGAATGAAAACGGAAGTGTCTTGATGGTTACGCGGATAACCACAACGTCGACATTCTTGTCTTGCGCGAGCGCAACTCTAGCCTCGCACATGCGTTGCGTCGTATTTGGGCGATCGTTCCGCGTGAGCGCTGACATGGTGATTCATGTCGCGGGAATGATCGAACTCGAAAAATTGGGACGCGGCAACTTTGATTGTCTTGACTTGTTGGCTTGATGCGAAGGTGAATTCGAGGATTTGTAGGACTTGTGATTGATGAATGAATGAAACTTGAGGATTGAGTAGGTCCAATCCGCGCATCGAGAATGAATTAGTCTAGACACAAAACAAGAGTTACGTCCCGATGAGGATGATTACCCCACGGGAGCGTGCATGGTGATTCATGCCCACCGTGGATAATCTGAATCGCGTGAGATCGGGGCACAACATATTGTTAAGATAGACGACCTTATGATCGAATACGTGAATTGTGATGAACGACTTAGGGAGTATGAAATGTGAATTATGGTTTAGCGATGAATCGGGTCGTAGCATGCTTGACTTGGAAGGATCGATAGGTAGACTATATCGAACGTGTTTGAAGGGATGACTATGCAAGATGGTTTGTTGAATGAGCGATATTGATACGTCGTGGAATTGGTTGAAAGTAAGTTGTCGTAGGATGGCCTTGCTGAATGACTCGGATCCCGTGCGACGAATGTTGGGATGTGTGTAGGGAATCGATGCTCGATGTTTAGAAATCGGAGTGATGCGAGCTTGGGTAAAAAATCCCGGACTATCAACTTGGTTTGACCTTAGGATGGGGTCAGTGTTGATATTGTTGTTTGGGAACTATGATTCCAATACTGACAATTGACTTTAGCCTGGAGAGATGGCCTAGCGTCTAGGCGAGATGTCCATGTTGCGAGGGTTAGCATCAGTACGATTGATTCAGGATTGAGTGGATGAATCGATAGGAATTGTGGTGGCACCACTCACGAGGCTCGGTTGACATGCACGTATATCAGGGACGCCCGAATATGTGCACGATCCGACTCGAGTGGTGATGGTGGATTCTCTATCACGAGGCTTGGATGAAATGCATGTATTTTGGGGACGCCTGGAATATGTGCACGACCCAAACTAAGGGATACGTTGAATTCAAGTGAGACTTGAGGAACGGGAAAGTGTCGAGGATTTTGAGATCGTGAGTTTTGAAGAAAAGATTGAGGGTAGCACGAGCGTGGCTCGGATTCGAGGGATGCATAGGAGAAATATGTGCGACAAACGTAGGATGTTGAAACAAGTGATACGTCGATAAGTAAGTACTCAGTTAGTTTCGAGGACGAAACTTTTTCTAAGTGGTGTATGATGTAGTGTCCCGTCCCGCTCAGTCAATCTGAGGAATCGAAACGCCGACGACGTTCGGACATAGCCTTGCAACGGCTGCTCGGAGACATCGTTCTGTCGAAACGACCGCTCGCTCAGGAGGGGAAGTTTCGGTGAACTTGCCTCATCTTAGCCTTCATATAATAAATCGCATATTTTCAACTTGCACAAGTAGGCTTGATAATAAAGGAGACGAATTCACATAGATAAGGGAATAATCCCGACGGGTCGAATTGAGTTAGAATATGGAAAGGTCCAACGGTCGGCTTAGAGTTGGTGCACGGCGTGCTTTGAAAATGACACTCGATCCTTCGTCCCGTGGCTTGGGAGAAGGAAAGTTGGTTGAGTTGGTGAAGTTATGAATGTAGCCTAAGTCATAGGCGTCGCCAGCATAAATGCTCGATAAAACATGTACGGTCCTATCGTCCAAGGCTTGGCATAGCCTTGGCTTGCCCCATGAGTTAAGTTGCGTTGCACGGCTTATGACATTAAGTCTAGGCACCTAAATGACTTGGTCGTTCAGAAGTCGAACGCATGCGCGACACATTTCCGCAATGCGGGGCTTGACGCAGCCTTTGCTCGTCGAGTTGTTGTATGTTTAAGTCAGGTAAGTTATGTTAGGCTATCGGAGTAGTAGCAAGCACGGTCCTACGAGTTCTACGGCTGGGTATAACCACATAGTCTTACGGTCTCAAGGCCTGTCATATAAAGTATAACTTGGGCGATAGCGTCGCGTAGAACGTAAGTCGGTTTAAGGTACGATGCACGGATTTAGTGTTTAAGGCATAAACCACGGTTGATTTAATGAGTTTTGGAGAAAGGACTATCGAATAGGCATTCATGAGTTGAATGAAATGATATGGTAACATGGAAAGAATGCTCGCGACCGTGGGTCGTCGAGGGGTCTCAAATGATTGAAGTCTTGATATCGGTTTTGAAAGAGATGGTAACACTGAAAGAAGGATGACTGTGTGAGACGTCAGTTTGAGTCGAGTCTTGCATGGTCATTGGACAACTTGTCGACAAGGGCAATTTGTTTCCTCGGACGACAACCCGGGGCCATGGGACCGTTCCGGCCTAGGAGGAAACCGAGGGTGAATGTGAGCGGGATAGCTGAGCCGAAAGGCAAGTATTCGGTGGACGCTCATTGGGCTAGCAACTTGCGATGACCGGTCCATCCTATACCAGCTATGTGTCCAAGATAGCTTGTCATGCTAGTGACCTCATATAGGTGAGTCGGCACGGGTGGCAATCCGCGAGTGTGCCTTTGCATTGAGTCGAGTATTGAGTGCACTATATCAAGGAGTCGAGTTGAATGTGTGTACAGTTAGAACACAATGTTTGGGCCTAAGATTTGGCTGCAACGTAGGCGACGTGCTTCGGCACGAGATGTGGCGTCGAGTCTTAAGTTGTCGGCATATAAGTTGCATAGTTTGGATTTGAGTTGTCTTGAGTCTAAGTCAGGAAATGCCGCAAGGCAAAGTCGATCGAGTGACCCTTAGCCCACAAGTCCTGATTGGGTCAGTTGGTGATCAAAGTAGCAACGGCCGTGAGGCGGCGATATGGTTTAGTCACACTAAGTTGCGAGTCACGGCACGATGGATTTGTAGCACGGTCACAAGGAATTGGGTACTATCGCGTAGTTGCGTCTCTGATTTTGTGCCGAAGGGCAAGCACGACTTGATAGGTTAACGTTGTTGCAAGCACGGGATGGTCTAGAGACACAAATAGGCCAAGACGTCGGTCCTAAAATGAATCTAAGGCAAGAGTAGAAAGACAATCGTAAAGGGACTATGTTGCACAAAGTAAATCAAACGTGTCGGTTTTGTACGGGTGGGCGAGGAGCTCATCCCACCAGTATAGTTGAGTACTGACACCTACATAGTTTTCATGTGCAGGCACAGGTAGAAGCTCGTGGCGCGGAGCTCGCTTGGATGCGTCGAGACATGGAGTTCGTTGGCGATTCAAAGCGTGTGGCCGCATGAAGTCAAGACTTATACGGGACATAATGTATGGACGTCTCCTTCTGAAGCATCCGCTGGCTCAAGACTTGTATTGAGAGGTGAGAGAGAGCTGAGTGACTTGTAATGTGAGCTTGAGTGAACTTGAGAGACTTGTAATCTTGACCTTGCGCCCCATTGTAACCTTGTTTCAATATCAATAAAGAGCTTCTTTTGAATAACTTGTGTTTTGTTCTAAATTTTTGTTGCTATTATTCAATGTCTCTGTATGGGACTTCTGTGCGACGACCCCGTCGCAGCCGCTGAAATCGGCCGTTATGGAACCCGTCTTGCACGAGCACAATCTAGGCTCGTGCGACATCACACCTTAGCGAGGACGATCGCTCCTACGGGAGCGGGGCATGACATAATGGTATCAGAGCACGGCTTTACGTCCTTGGACTATCGATTGAATTCTTTAATTTCGTTGTTTCAGCAAACTCTGTTGCTTTCGCAGTTGGTGCGCTCTCTCTCAAATGTCCCACGGATGTCCATACAATAAGTCTAGCTATTTTGCAAAACATAGGAGAACAGTTTTTGACAAAACAAAAAGATGATTCGCGTAAGCACGGTTGGCTAAGTCGGGCTGGGCATATACACCAAAGTTGCGTCGACCTTAGAAAAGTCGAGTGCGGAAATTGAATAGTGTCGAGCAAGAATGAGTTGAACTCGATTGAGTAAAGCGAGATGACTATCGATAGGGGTGCTATCGAGCGACGATAACGTCAGTGTGATAAAGATGAGCGTGCTTGGATTTTGAGGAATCGTTCGGACGGGAATTCGAGGAAATAGATTGTGAATCAAATGATAAGTTGAGGATTTGTTGAATAACTTCATTCCTGAGTGGTGTATGCGATAGCTTCAGGGATGTCGATCGATTGATTGAGGATGTGGGGTGTCGATAAGTCTATCAGCAAGCGTCGCACGTATGCAAAGCCGTAGATTGAGTATAGTTGAATAAGTTTTAGTCTCGAAGTTTGACTAGTTGGTTCGAGCAACCTAGAAATTGACGCGCATAGAACATGCACGGGATTGAGGATTGTGCAAAGTATGAAACGCGAAAATGATTGAGTAGGTGAAATCAAATCAAAGAAAAGTTAAGGTATAGCGAATGGATGACTTGATCGAAGAAATAGATGCGGATCGTATACGAAAAGTTAGCACGATGGGAAGATAGCGTGCATGAAAAGTTGAATTTCGAAGTTACGCAATGACTCTAAGGATTTGATTGAATGTTGCTCGATGATTTGAGTTAGCAAGGAATGATGCGAATTGAGAAAATACGTTGGTCGATGACTTAAGATAAACGGATGAACAATACGTGAAATTGATTTGAGGAAATTGATGTTGTGAAGGATTCGAGGGATGATGATCGAATTTGAATTTGAATGTCGAGGAGATTATCCAGTCGGATGATAGCATCATTCGCACGACTCGAAATTGGTTGCAAAGGAAGATCGTCAGGTTACGCATATCGTCGATGGTATTGAGGCGTATTAAAGACCGATATGCGATAACTCGGTGGTACTCTGTCTCGGCGAATGACGATCGTGCAAGTGTTATTATTCAGTTGGATGCTATGCTTAGAATTTTGATTGAGATGAGATATGAATGAAAACGGAAGTGTCTTGATGGTTACGCGGATAACTACAACGTCGACATTCTTGTCTTGCGCGAGCGCAACTCTGGCCTCGCACATGCGTTGCGTCGTATTTGGGGCGATCGTTCCGCGTGAGCGCTGACATGGTGATTCATGTCGCAGGAATGATCGAACTCGAAAAATTGGGACGCGGCAACTTTGATTGTCTTGACTTGTTGGCTTGATGCGAAGGTGAATTCGAGGATTTGTAGGACTTGTGATTGACGAATGAATGAAACTTGAGGATTGAGTAGGTCCAATCCGCGCATCGAGAATGAATTAGTCTAGACACAAAATAAGAGTTACGTCCCGATGAGGATGATTACCCCGCGGGAGCGTGCATGGTGATTCATGCCCACCGTGGATAATCTGAATCGCGTGAGATCGGGGCGCAACATATTGTTAAGATAGACCACCTTATGATCGAATACGTGAATTGTGATGAACGACTTAGGGAGTATGAAATGTGAATTATGGTTTAGCGATGAATCGGGTCGTAGCATGCTTGACTTGGAAGGATCGATAGGTAGACTATATCGAACGTGTTTGAAGGGATGACTATGCATGATGGTTTGTTGAATGAGCGATATTGATACGTCGTGGAATTGGTTGAAAGTAAGTTGTCGTAGGATGGCTTTGCTGAATGACTCGGATCCCGTGCGACGAATGTTGGGATGTGTGTAGGGAATCGATGCTCGATGTTTAGAAATCGGAGTGATGCGAGCTTGGGTAAAAAACCCCGTACTATCAACTTGGTTTGACCTTAGGATGGGGTCAGTGTTGATATTGTTGTTTGGGAACTATGATTCCAATACTGACAATTGACTTTAGCCTGGAGAGATGGCCTAGCGTCTAGGCGAGATGTCCATGTTGCGAGGGTTGGCATCAGTACGATTGTTTCAGAATTGAGTGGATGAATCGATAGGAATTGTGGTGGCACCACTCACGAGGCTCGGTTGACATGCACGTATATCAGGGACGCCCGAATATGTGCACGATCCGACTCGAGTGGTGATGGTGGATTCTCTATCACGAGGCTTGGATGAAATGCATGTATTTTTGGGACGCCTGGAATATGTGCACGACCCAAACTAAGGGATACGTTGAATTCAAGTGAGACTTGAGGAACGGGAAAGTATCGAGGATTTTGAGATCGTGAGTTTTGAAGAAAAGATTGAGGGTAGCACGAGCGTGGCTCGGATTCGAGGGATGCATAGGAGAAATGTGTGCGACAAACGTAGGATGTTGAAACAAGTGATACGTCGATAAGTAAGTACCCAGTTAGTTTCGAGGACGAAACTTTTTCTGAGTGGTGTATGATGTAGTGCCCCGTCCCGCTCAGTCAATCGGAGAAATCGAAACGCCGACGGCGTTCGGACTTAGCCTTGCAACGGTTGCTCGGAGACATCGCTCGGTCGAGACGACCGCTCGCTCAGGTGGGATAGTTTCGGTGAACTTGCCTCATCTTAGCCTTCACATAATAAATCGCATATTTTCAACTTGCACAAGTAGGCTTGATAATAAAGGAGACGAATTCACATAAATAAGGGAATAATCCCGACGGGTCAAATTGAGTTAGAATATGGAAAGGTCCAACGGTCGGCTTAGAGTTGGTGCACGGCGTGCTTTGAAAATGACACTCGATCCTTCGTCCCGTGGCTTGGGAGAAGGAAAGTTGGTTGAGTTGGCGAAGTTATGAATGTAGCCTAAGTCATAGGCGTCGCCCGCATAAATGCTCCATAAAACATGTACGGTCTTATCGTCCAAGGCTTGGCATAGCCTTGGCTTGCCCCATGAGTTAAGTTGCGTTGCACGGCTTATGACATAAGTCTAGGCACCTAAATGACTTGGTCGTTCAGAAGTCGAACGCATGCGCGACACATTTCCGCAATACGGGGCTTGACGCAGCCTTTGCTTGTCGAGTTGTTGTACGTTTAAGTCAGACAAGTTATGTTAGGCTATCGGAGTAGTAGCAAGCACGGTCCTACGAGTTTTGTGGCAGGGTATAACCACATAGTCTTACGGTCTCAAGGCCTGTCATATAAAGTATGACTTGGGCGATAGCGTCGCGTAGAACGTAAGTCGGTTTAAGGTACGATGCACGGACTTAGTGTTTAAGGCATGAACCACGGTTGATTTAATGAGTTTTGGAGAAAGGACTATCGAATAGGCATTCATGAGTTGAATGAAATGATATAGTAACATGGAAATAATGCTCGCGACCGTGGGTCGTCGAGTGGTCTCAAATGATAGAAGTCTTGATATCGGTTTTGAAAGAGATGGTAACACTGAAAGAAGGATGACTGTGTGAGACGTCAGTTTGAGTCGAGTCTTGCATGATCATTGGACAACTTGTCGACAAGGGCGATTTGTTTCCTCGGACGACAACCCGGAGCCACGGGACCGTTCCGGCCTAGGAGGAAACCGAGGGTGAATGTGAGCGGGATAGCTGAGCCGAAAGGCAAGTATTCGGTGGACGCTCATTGGGGCTAGCTACTTGCGATGACCTGTCCATCTTATACCAGCTATGTGTCCAAGATAGCTTGTCATGCTAGTGACCTCATATAGATGAGTCGGCACGAGCGGCAATCCGCGAGTGTGCCTTTGGATTGAATCGAGTATTGAGTGCACTATATCAAGGAGTCGAGTTGAATGTGTGTACAGTTAGAACACAATGTTTGGGCCTAAGATTTGGCTGCAACGTAGGCGACGTGCTTCGCCACGAGATGTGGCGTCGAGTCTTAAGCTGTCGGCATATAAGTTGCATAGTTTGGATTTGAGTTGTCTTGAGTTTAAGTTAGAAAATGCCGCAAGACAAAGTCGATCAAGTGACCCTTAGCCCACAAGTCCTGATTGGGTCAGTTGGTGATCAAAGTAGCAACGGCCGTGAGGCGGCGATATGGTTTAGTCACACTGAGTTGCGAGGCACGACACGATGGATTTGTAGCACGGTCACAAGGAATTGGGTACTATCGCGTAGTTGCGTCTCTGATTTTGTGCCGAAGGGCAAGCACGACTTGATAGGTTAACGTTGTTGTTGCAAGCACGGGATGGTCTAGAGATACAAATAGGCCAAGACGTCGGTCCTAAAATGAATCTAAGGCAAGAATAGAAAGACAATCGTAAAGGGACTATGTTGCACAAAGTAAATCAAACGTGTCGGTTTTGTATGGGTGGGCGAGGAGCTCATCCCACCAGTACAGTTGAGTACTGACACCCACATAGTTTTCATGTGCAGGCACAGGTAGAAGCTCATGGCGCGGAGCTCGCTTGGATGCGTCGAGGCATGGAGTTCCTTGGCGATTCAAAGCGTGTGGCCGCTTGAAGTCAAGACTTATACGGGACATAATGTATGGACGTCGCCTTCTGAAGCATCCGCTGGCTCAAGACTTGTATTGAGAGATAGAGAGAGCTGAGTGACTTGTAATGTGAGCTTGAGAGACTTGTAATCTTGGCCTTGCGCCCCATTGTAACCTTGTTTCAATATCAATAAAGAGCTTCTTTTGAATAACTTGTGTTTTGTTCTAAATTTTTGCTGCTATTATTCAATGTCTCTGCATGGGACTTCTGTGCGACGACCCCGTTGCAGCCGCTGAAATTGGTCGTTATGGAACCCGTCTTGCATGAGCGCAATCTAGACTTGTGCGGCATCATGCCTTAGCGAGGACGATCGCTCCTACGGGAGCGGGGCGTAACACGAACGAAGCCGCTCTGCTCTTCGGATATAATTTTGGGGAGGAGATCTGCCATCCGAGCAGCGATAATCTTGGAGATGATTTTATTGGTGAAGGTGCATAGGCTGATCGGACGAAAATCTCTAAAGGTCTTTGGGTTCTCCTGTTTGGGAATGAGGATCAAGTTAGCACAAGAAATTGATCTTGGGTACATGGCGCCTTGGAAGAAGGCGATGACCGCCTCGAGGATATCCGACTTTATGAAGTCCCAGCACGAACGGAAGAACACTCCAGTAAATTTGTCCAGTTCGGGGGCGCTATGCTCTTTTAGGGCCCAGACTGCCTCTTGGACCTCCTGCTCAGAGGGGAGTGTTTCCAGCCTGATGTTGTCCCTGTCATCTATGAGGTGCGGGATCTCGACGAGGAATTTCGCATCCCTAGTGATGGCTTCCTTAGAGAACAGCCTGGAATAGAAGCTTGTTGCCGCCAATTGGATGCTCCGTTGGTCTTTTATGATGACCCCATTTTCATCTGCAATTTGATGCATGTGGAGCTTCTGTCTGCGACCCTTGACACAGGAGTGGAAAAAGCTGGTGTTTTTATCGCCTTCGCTGTCCCAAGTTTGTCTAGCTTTCTGCTTTCAAAATTCAGTTTCGATTTTCAGGCAGAATTTGAGGACCTTGGTAAGTTTCAGGGATGCTCGGGCTTTGGGAGATCTGTTGACCGCGAAGATCGCTTCCGCTC
This sequence comes from Iris pallida, assembly GCA_029216955.1. Lineage (NCBI taxonomy): Eukaryota > Viridiplantae > Streptophyta > Magnoliopsida > Asparagales > Iridaceae > Iris > Iris pallida. The sequence goes on from JANAVB010019941.1 coordinate 92,728, forward strand.
AGGTGACGTCGTTCTCCGCTTTCCGAACAGCCTGGAAAATGTCTCCGAACGCTTGTTTACTTCAATCAGTGAGGGTTTCCTGGTGGCTTTGAGTTTGTTGGCCACTCGGGTGAGGGGGTCCAGAGAGTCCGTCTTGCTCCATCGTCCATGTCGATGTTTCTGAAATGTGGGTGTTGGCTCCAGAAATTGAGGAAGCGGAAGTTCTTCTTTAACTGGTTCGATTTTCTGCTGATCTCGATTAGGAGAGGCGAGTGGTCTGATTCGGTGGAGTTAGGTGCGAAAGGTTGGAGGTGATCTCCAAATCATTCCACTGTGTGTTGACGAGGGCACGATCAAGGCGGGAGTATTGCCTATGGGAGCCTTCTTGCATATTGTACCAGGTAAAAGTGTTGTCGCTATATTGGAGGGAGAACAGGTGGGCGTTGAAGATGAAGGTGTTGAAGTCGTGCATAGCCAACTGAGGGAGTGGCCGGCCGCCAGACTTTTTCTCCCTGCAAGTGATGGCGTTGAAGTCGCCAACACAAATCCAGGGCAGACTGCTGGGGTTGAGCTGGAGCAGGTCGTCCCATAGAATTCTGCGTTCGGGAATGTCGCAGCTGTCGTGAACTGCCGACAATAGGGAGCGGGAACTGAGCGTGGGGTGCTCCACCTAACACGTGAGGGCCTGATTCAAGTCGTGAATAATGTTGAGCTTCACTTCGTTGGAGAAGAGGATCCAAATATCATGACAGCCGGCAATGGCCTTGGGAAAGCCGAGCTGTAACCGGATGGATTTAAGTTTGTTAGAAGGGATTTTGGGTTCCTTGATCACCAAGATGTCAATTTTGTGGGCTTTCTTGAGACCGTTTAATCTTCTCAAGGTGGGTTTGTTAGCGAGACCCCTAACATTCCAAGACAGGATGTTAAGCATTGGGATTGCTTGTTCGGGGGAATTTGTTGAGTTTCATGGCCGACCTAGTGGCCCGTACCGTGGTCTCCATACTGGTTCCTTTGTTATGAATTTTGTCTTTGAGTGCAGGCCTTCTGCCTCCTTCTGTGGTCATATCTGTCTCCTCGGTATTGTGAGTGAGGGCCTCTCCTGCTGTGTCAATCATCACTCCTAGGGTGCTGTTGGTGGAGAACATTCCAACGTCCAGTCCCTGCTGAGCTCTGGCAACCGATGCTTGTCCAAGGGTGGCTAAGGTATCCGCCCGAATGTTGTCCTCGGGAGGGGGTGTGGGGGGATGGTGGCCGTGGTGGCTAAAACGGCAGGTAGGAAGTTCTCCTCGGTCCTCAGGGCCACGATAATCTCTGCTGAGTCTTCCGCTGGGCTACTCTCCGAGCCGTCACCGTTTTCGAGATTCTCAGCTGGGTTGCCGGATGCTGAGGGTTCCTCGTAGTCTTGAGGCTCATCCGTGTATTCCAAGGCGAGTATCAAATGTGTTGAGGGGGGAAATGATTTGGGGGTTGTATGGGACGATGGCTTTCTCGGCGGGAGCTTGTTCCTTGGATTGAGGGTTGTCGGAGTTGGCTTCAAATCTGATGTGAGTGTTGGGTAGAGGGAGAACAGGTGATTGATGAGAATTTCTAGGAGTTTTTGAGGGGGCCGTCTTTCGGGGACCTTTTTTCTTGAGCCCTGGGTGGACGAAGAAGCAATGTTCTGTTGAATGGCCACACAAGTGATAGTGTTTGCAAAATATGATGTTGTTGTCATAAATGATCTGCTGAGTGTGTGTCTTATGACCTAGGGAGATTTGAATGTGATTGGGAAGATCCTTGGACATGTCAAGTTCTATGCAAATTTTAGCATAGTTGCCTTTGGAGAGGTTGCGAGTTTCTTCTGCTAAAGCAACGAAAGTCCCGAAAGAGTTGGCAATCCTTCTAAGAACTGCAGGCGCAAAGCAGATGAGGGGGATATTCGGGAAGGTCACCCATTCCGACACAATGGCGGAGTCTTCTGTGGTACTGAAGTCCGGGGACCATTTGACAATTCTCATGTTGTGGTTGTCTATCTTGCTAGTGCCCCTGGTCCAGACTTTCTGGTGATCACTCTTTGAGGAGAGATGGAGGAACAAGTGTTTAGGGTCCATGGGCGCTACTCGGTGACCCGAGGTGAGACCCCAGGAGGAGATAACTTCATGAATTCGGGACAGCTTCGGGCATCCGGTCGAGAACTTAAGCACGAAGGTGAACGGAAAAGTCGACGATAAGGCCGCAATCTCGGAAGGGGAGAAAGGCACCACAATCTCAGAGGGACCAGCCGGACGAGCGAGGTCAACCTCAGCGAGGGGGATCTCGGGGGGAGGCTGGAAGTGCTGAGAAGAGCGATCCGGGCGGAGCTTGTCAGCATAAGAAGAGGGGGGGGGGGGGGGGGGGGGGGGGGTGAGGAGGGGACAGCTGCTGCTTTGGATTTCCTTGCTGCCTAGTGCAGCAGGGCAGCTGCTGCTCATTTCTTGCTGCTGCTGCATTGCTTGCCACATTGCATTTGCAGGCAAGCCAAGCCACTGCATGCTAATGCAGCTGCTGCCTTGCTGCTGCTACTGCCTGCCTACATGCTTGCTGCTGCAATGCTGAGCAATTGCAAGCCAAGACAGGGCATAGCATGTGCTGCCTGCTGCATTGTCTCCCTAATGCAAGCCTTGCCAAGCCTCTCTCAAATCTCACTCTCAAGTTGATACTAACATCAACAGAACTAACACTCACATGAACTACATCTAAACTTGATACTAACACTCAACTAACTCATATCTCACTTAAACATTAACCAAACCAAAGATACTAACAGATACAAACAATACACTAACCCTACCCTCTATATATATATATATATATATATATATATATATATATATATATATATATATATATATATATATATATATATATAAGAAATGCTCCAAAACCAGCCGGCTAGTTTTGTATTATAGAACCACCCTATATTTTATGGATTGGATTGGAATTTAATGGTTGAGATTAAAAGGTGTAGACCCCACCACCTTTTTAAGTCATTTAATCTCAACCATGCAATTCCAATACAACGTGTATAACATAGGTTGGTTCCATAATATAAAATCAGTCGGTTTGGTTCTAGAGCACTCCTCTCTCTCTCTCTCTCTCTCTCTCTCTCTCTCTCTCTCTCTCTCTCTATATATATATATATATATATATATATATATATATTGTGATTCTTTCTCTAGATTGTCTGCTTGTGTTTTATTAGAAAAATAATCCTCTTCAGTCTACAATGTGTCAATTTCACTTTCCTTTCTACATTTGGAATAATTGAATATTTATAGACTCTATGATTTGTATCTAACACCTGAATAAAGTGATTAGTATAATTTTAAGCCTTCTCCAAATTCTCTTTGATTAAAGAAGTCCATAATGGAAGGAAATAGTCATGGATGTTGGCTCCCCTTAGAAAAGGACCTTTCTAGACGAGTTCCAGGATGGAAATTCTTTGAAGGAACATACAACAATTCATACAAGTACTACCAGCATTCAGTATAAAATACCACTGAGGCCACTGGGTATGCACATTGCAGTATTCTTGGGGATCCTATACTCTTGGGGATTTTAATCCTAGGCATCATAGTCATGGGTATTTGATATTACTGTGTTTGGTATCATATATAGTATTTCCGGTATATGGAATGTGTTGGTGTTTTTACCTTTAGACTAGAAAAGATAGTCCCACATCGGCTACACCAAATGGTGAGCATCTCAATATAATGCTTTGCTTGTGTTTAGGTGTACACATGAGGTGTGGTGGGGCACAAGTGGGTGCCATGTGGGAGTATTTTCCTAGAAGGAAAAGGGATTAATTCCAACAAGGAAACAAGTTGTTTTTTGTCGTTCGGGCTCGGACTCGGACATTGACTCCAGTATGCCTCGTGCATGCACGAGCGTGTTCGGGGGGTAGGCGTGGACTGACATACGACTATGTTGATTGTGAGATGATCTCAAATATCAAATTCTATTTTTGAGTATTGGTATTTTAGTCCCACATCAGATAGGAGAAAAGGTGAAGTCTCACTCCACTCTATAAATAGAGTCCCCTGACCTCCTTTGTAAGATACACCAAAAAAAAGAGAAAAGGGAGCCCGTTGTGTCCAGGGAGCCCGTTCGAGTCACAAAAAGTTGACTAACGAGCGTTCCAAAAGTTCTTTGAGAACTTGTTGGTTCCTGGAAGCGGATCGTATAAAAGCGAATCTTGCTTTGAGCTACGGTGATCTTCATCACCCTAGCAAAGTTGCCTTTCTCTATTCCTTCTTTCTTCTTTCACTTTCTTCGTCTTCCTCCGTCTTTGAGACAGAGACTTCAGGATCTTCTGGAGAAGCAATTCTCGAAGTTCCTCTTATACAGAGTGTATAACGGAAATTCGTTCATGAGAATCACTCTGTCCACTCACGTTCATCCATCTAATATCTGTTTCGGAAATAACAATCTCAAAGCAAGATTTAGATCCGATAGAGAACAACGGTGCAAATCTTCTCGACACAAGTTTTAACAAACTTGAGAAGTTTGACGGGGAGCATTACGTCTGGAAGAGAAATGTTGGCCTTAATCTTCAACTCGTGAGCGTAGACTACGTGTTGACAGATCCTGAGCCTTTGATTCCAGAAGGTGAAAATGCTCGAAGGGTCGTTGAGGCCACTACTCTGCAATCCAAGTGAAGGAGAGATAACAACCTATTCAAGTTGCTTATCTTGAAATCAATGGAGGACTCTCTGGCAGTGCTGCAGTCATACAGCAAGACGGTCAATGCCAAGGACGTCTGGGAGTCTGCAGAGAATCTACAACGCAAATGAAAACATGAACAAGATCCACATGACCGAAAATGTCTGGAGGATGCGATTTGAGTACGACAAGACGATATTGTCTCAAGTCAAGGAATTCCTCAAGATACATCAGAAATTGGTTGATGACGACATGCCCTTGGTCGATGTCTTCGTCGTCGGGGGTATTGTCGCCAAGCTCCTACCTAGGTGGAGCAATTTTATCGCGGACATGCACTCAAGAAGATGGAAGTTAATCTTGAATGCCTCTCGCACTGGATTCATGTTGAAGACGAGCCGAGGGCTCAAAACAAATTGGACACCTTTTCCAAACAGATAGCTGAGGGCAATCTGGTACAAGCTGGAGACTCCAAGAGGAAGCAAAAAGCTTCTTACAACAAAAGGAAGGACTCTCACCAGCTGAAGGTGGAGTCAGCTTAATTCAAGCCAAAGCCTAAGGGCAATAGGGCTTGCTTCAACTGTGACAAGAAGGGCAACTTCAAGAAGGATTGCAGGGCCAAGCCCAAACAGAAAGAGTAAGGTGAGACTAACTCATCTGGTGTGCTAGCTGACTAGTGGGTGGACATTGGTGCATCTAGCCACACATGCAAGGCGTTGTTCACCTTGGACGAGTCTAACTATGATGAAGGTCTCGATGGTGAACATATTGCTAGCAGAAGATCTGGGGATCGGGGCCATAGTCTTGGACTTTCGAAAAGTCGCTAACACTGGTGTACGTGTAGCACGTACCGGTTATTTCTGAGGACTTGATCTCAAGAAGTCTGTTATTCAATACTGACTTGAATATAAACATTCATGCTGGCAAGATGTTGATTTCTTGGCCAGGAACATGCTTTAGAAGTTCAGTATCAAGCAAATGTTCGAACTTCTGCTGATGGTGTAGTTTGTTGATTGAGTTGTGACGAATGGACTAGGACATGTGCTGTGTAATAGCAGCCTCAAGATGTCTAGTCTAGACCTTATCTCCAGTATATGGGGGTAAGGAGGTAGATTGATATGAAGTCTGTGCAGGGACAGACTGTTAGGAAGCTGCTCAGGCGATTGGACCAAAGTACATATCTTTTGGAGTTGGTATACTCAGATATCTATGACTTTTATTAATTCTCCTCCGAGGTCGGATTGAAGTGTTTCTCGAAGAACGGAACGTTCGAGAAAATCAGGGACTTCAGAGCTGAAGCTGAACGTCTAGCCGGTCGACAACTTAAGAGACTCGTAATTGGTTGAAACGGAGAGTATCATTTTCTTGAATTCACATCGTTCTGTAATGAACATGGAATTGGCTATGATATGACTGTTCTATAGTCTCGTAATATACTCAGGATTGATCAAGAAGGAGAGTATCGTTTTCTTGGATTCACATCGTTCTGCTATGAACATGGAATTGGCTATGAAACGACTACTCCGTAGTATCTCTAATCCAAAGGAGTTTCATAGAGGAAGATCAGAACGCTGTCAGAGATGATGATATCTACACTGCGGATCTTTCAATATGCTTCTGTGGATAGATTGTGTGTACGGCTACGTTTATTGCTGAATAAAGTACCGTTCGCATATTTGACTATGATTCTCATTAACATTGGTTCAAGTTAAGATCTGACTTGAATATCATTCGAGTATAGGGGTATCTGGTGTACGTGAAACTTCTGGATATCAAGATTCAGAAGCCAGGGATGAGGACCAAGATGACATTTTTTCTGGATAAGCTGTTGAAAGCTACGTTCGGAGATTCTTTGATATTGTATCATTCAAACCATTGAGTCGCGCGATGCGAAATTCTTTGAAGATAAGTTTTCTAGGGACAAGCACATTTTTCTTGCGGATGTTCTGGTGAACATTGTTGGTACCGAAGAATCAAAGTACTTCCAAAGGAGTAGTCCAGATGATGGTTGTCGTTGATGAGACAACACTTGGACCAATATTCGCTAAGCAGTTAGCAAAGCCAGTGAGAAGGACGAAAGACTTTGTAGATGACTTTATCACCTATCACATGTTGGCTGATGAGGCGATGAAGACCAAAGACGCGATCTGGGGGAAGTGAGTCATGGTAAGTGTTAAGTGTTATATTGGAACTATTAGTTAGTGGGCTTTAGTTCCACATTGCTTAGAACAATAGGAGAAGGGGCTATCCTCTCCTATATGTGTCTCTCAATATCAATAAAATTACTCCATTATTCCACTCTACATGGTATCAGAGCCATAACCTATCTACCTCCCCATAGAAGGAAAAAAAACCCTAACCCTAATCCACCGGTGCCCCCCCTCTCCCTGCTGCCCCCTGCCGACCTCCCCCTCAATCCGTTGTTGCCCCCCCACCTCCTGCTAGTCGCCCCCCACCCCCCGTTGTTGCCTCCCCCTGCTACTGCCGCACCCCTACTGCTGCCGGCCCCGCCCTGCTGCCGGCCCCCCACCTGACGCCCCCTCCTCCTGTTGTTGTGGCGGCTGCTACTGCCAGCAAAGCCCCCCCACCTCTTGTCAGATGCCCCCCTCCCCGCCCCCCATGGGTCGAGTGCAAAACCCTAACCCTTGCTCCGTTCTACCTACCGCCGCCAAACCACTCCAAACCCTAACCTAGTTTCCAAAAAAAAAAACAATTGTTGGGATTCTCCGAGGGTAACCATTTTGTTGTTTGCTTCGAACCTCGGACTCTCATTCAATTGATTTGAGATTCTCATAGGGTAAATATTTGGTTTGTTTACTGGAACCTCTGACTCTCAAGGTTAAATTCAGGAATTTAACAAAGAGCAAACATATTGTTGTTTTGCATGAATCTTTGTTTCTTTCCTTGATCTTCACATAAGGATCTAACATAGGGTAACTTGGGTTATCTCTCTGTCCTGGCTTGTGTGATTCACATTATCTGCTTCCTATACGCGTGTCGGTCCAGGCTACGTTTCTAGCACATTGGCAGAGTTGATGTGGTTATCCAGTTGGATAATACAAATCGATAGTCGAATCAGAAATCCTGAAGGATGACGGACAATACGATAAATAGCAGTGCTACAGACACTAGTGTCGGCAACGCAATGGCGGGACCAACATGCACTAGTACGACGATTTTCTCAATTCGACTAGTCGATCGATAGTTGGAAGGACCATAAGGCTACTCGACATGGAGAAAGAAGGCCGAGAAGATATTTCGTAGAATGTGGTTGTCCAAACATTTGACTGACAATCCTCCAGTAGACAATGATCCCATATTTGAGCAATGAGAGAGAAATGATAGTTAAATGTTTACGCGGTTGATGAATTCAATGGAACCATCGGTGGAAGACATGGTTCAAAATACGGACTCCGTGAAGGAATTATGGAAGGTCCTGGCGGCATTTAATAAAAAATGTGATGTCTCGTATCTACGACTCGGTCGTTGGTGTATACGAAGCCAATTTGGGGGACAAATCTTATAAGGACCATTTTCGGGACTTTAGCGCTATGACTGATGAGATCGACCATATCTTACCTCTTACGACGGATGTTAATGAAGCAAGGGCTCAACGGGAGCAACTACATGTCATGGCTTATCTTGCCTCTCTTCGTCATGATGCAGATTCTGTTCGTTCTCAGATAATTGCTAGATCTGACGTTCCGTCCCTGTTGGAAGCATACTATCGTGTCCTTCGGGCCGCAAAAGTCGTTGAGACCACTCCGGGTAATACTCCTGCCAATCGATCTGCTCTTGGTGCTGCTCGTACGGAATTTCGTGGTGGCCGTAGTGGTTGACGTGGTAGCCGAAATGCTGGTCGCGATGGGAGACGTGAAAATGACGGTCGTGAAGGAGGAAGACCGCGTGCATGCTTTATTGTGGTCAGCTTGGTCATTTCTACTGGCAATGCACTAAATCACCAGCTGCTAGTATCACAACTGATGCTCCTGATGATTGTGTCCAATCTGTTCAGATGACTTCGGATTCATATACAAAGTTTCTTGATTTTCAGGCTCAACGTCGTGGTGAAGCTTCCACGTCTGGATCCACAGCTGAATACTCAATAATATGCATAGTAAAACCCAAGCAGTGGATAATTAACTCTGGTGCGTCTGCTCACATGACTAGTGACGCAGGTATGATACATAATTGTCCCTGTCCGTCCTGTTTCTGGTATTACTGTTGCCAATGGAGGTTCCGTGACAGTCTGAGGACGTGGAAGTGCTAGTCTTTCTTCCGGACTGTCGCTCAATTCTGTATTACTTACACCTGGGAACCCGTTCAATTTAATTTCAATTAGTCAAATTACTCGTGAATTGCATTGCTCGGTAACATTTTTTTCTTCTGATGGTTGTGTTTTTCAGGACGTGAAAACTTGAAAGACTATCGATTAAGGGACGTGGTTGGAGGCTTGTACCTGTTTGACGCACCTTCTTCTGTTATCCGTGTCGGCATAAAACTCGATCCTTTTGAATTATATTGTCAGTTAGGCCATCCATCAACCCAAGCTCTCCAGAAAATGTACCATTCTTTAGATATCCTTGCTTCCTTTCATTGTGAGTCGTGTAGTTGGCTAAGCATCATCGAATTCTGTATCCGGTGAGCCATAATAAAATGCATCCGCTCCTTTCGAGTTGGTGCATTCTGTTGTATGGGGACCTTGTCCGGTTAATCAATAATGGGTTTTAAGTATTTTGTTACATTTGTTGATGATTACTCACATGTCACTTTTGTTTATCTGATAAAAAATTGTTTTGAATTAATTAACATTTCGTACAATTTTTATGCCGAAATAAAAATACAATTTGGTGTTCCAATTAAAAATTTTCGGATTGACAATAGTCGTGAGTATTTATCTTGTGAGCTCGATAGTCATCTGACCCGCAATGACATCATCCACCAAACTTCTTGTCCGTACACATCACAAAAGAATGGTGTGGCCGAGCGCAAGAACCGCCATCTCTTGGAAACAATACGTGCTCTTGTGTTTCAAGCACGTACTCCCAAGAGATTTTGGTCGGATGCGGTTCTTACCGCTTGTTATCTTATTAACCGCATGCCATCGTCAGTTTTCAATGGTTATACTCTCTTTTCTAGGCTATATCCTGGACAGGAGCCATTTCCTCGGCCTCTCAGAATTTTTGGTTGCTTATGCTATGTTCTAGATCCCGACCAACTCTTTCTAAATTAGATCCTAAGGCAATACAATGTATTTCTTGGATATCCTAAAGATCAGAAAGGGTATCGGTATTTTTTCCGTCTTGAAGATATATTTTTTCACTCGGGATATTACCTTTGTCGAAACCGAATTTTCTTCACTCCCACAATAAACGGGTCCGATTCCCCAATTTTATCCAGAAGAGTATTTTTTTTTGATATTTCTTGATCAGTCACAACAGCCTCCCTTACGGGTTCCCTCCCTTACCGAGCAAGTCAACCGGTAATTCAGTTAGCGCCGACGTCATCAGCACAAACATCGCCACTGATGCCTACAGAGTCATCCTCCTCTAGCTTTACTAATTCGCCACCGCCTATTCCACCAGCAATGTAGTGCCCCGTCCCATTCAGTTCAATCGAAGGAATTGGAATGCCGACGACGTTTGGACTTAGCCATGCAACGGCTTACTCGAAGTCCCGCTCGGTCTAGGCGACTCCTCGCTCAGGTGGATGGCTTCGGAGAACTTGCCTAAGCTTAGCCATTGTACTAATAAAACAAAAGTTTTCAAATGTACAAGTAGGCTTGATAATAAAAGAGAGGAATCCACATAGCTAAGGGAATAATTCCAAGTTGGGTCGCACTGAGTTAGAATATGGAAAAAGCTCCCACGATAGGCTTAAAAATGTTGCACGATGGCTTTCAAAAATGATACTCGGTCCTTCGTCCCGTGGCTTGGGAGAAGGAAAGTTGGCCTAAACTGCCACAAAGCTAAGAATTAGCCTAAGTCATAGGCGTCGTCCGCATAAACGCTCGATAAAGCATGCATGGTCCCATCGTCGAAGGCTTGGCATAGCCTTTTTGCTCGTCCCACGGGTTAAGTTGCATTGCACGGCTTGTGGCATAAGTCTAGGTACCCAAAGAACATAGTTGTTCAAGTTGAATGCGTGCACGACACGTTCCCACGATGCGAGGCTTGACGCAGCCTTGCTCGTCAAGTTGTTGCATGATTAAGTTAGGCTAAGTTATGCTAGGTTATCAAAGTTATAGCAAGCACTGTCCCATGTTTTCTGCGGTTGTTATAACCACATAGTCCTACGATCTCAAGGCCCGTCATACAAAGTATGACTTGGGCGGTAGTGTCACATAGAGTTCAAGTTGGCTTAAGGCACGATGTCACGGACTTAGTGTTTTAAGACATGAGCCACGGTTGATTCAAATTGAGTTTGGAAAAAGGGCTATCAAATAGTCGTTCCTGAGTTGAGTAAAATGATAGGACAACATGGAAGAATTCTCGTGACCATGGGTCATCGAGACGGTCTCAAATACTAGAAGTCTTAAACTTGGCCCTGAAAGAGATGGTAACACTAGAAGAAAATGACTATGTGAGACGTCAGTGCGAGTCCAGTCTTGCATGGTCATGGACAACTTGTCGACAAGGTAAATTGTTTCCTTGGAAGACAACCTGGGGCCACAGGACCGTTCCGGTCTATGAGGAAACCGGGGAAAAAAGAAGAGGGTAGCTAACCAGGTATTCGGTGGACGCTCATTCGGGCTAGCTACTCGCTTTGACCGGTCCATCATCATATACCAGCTATGTGTCCAAAATAGCTTGTTATGCTAGTGACTTTTCATATAGATGAGTCTGCATATAGCGGCAATCCTCGTACATGCCTTTGGATTGAGTCGAGTATTGTGTGTCACTCCCCGTTCCCAGAATGCGTATTTTTATACATGTACAACTCATGTGTATTTATTTAATATTTATCATGTATTATCCTGTATTTAAATTCCTTTAATTTCATGTTAATCAATTAATCTGCTCTTTAAATTTTCATGTTAATTTATTTTCTGCAATTATATTTCTGCAATTTTATTTCTGCACTTTATTTCCTGCTTTTATTCCCTGCCTTAGTCTTGCTTATTTGGGTTCGGGTTGGCTTTGGTTGGATCCCCTACAACCCGACCCATTGGATCCGGCCCAACTCCCACCTACCACCCCCTTCCATTTAAAGCCCCCATCCACTTTCTCTCTCCTCATTACCCATTCTCACCATTACTCCTCTTTTTCTTCTTCTTCATTACTCTCTCCACCTACCAAACCGTAGGCAAGTACAACTTGCTCCCCATGAGAACCCATGTTTTTGTAGTTCATTTGTCTTCCTTTCATGATCCTAAGAGAGTTTAGAACTTGGCATTTTTCATTTCGATGTCTTAATTTTTGTAGATCTAGAAATTAGTATTTTCAGATTTTGGTAGTCTTGATCTACCAAACTTCTTTGTTTGCAAGTTTTGATGGTTCCATGTTATAGAGAATTTTATTCTACCCAATTTTGACCTTTGGAAAGTGGGATTTGGACTTGTTTTGACCAAGTTATGGACTTTTGAAGCTTTGGGGTGCAACCATGGAGTTCTTGCTGTTTGGAGAAGACAGTGAGCAGTGTACGCTAGCTTTTTAGCTTGTGTCACTGAGCTGTGCGCGCTCTTTAGCGCAGCGCAGTATGGAGTCCATACGCTGCCTTTTTAGGAAGCGTGTGTCTTGCATACGCTACCTTTTGGAAGCGTATGTCGTATGGAGTCCATACGCTGCCTTTTGGGAGCGTATGACTCGCATACGCTGACTTGGATGGTCAGGAGTCGTATGGAGTCCATACGCTGCCTTTTGGGAGCGTATGACTTGCATACGCTGACTTGGATGGTCAGGAGTCGTATGGAGTCCATACGCTGCCTTTTGGGAGCGTATGACTTGCAAACGCTGACTTGGATGGTCAGGAGTCGTATGGAGTCCATACGCTGCCTTTTGGGAGCGTATGACTTGCATACGCTGACTTGGATGGTCAGGAGTCGTATGGAGTCCATACGCAGCTTGACTTGAGCGTAGCTAGACTTGAGCGTACGCTGACCCTACTTACCCTGGATCTTTTATAGCCCTGTATATTGATATTTTATTAGATATTTAACGTCTATTTTATATTTACGCCTTTTGGCATAAACTTGATATAATCATGATATGTTAATATTTCTGTTAAATATGGATTGTTACGTGGGATGTACCATGTGTCGTGAATTGAGTTATAGATACACCGATTGACTGGAATTAAACCCTGAGAGCTGCAGACTCGACCCCACTGAATATTAGTTGACTTTCATGCCTTGTCACCATTAATAATGATGGTTATCTTGACTAAATTGATCATGCGTTCCTAGTTGGAACTAAGAGGCTGGCTAGTCGTCTTATTAAATTAAATGAATGAGACACGTTCATGTTATGAACTATTGTAATCGACTGGCTGATCCCGACTATTGACATACATGCACATGCAGGCTTCAATCTATTTATTTATTTATTTACTTATTTATTTTCTACAAAAGAAGCATGTGTACTTTATGGTCAATGCATGATTACCGTGGTTAGATTTGATTGTTGCATTACGCTATATAAGACCTGCAACCTAACCGCACTGGTATCGTTGTAGAGTTGTGCATATCGTACCCCGTACGAAAGTACTCATTTGAATGACCATGATCCACGGCATGTGATTTCACTCAACGTAGGGACTATTAAGTTAAATAAAATAATGATTGCATGGAGAGAATGGATTCCCGAGTTCTTACATGGCAGCCCCCTTGGGACAAGTAGTACCCGACGGGCCGGCTGGTTCCCACAGATACTGTAAACCTGCCACACGGGCAGGAAACAGTATCTGCTTATATTATTATTGTATATTGTATATTGATGACGGACGTTCTGCTAGGACTCATCTAAATCATGCATGGCGCACATGATTAACTGGATAGACTAGCCTTGCTCGCACATAGTAAGAACTGAGGAATCCCTATCGCATAAATTCCAGGATAACTTGGGACTCAAAATAGCAAGCCGTAGGATTTGATTGGCCGTTCAAGATGATTTGTTTGTGCACTGTACCTACTCTGTTACCTAACTGGGATGATCAGAATGTCAGGACATGACGGGCCAACTTCTGTCCTTGTTTGGTTGGGAGGTTGGTTCGAAGTGTCGTGATATTATGAGAATCCTAGTGGCAAGCAGAGATCTATTTGTCATATTTTTCATTACTGGTTTTAGTTCTCATGTCGTGCTTCCTTGTGGTACTTGCTATTAGAGGTCTAACCTCTCTGGTTTTGCATGGCCAGATTTAGAGCCGGTCCCCGAGGATCCAGCTTACTTCTACCTCCAAGATGGTCAACACTAGAGGGATGATCGCAGGAGGACTCGAGTGGGTTTCTTACTTCCCCGCTCGTTTTGTCACTTACTTTATACTTAGCCGTTTGGCACCGACATGTTAGTCGGATTGTCTTGTACTTACTTTTACATAATTGTAATTAAAGTCAGACTGCAGCTGATAACAATTGTGTATACTTTGCTACATCAATCTGGCTATGTTTTGTAAAGCCAGATATCAAGAACATTTTGACAGAGCGTTTGGGACGCCTTACTGCTTTATCTTACATGTTCTCTATTACTATTTCTTGTTTGAATGATTGAGACAATAGATATGAAGTGACCATAGTGAGACTTTCATGTAATATGCACCCCCTCGTCTTTTAGACAGCATTGATCGTATTATACGGTATTCATCTACCCGTAATACGTAGCTGGCTGAGTCATTCCCCCGCTCTCCAGTATTCTGGTTCTGGGGCGTGACAAGGTTTTAGTGGTGGCCCATGTAGGTCTGATTTCAGACTTGTGGGGTGTTTAATAGGATGTCTCAATCACACATGTTTTCCCTTGATCTCATGATTCGTCAATTCTCAACTCTAAGCTTGACATTCCAGTATCCTTTGACTTCATTGATCCTTCATGTCCGGTCGTTTGATTGTTCTCTTGTCCCTTTTCTTAGGGGCACTTCGTCCGCACCTGTCAGAGCTGGACAGCAACAACATGGACAGCAACATGGACAACCTGACCATGTTGGTCAGCAACAAGAGCCGGTACTAACTCAAGAGGCTATTCAAGAAGAGGTGATAGTAGAACCAGCAGTTGGACCGCAGTATCCGGAGGTTCCAACACTACCAATAGTTCCACCTACCCCTGTGGAATTGGACACACCAGCCCTTCTGGAGATCATGAGAGGGATGATGGCTACTCAGCAACACCAGATGTTAGCCCAGCAACGCATGCACGCTCAGTTGCAAGAGCAGAACGTACTACTCAACCAAGGGTTGCAGACAGCTTTGGAAAGAGGGACGAGGCCAGATTCAGGAGCGTCAGCCCGGTTTTGCAAGTACAACCCCCGCCGTTTCGAAGGCACGGAGGATGCCATCTCAGCAGATGCATGGCTTAAGGACATTGAGGCTATTCTGACAGCCGCTAAGGTGCCGGCAGAAGAACGTGTGGATCTAGTGAAGTTGTTACTTCAGGATCTCGCACGTGATTGGTGGGAAGCAGAGGAAGTAGGCATCAGACGTCCTGTTGCATGGGACGATTTTACTGCAAGGTTCAAGACGAAGTACTATGGAGTTGTGGCGCAGTTTGAGCTACAACAGAAGTTTATTAACCTCAAGCAGGCCGGCAAGACTGTAGATGCTTACGCAGCGGAGTTCTGCAGATTGAGTAGGTTTGCCCCAGAGATGGTAGCAACGGAGCGCCAGAGGGCGATGAGGTTCCAGCAAGGGTTTCATCTTGAGCTCTTGCAATTGATAGAGGGGCACAACTACCAAACTTTTGACGAAATATTGACGGCAACCCGAAGGCATGAAATCACCATTCAGAGGCTTGCGGCCAGGACTGGAGGTCAGAAGAGATCCCACAGTCAGATTGAAGAAGGAGGGGGAGCAGCGCCCCGAACAACAGCACCATCCCCTGGCATTCGTATCCACGATGTGGCGATACGGGGGCCAGCACCACCACCCAGGCAGCAGCAACAGCAACAGAAGAAGAACCAGCAACCCCCAGCGGGCTGTACTTATTGTGGGAAGATGGGGCACACTAGAGATGTGTGTCGGACATTGAACGGACTGTGTTTGATATGTGGAAATCCAGATCATCGGGTTACCACATGTCCCATGAATTCGAGGTCAGGAGGACCAGTGCAGCAGTTTCCTGCTCTGCCAGCACCAGGGGCAGGGCAGTATCGAGGACCAGCGGTAGCAGTGAGACCGTTGGCACAGCGCCCGTTAATGCCGCAGGCTCAGATGTTTCGGCAGCAGGGGCCGCCGATGCAGCAACACCAGTATAGACCACCCCAGCATCATCAGGGAAGGGGCCAGCAGCAGCACCAGGCTAGGCCGCAACATGGGAACCAGCAAGGAGGTCGAGGGCAGGCATTCACACTGTCCTTGGAGGAGGCATTGGCATCGGGAGATGTTGTGGCAGGTAACATTCTCGTCGCCTCATATCCCGCAGTAGCATTGTTTGATTCGGGAGCATCCCACTCATTTATATCTGCACAATTTGCGACACGGCTAGGAATGGAGTTCGAGGCATTGCCAGGGAGGTTGAATATACTCACCGGCAATGGGCTCGTAGGAGTTAGTAGAGTTATTCTAGCGTGTAGTGTTGTAGTTTGCGGGCATTCTTTACCCGTCCAGTTGATAGAATTTCCTGTTGGAAATTTCGACGTTATCTTAGGCATGGACTGGCTGAAAGACAGTCATGCGACAATAGATTGTCGTAGTGGGAGTGTATCTTTTGATATTCCAGGCATGAAGAGATTCACCTTAGTCAGATCGGAGGCAACTCAGCAAGAGCAGGGAGTAATAACAGCAATGGAAGAAGTTCAAGTTCCGAAGGTAGTTGAAGAATTTCTAGACGTATTTTCCGAA
This sequence comes from Iris pallida, assembly GCA_029216955.1. Taxonomy (NCBI): domain Eukaryota; kingdom Viridiplantae; phylum Streptophyta; class Magnoliopsida; order Asparagales; family Iridaceae; genus Iris; species Iris pallida. The sequence goes on from JANAVB010019941.1 coordinate 109,367, forward strand.
GAACTTCCAGGTCTACCACCGGTTAGAGATATTGAGTTCAGCATAGAATTGGCACCTGGGACTAAACCGATATCAGATCGGGTTTACAGAATGGCGGATTCGGAGCAGGCCAAGGTGTATCAGCACATAGAGGAATTGAAGGAGAAGAAGTTTATCCAAGCTAGCATATCGCCATGGGCAGCACCAGTGGTACTTGTGGGGAAGAAGGATAGATCATCCAGATTGTGTATCGACTACAGGAAGCTTAACGCGGCAACAGTAAAGAACAAGTACCCACTACCCAGGATCGACGACTTGTTTGACCAGTTGAGCACAGCTAGAGTTTTCTCCAAGATAGATCTTCGTTCAGGGTACCATCAAGTGAGGGTTCAGAAGGAGGATATTCCCAAGACAGCATTCAGGTCGAAGTATGGGCATTATGAATTCTTAGTAATGCCGTTTGGTTTGACCAATGCTCCAGCAATATTCATGGATTTGATGAACCGCATCTTTATGCCGTACTTAGATCAGTTTGTCGTAGTATTTCTCGACGACATTCTTGTGTACTCTGCTAGTGAAGAGGAGCATGAAGACCACCTCAGGAAAGTGTTGCAGGTTCTGAGAGAGAACCAGTTGTATGCCAAGCTCAGCAAGTGTGAATTCTGGATGGACCACATTTCATTTCTGGGTCATTTCGTATCAGGAGCTGGAGTAGCAGTGGATCCCAAGAAGGTAGAAGCAGTAGAGAGTTGGCCAGTACCCAAGACCGTAGCTGATGTACGGAGTTTCTTGGGATTGGCAGGATATTACCGAAGGTTTGTGTCAGATTTTGCAAGACTTTCAGCACCCATGACCCGCTTGACACGGAAGGATGTGCCATTCGTTTGGTCGGCAGAATGTCAGACATCATTTGTGAATTTGAAGCAGAAGTTGATATCAGCGCCTATTCTTACATTGCCAGTTGGACCCGGAGGTTTTACAGTATATTGTGATGCGTCGGGTAAAGGACTTGGATGTGTCCTCATGCAGCGCGGGAAGGTGATAGCGTATGCATTTAGGCAGCTTCGGGACCACGAGAAGAATTACCCAACTCATGATTTACAGTTGGCGGCAGTAGTATTTGCTTTGAAGCTGTGGAGGCATTACTTATATGGTGACCGAGTAGACATGTACACAGACCACAAAAGTCTGAAGTACATTTTTACTCAGAAGGAGCTGAACATGAGGCAGAGAAGATGGTTAGAGCTGATCAAGGATTATGACGTGGAGCTTCAGTATCATCCAGGCAAGGCTAATGTGGTAGCAGACGCTCTCAGCAGAAGGGGCGGCGCATTTATGTTGACAATGCAGAAGCACATCTTAGAAGACCTTCAGGAGATGGGCATCGAAGTTATACTTCCTAATGATATAGGAATTCTGGCGAGTCTACAAGTTCAATCCGACTTGGTAGGCAGGATCAAGGCGGCCCAGACACAAGACCCAAGGATTCAGAAGCTTAGGGCAGAATGTGAGTCAGGGCTCAGGAAAGAGATGCAAATTCACGAAGATGGTACGCTTAGGTTTGGATCACGTCTATGTGTACCTAGTGGAGATATCAGACAGGAAGTTATGACAGAAGCTCACAGTTCTCAGTATTCTATACATCTTGGAGGGACCAAGATGTACCAAGATATCAAGCAGCACTTCTGGTGGAATGGAATGAAGAGGGAGATAGCTAGATTTGTTTTCTGTTGCTTGGTATGTCAGCAAGTGAAGGCAGAGCAGCAGAGGCCAGCTGGATTATTGCAACCACTTCCTATCCCGGAATGGAAGTGGGAGCACATCACAATGGACTTTGTGACCGGTTTACCGAGATCACCAAGTGGTAAAGATGCTATTTGGGTGATAGTGGACCGACTTACAAAGGTAGCACATTTTCTTCCTTTCAGAGTAGGGCAATCTACAGAAAAGTTGGCAGAGTTGTATATGCAACAGATAGTCAAGCAGCATGGAGTCCCTGTCAGTATTGTGTCAGACCGAGATACCCGCTTTGCATCACATTTCTGGAAGAGCTTACATCATAGTCTGGGTACCAAGTTAAGATTTAGCACGGCTTACCATCCGCAGACGGACGGGCAATCAGAAAGGACAATTCAGACTTTGGAAGATATGTTGCGAGCTTGCACTCTGGATTTTGGAGGATCTTGGGAAGGCCACCTGCACTTAGTTGAGTTCTCATACAACAACAGTTATCAAGCCAGTATCCAGATGGCACCATTTGAGGCACTATATGGTAAGAAGTGTAGATCGCCACTAGCATGGGATGATATCGGGGAAAGGAAGATGCTAGGCCCAGAAATGATTATCCAGACGGTTGAAGTGATTAAGGGAATTAGAGAGCGACTTCGTGTTGCGCAGGATCGGCATCGTCATTGGGCGGACCAGCATCGTAGGCCGCTAGAGTTTTCTGTTGGGGACCACGTGTTCTTGCGGATCTCACCTACCCGTGGGGTCATTAGATTTGGCGTTCGCGGGAAGTTGAGTCCGCGATATGTAGGCCCATTTGCTATTCTTGATAGGGTAGGCGATGTTGCTTATCGTTTGTCCCTTCCACCTTTGTTACGAGAGGTGCATGACGTGTTTCATGTATCTCAATTGCGAAGGTATGTATCGGACCCCAGCCATATCCTCGATCATTCAGAACTGGTTGTTGGTACCAACCTGTCTTACGAGGAGCAACCTGTGTCTATCTTGGACCGAAGGGAGAAGATACTCAAGAACCGAACAATTAACCTTGTCCGGGTTGCTTGGGGTCATCACTCTTTGGGAGAGTCAACGTGGGAACGTGAGGATGATATCCGATCACGGTATCCACACCTGTTTGACTCACAAGGTATATTTTTTTCTGTGTACCTTGATTGTCTTGATTCCTCATGCTTATCACCGTTTGGGTAGAATTGCTTGATATCGTAGATTGATGGATTTACATATATGTTCCTTGCTATGGACATTGTAAAATGATTGCTTGATTAAATTGCTTGTACTTAGATTAGTTTAGCCCCGATGTTTCTATCCTGCTTGGATTTGAAATTCCGAGGACGGAATTTTTCTAAGGAGGGTAGAGATGTCACTCCCCGTTCCCAGAATGCGTATTTTTATACATGTACAACTCATGTGTATTTATTTAATATTTATCATGTATTATCCTGTATTTAAATTCCTTTAATTTCATGTTAATCAATTAATCTGCTCTTTAAATTTTCATGTTAATTTATTTTCTGCAATTATATTTCTACAATTTTATTTCTGCACTTTATTTTCTGCTTTTATTCCCTGCCTTAGTCTTGCTTATTTGGGTTCGGGTTGGCTTTGGTTGGATCCCCTACAACCCGACCCATTGGACCCGGCCCAACTCCCACCTACCACCCCCTTCCATTTAAAGCACCCATCCCCTTTCTCTCTCCTCATTACTCATTCTCACCATTACTCTTTTTCTTCTTCTTCATTACTCTCTCCACCTACCAAACCGTAGGCAAGTACAACTTGCTCCCCATGAGAACCCATGTTTTTGTAGTTCATTTGTCTTCCTTTCATGATCCTAAGAGAGTTTAGAACTTGGCATTTTTCATTTCGAAGTCTTAATTTTTGTAGATCTAGAAATTAGTATTTTCGGATTTTGGTGGTCTTGATCTATCAAACTTCTTTGTTTGCAAGTTTTGATGGTTCCATGTTATAGAGAATTTTATTCTACCTAATTTTGACAATTGGAAAGTGGGATTTGGACTTGTTTTGACCAAGTTATGGACTTTTGAAGCTTTGGGGTGCAACCATGGAGTTCTTGCTGTTTGGAGAAGACAGTGAGCAGTGTACGCTAGCTTTTTAGCTTGCGTCACTGAGCTGTGCGCGTTCTTTAGCGCAGCGCAGTATGGAGTCCATACGCTACCTTTTTAGGAAGCGTGTGTCTTGCATACGCTACCTTTTGGAAGCGTATGGAGTCCATACGCTGCCTTTTGGGAGCGTATGACTTGCATACGCTGACTTGGATGGTCAGGAGTCGTATGGAGTCCATACGCTGCCTTTTGGGAGCGTATGACTTGCATACGCTGACTTGGATGGTCAGGAGTCATATGGAGTCCATACGCTGCCTTTTGGGAGCGTATGACTTGCATACGCTCACTTGGATAGTGAGGAGTCGTATGGAGTTCATATGCAGCTTGACTTGAGCGTAGCTAGACTTGAGCGTACGCTGACCCTACTTACCCTGGATCTTTTATAGCCCTGTATATTGATATTTTATTAGATATTTAACGTCCATTTTATATTTACGCCTTTTGGCATAAACTTGATATAATCATGATATGTTAATATTTCTGTTAAATATGGATTGTTACGTGGGATGTACCATGTGTCGTGAATTGAGTTATAGATACCCCGATTGACTGGAATTAAACCCTGAGAGCTGCAGACTCGACCCCACTGAATATTAGTTGACTTTCATGCCTTGTCACCATTAATAATGATGGTTATCTTGACTAAATTGATCATGCGTTCCTAGTTGGAACTAAGAGGCTGGCTAGTCGTCTTATTAAATTAAATGAATGAGACACGTTCATGTTATGAACTATTGTAATCGACTGGCTGATCCCGACTATTGACATACATGCACATGCAGGCTTCAATCTATTTATTTATTTATTTACTTATTTATTTTCTACAAAAGAAGCATGTGTACTTTATGGTCAAGGCATGATTACCGTGGTTAGATTTGATTGTTGCATTACGCTATGTAAGACCTGCAACCTAACCGCACTGGTATCGTTGTAGAGTTGTGCATATCGTACCCCGTACGAAAGTACTCATTTGAATGACCATGATCCACGGCATGGGATTTCACTCAACGTAGGGACTATTAAGTTAAATAAAATAATGATTGCATGGAGAGAATGGATTCCCGAGTTCTTACATGGCAGCCCCCTTGGGACAAGTAGTACCCGACGGGCCGGCTGGTTCCCACAGATACTGTAAACCTGCCACACGAGCAGGAAACAGTATCTGCTTATATTATTATTGTATATTGTATATTGATGACGGGCGTCCTGCTAGGACTCGTCTAAATCATGCATGGCGCACATGATTAACTGGATAGACTAGCCTTGCTCGCACATAGTAAGAACTGAGGAATCCCTATCGCATAAATTTCAGGATAACTTGGGACTCAAAATAGCAAGCCGTAGGATTTGATTGGCCGTTCAAGATGATTTGTTTGTGCACTGTACCTACTCTGTTACCTAACTGGGATGATCAGAATGTCAGGACATGACGGGCCAACTTCTGTCCTTGTTTGGTTGGGAGGTTGGTTCGAAGTGTCGTGATATTATGAGAATCCTAGTGGCAAGCAGAGATCTATTTGTCATATTTTTCATTACTGGTTTTAGTTCTCATGTCGTGCGTCCTTGTGGTACTTGCTATTAGAGGTCTAACCTCTCTGGTTTTGCATGGCCAGATTTAGAGCCGGTCCCCGAGGATCCGGCTTACTTCTACCTCCAAAATGGTCAACACTAGAGGGATGATCGTAGGAGGACTCGAGTGGGTTTCTTACTTCCCCGCTCGTTTTGTCACTTACTTTATACTTAGCCGTTTGGCACCGACATGTTAGTCGGATTGTCTTGTACTTACGTTTACATAATTGTAATTAAAGTCAGACTGCAGCTGATAACAATTGTGTATACTTTGCTACATCAATCTGGCTATGTTTTGTAAAGCCAGATATCAAGAACATTTTGACAGAGCGTTTGGGACGCCTTACTGCTTTATCTTACATGTTCTCTATTACTATTTCTTGTTTGAATGATTGAGACAATAGATGTGAAGTGACCATAGTGAGACTTTCATGTAGTATGCACCCCCTCGTCTTTTAGACAGCATTGATCGTATTATACGGTATTCATCTACCTGTAATACGTAGCTGGCTGAGTCATTCCCCCGCTCTCCAGTGTTCTGGTTCTGGGGCGTGACAGTGTGCACGGTATCAATGAATCGAGTTGAATGTGTGCGTGATCAGAACGCAATGTTTGGACCTAAGATTTGACTGCAACGTAGATACCGTGATTCGACACGAGATGTGGCGTCGAGTCTTAAGTTGTTGGCATATAGTTGCATAAGTTGGATTTGAGTAGTTTCCTGTTTAAGTCAAGAAGCGCAGTAAGGCAAAGTTGGTCAAGTGACACTTAGTTCACAAATATTGATTGAGTTAGTTGGTGATTAAAAGCAGCAAGGACCGCGAGGCGACAATATGGTTAAGTCACACTGAGTTGCAAGGCACAGCCTCAATATGGACACACAAATAGGTCTCATGATACGACCACATTGACAGCACAATGGACGTGTAGCACGGTCACATGGAAATTCTGTACTATCACGTAGTTGCGTCTCTAACTATGGGCCGAAAGGCAAACACGACTTGATAAGTTGATGTTGTTGATACGAGAGGGTCTAGAGGCAAGGATAAGTAAGTTGCTAGTGCAAGGCACGGGGAAGGTCTAAAGACAGAAAATAGGCCAGGCGTCTATGTCCTAAAACTGATCCTAAGACAAGAGTAGAAAGACAATAAAAAATGGTTACATTGCACAAAGTAAATGAACGTGTCAGTTTTGTATGGATGGGCGAGGAGCTCACTCCACCAGTGCAGTTGAGTACTGACGCCCACACAATTTTCATGTACAGGCACAGGTAGAGGCTCGTTGGCGCGGAGCTCGCTTGGATGCGTCGAGGCACGAAGTTCCTTGGCGTTTCGAGGCGCGCGGCCGCATGGAGTCAGAACTTATACGGGACATAATGTATGGACATCGCCTATCTAAAGCTTCCGCTGGCTTACCAAATGGTATTGAGAGATGAGAGAGAGCAGAGTGACTTGTAATGTGAGAAGAGTGAGCTTGAGTGATTGTAATCTTGGCCCCTTGCCTACCTATGTAATCTTTTTCAATATCAATAAAGAGCTGTTTGTATGACGTGTTTTGTTTCAAGTTTCCGTTGTTTAATCAGTGCTTCTGCTTGGGACTTCTCTGCGACGACCTCGTCGCTTAGCCTGAAATCGGCCATTATGGAATCCGCCTTGCGTGAGCGCAATCTAGGCTCACGCGGCATCACGCCTTAGCGAGGACGATCGCTCCTACAGGTGCAGGGCGTGATATAATGGTATCAGAGCACGGCTTTACGTCATTCGACTTTCGATTGAATTCTTTAACTCTGAAGTCTTGCTTTCGCAAATCGATGTTGTTGGTGCGCTCTCTCAAATGTCCTACGAGATGTCCATACAGTAAGTCTATATATTTTGAAAATCCTACGAAAGAAAATTTTGGTTGAACAGAGTTAACTTCAAATAAGCACGGTTGGCTAAGTCAGGGGGCATATACACCAAAATTGCGTCGGACAAGAATGAGTTAGATTCGATTCATAAAAGTGTCGGGTAGTGTCGATAGAGGTGCTATCGAACGACGATGTTATCGTCGATGCGATATAGAGGAGCGTGCTTGGAAATTGAGGAATGATTCGAATAAAGATTCGAAGCAATCGATTGTGAATCGAATGATAGTTTTGAGGATTTATTGAATGACTTCATCCCTGAGTGGTGTATGGGATTGCCTCAGGGATGTTGGTCGATTGAGGATGCGGGGTGCCAATGAGTCTATTAGCAAGCGACGAGTACGCATAGCCTTAGATTGAGTATTATTGAGTAGAATATAGTCTTGAAGTTTGATAAGTTGATTCAGATGAACTAGAAATGACATGCACGATATTGGGATTGTGCAAGTTTGAAATGTGGAAAGGATCGAGTAGGCAAATCGAATCGAGGAAAAGTTAAGGTGTAGCGAACGGATGACTTGATAGAGGAAATAGATATAAATCGTATACGAAAAGTTAGCACGATCGGATGATAGCGTGCATGAGAATGATTCGAATATTAAGAATGATTATAAGAAATTGGGATAGATGTTACTCGATGATTTGAGTTAGCATAGAATGGTACGAATTGAGTTAATATGTTGCTCTATGACTTAAGATAGACGAATGAACATACGTGATTTTTGGTTTTGAACGAATTGATCATGTAACTAGTTTGGGGGATAATGATCGAACTTGATCTTGAATGTCGAGGAGATTATCCAGTTCAGATAATAGCATCAGTCGCACGACTCGAAATTCGTTGCAAATGAAGATCGTCAGGTTACGTATATCATCGACGGTATTGAGGCGTATCAAAGATCGATATGAGATAACTCGGAGGCACTCTAATTCAATAAATGACGATCGTGCAAGTGTTATTGTTCTGATGGATGCTATACTTAAGATTTTGATTGAAATAAATGTTGGATTAAAACGATCGTGTCTTGATGGCTGCGTTGCTAACCGCTACGTCGACGATCTTGTCTTGCGCGAACGCAACTCCCGTCTCGCACATGTGTCACGTCAGATTTGGGGACAATCGTTTCACGTGAGCGCTGACATGGTGATTCATGTCTAACGGTAATGATCGAACTCGAAAGATCAAGGTGTGGCAATTTGGATTGTTTCGACTTGTGGTTTGATGCGAAAGTGAATTCGAGGATTGTTTAGATTTGTGATTGACAATTAGAAGTGAATTTGAGGATCGAGTAGATCCAATCTGCGTATCGAGAATGAATTAGTTTAGACTCCATGCAAGAGCTACGTCCCGATGAGGAGGATTATCTCGCGGGAGCGTTGCATGGTGATTTCATGCCCACCGTGGATAATTGGACTCGCATGAGATTGGGACGTGACATATTGCTAAGCTAGACGACCTCGTGATCGAATACGTATATTGTGTTGAACGACTTAGGGAATACGGAATGAAAATTATGGTTTAGTGACAAATTGTATCTTAGCATGCTTGACTTGGAAAGCATAGATAGGTAGATTATATTGAACATATTTGAAGAGATAAACTATGCGAATTGTAAATTTGGACGTGCGATAGCGATATGCAAGAGACTTGGTTGAGCAGAACTTGAAGTAGGATGGCTTTGCTGAATGACTCGGACCCCAAGATTGAACAAATGCGAATGCGAATAGTAGGAAATCTATGCTCGAAGTTTAGAAATCAGAGTGATACGAGCTTGGGTAGAAAACCCTGTACTATCAACTTTGGTTTGACCTTAGGATGGGGTCAGTGTTGGTATTATTGTTTGGGAACTATGATTCCAAAATTGAATTTAGCCTGGAGAGATGGCCTAGCAGTTAGGCGAGACGTCCATATTGCTTGAGTTAGCATCGGAACGATTGATCTTGAGGATTGATAGGAGGGATATGGTATCGATGAATGGAATGATTCAAGAGTATGAAAATACTACTTATGAGCCTCGGCTGACATGCATATATTTCAGGGACGCTTGAATATGTGCACGATCCGACTCGAGTGGTAATGGCGAATTTTCTATCACGAGCCTTGGGTGAACTGTATGTATTTCGGGGACGCCCAAAATATGTGTACGATCCAGTTACGTGATACGTTGAATTCAAGTGAGACTAAAGGAAAGGAAGGGTATTAAGGATTTTGAAATCATGCATTCCAAAGAAAAGATTCAGGGTAGTGCGATCATTGCTCGGATTGAAGAAACGCATAGGAGTAGTGTGTGCGAAAGTTATTGAATGTTGAATAAAGTGATGAGTCAATGAGTAAGTACTCAGTTAGTTTCGAGGACGAAACTTTTTCTGAGTGGTGTATGATGTAGTGTCCCTCCCGCTCAGTTCAATCAGAGGAATCGGAATACCGACGACGTTCGGACTTAGCCATGCAACGGCTTACTCGAAATTCTGCTCGGTCGAGGCGACTCCTCGCTCAGGTGGGTGGCTTCGGTGAACTTGCCTCAGCTTGGCCTTCGCACAAATAAAACGAAAGTTTTCAAATGTACAAGTAGGCTTGATAATAAAAGAGATGAATCCGCATAGCTAAGGTTATAATCCAAAGTTGGGTCGCACAGAGTTAGAATATGATATAAGGTCCCACGGTCGGCTTTGAAATGTTGCACGATGGCTTTCAAAAATGACATTCGGTCCTTCGTCCCGTGGCTTGGGAGAAGGAAAGTTGGTCTAAGTTGCCACAAAGCTAAGAATTAGCCTAAGTCATAGGTGTCGTCCGCATAAACGCTTGATAAAGCATGCACGGTCCCATCGTCCAAGGCTTGGCATAGCCTTTGCTCGTCCCACGGGTTAAGTTGCATTGCACGGCTTGCGGTATAAGTCTAGGTACCCAAAGAACTTAGTTGTTCAAGTCGAATGCGTGCACGGCACGTTCCTACGATGCGAGGCTTGACGCAGCCTTGCTCGTCAAGTTGTTGCACGATTAAGTTAGACTAAGTTATGCTAGGCTATCAAAGTCATGGCAAGCACTGTCCCATGTTTTCTGCGGTTGTCATAACTACATAGTCCTACGATCTCAAGGCCCGTCATATAAAGTATGACTTGGGCGGTAGTGTCACATAGAGTTTAAGTTAGCTTAAGGCACGATGTCACGGACTTAGTATTTTAAGGCACGAGCTACGGTTGATTCAAATTGAGTTTGAAAAAAGGGCTATCAAATAGTCGTTCCTGAGTTGAGTAAAATGATAGGACAACATGGAAGAATACTCGCGACCATGGGTCGTCGAGGCGGTCCAAAATACTAGAAGTCTTGAACTTGGTCCTGAAAGAGATGGTAACACTAGAAGAAGAATGACTGTGTGAGACGTCAGTGCGAGTCGAGTCTTGCATGGTCATGGACAACATGTCGACAAGATAAATTGTTTCCTCGGACGACAACCTGGGGCCACAGGACCGTTCCGGCCTAGAAGGAAACCGGGGAAGAAAGAAGAGGGATAGCTAACCAAGTATTCGGTGGACGCTCATTGGGGCTAGCTACTCGCTTTGACCGGTACATCCTATACCAGCTATGTGTCCAAAATAGCTTGTTATGTCAGTGACCTTTCATGTAGATGAGTCGGCATATAGCGGCAATCCGCGTACTTGCCTTTGGATTAAGTCGAGTATTGTATGCACGGTATCAATGAGTCGAGTTGAATGTGTGCATGATCAGAACACAATGTTTGGGCCTAAGATTTGGCTGCAACGTAGACACCGTGCTTCGACACGAGATGTGGCGTCGCGTCTTAAGTTGTTGGCATATAGTTGCATAAGTTGGATTTGAGTAGTTTCGAGTTTAAGTCAAGAAGCGTCGTAAGACAAAGTTGGTCAAGTGACACTTAGTTCACAAATCTTGATTGAGTTAGTTGGTGATTAAAAGCAACAAGGGCTGCGAGGCGGCAATATGGTTAAGTCACACTGAGTTGCGAGGCACGACCTCAATATGGACACACAAATAGGTCTCATGATACGACCACGTTGACAACACAATGAACGTGTAGCACGGTCACATGGAAATTGAGTACTATCGCGTAGTTGCATCTCTGAGTATGGGCCGAAAGACAAAACACGACTTGATAAGTTGACATTGTTGACACGAGAGGGTCTAGAGGCAAGGATAAGTAAGCTATTAGTGGAAGGCACGGGGAGGGTCTAAAGACAAAATAGGCCAGGCGTTTATGTCCTAAAACTGATCCTAAGGCAAGAGTAGAAAGACAATAAAAAAGGATTACGTTGTACAAAGTAAATGAACGTGTCGGTTTTGTATGGATCGGCGAGGAGCTCACTCCACCAGTACAGTTGAGTACTGACACCCACACAGTTTTCATGTACAGGCACTGGTAGAAGCTCGTTGGCGCGGAGCTCGCTTGGATGTGTCGAGGCACGAAGTCCTTTGGCGTTTCGAGACACGCGACCGCATGGAGTCAGAACTTATACGGGACATAATGTATGGACATAGCTTATCTAAAGCTTCCTCTGGCTTACTAAATGGTATTGAGAGATGAGAGAGAGTAGAGTGACTTGTAATGTGAGAAGAGTGAGCTTTAGTGATTGTAATCTTGGCCCTGTGCCCACATGTAAACTTGTTTCAATATCAATAAAGAGCTTTTTGTATGACTTGTGTTTTGTTTCAAGTTTTCGTTGTTGTTTAATCAATGTTTCTGCTTGGTATTTCTGTGCGACAACCTCGTCCCTTAGCCTGGAATCGGCCGTTATGGAACCCGCCTTACGTGAGCGCAATCTAGGCTCACGCGGCATCACGCCTTAGCGAGGACGATCGCTCCTACGGGAGCGGGACGGAGGACGCGACAAGTAGCTCCGTCTATTCCACCAGCAGCTCCGCCTATTCCACCAGCAGACCCCGCTTCTCCACTGGTAGTTCGTCCTCGTCGTGCATGTCGTGATCATCCCTTGTATGTTGACAGCTACAAAGGACTTACAGGTCACATTCATTCTCTGGTGGCTACTATTGATGGGATTCAGATTCCCAAAAACGCTGTTGAGGGTCTTAAATATCTCGGTTGGCGTGCTGCTATGAACGGGGAGATGAAAGCTCTCCGAGATAATCATACTTGGGACTTCGTCGACTTACCTACTGGTAAACAGGCAGTAGGTTGCAAATGAGTGTTCACGATCAAGGTGAAACCGGATGGCATTCTTGATCGACTAAAGGCTCGTCTAGTAGCCAAATGATATTTTCAGACATGGTGATGATTACTTCAAGACCTTCTCTCCTGTTGCCAAAATGACATCTGTTCGTGTCCTAATGGCCTTGGGTGTTCGCTATGGCTGGCCGTTTTTTCAGCTGGATATCAAGAATGCTTTCCTCTATGGAGATCTTGATGAAGAGGTATATGTGTTGCAACCTTCCGGGTTCGTTGCAAGGGAGGTAAAGTGTGTCATTTGCGAAAGGCCCTCTATGGTCTAAAACAATCACCTCGTACGTGGTTTGGTCGATTTACAAATGTTGTTACTCAGTTTGACATGTATCAATCAAAGGAGCATTCGATATTCTATCGACAGATATCTGCTGGAAGAATACTACTTGGTTTCTATGTTGATTATATTGTAATTACGGGAGATGACAACCAGGGTATTGCAGGCCTCAAGAAGTTTTTGGGAGAACAATTTCAAACCAAGGATATGATATTCTTGAACTATTTTTTGGGCATTGAGGTCACACGAAGTAAGCGGGATATTGTAATGTCCTAGAGAAAGTATGTGATGGACATACGAAATGATGCATGCATGATGCAAGCCAAGGGGGCAATCCCACCTATGGATCCAGGGGCAAAGTTACTTCCAGACAAAGGGGTCTTGATGACCAATCCAGATTAGTATCGTCGAGTAGTTGGAAAACTCAACTACTTGGCAGTTATGACTCGTCCATATATTTCTTTCGCAGTGAGTGTTGCAAGTAGATTTATGGCTTCTCCAAGAGTTCTACACTGGAAGCAGTTTTCAGAATCCTGTGTTATCTAGTCAAGAATCCAGGAAAAGGAATTCGGATGGAGAATCATGGACACACTCGTATTGAGTGTTTTACTGATGCTGACTGGGGAGCAAGCCTCACAGATAGTCGATCTACATCTGGCTACTCAGTATTTATTGGCAGAAATCTAGTGCCATGAAAGAACAAGAAACAAAGTGTGATAGCACGCTCAAGCTCAAAAGCAGAATATCGAGCCATTGCTCATGGCACATCATGGGTATTATATATGAAGCATCTTTCACAAGAATTGGGAGAAGTGGAGGATCTCAAGCGACAGGTCTATGGTGTGACAACCAATCTGCTATCCATATTGCCACCAACCCCGTATTTCATGAAAGAACGAAGCATATTGAAATTGATATCCACTTTGTTCGTGATGAGTATAAAAAGAGAGTGATAAAATTTTAACATGTGAGGATCGGTGACCAGATAGTTGATATCTTCACAAAGCCTCTTTTGGGTCCTCGGGTTCGATATCTATGTAACAAGCTGGACATGATTAATATCTATGCTCCAACTTGAGGGAGGGTGTTAAGTGTTATATTAGAACTATTAGTTAGTGAGCTTTAGTCCCACATTGCTTAGGACAATAGGAGAAGGGGCTAGCCTCTCCTATATAGGGGTGCGCAAATACCGACCGATACCGAAAAATCGACAGAATACCGGTTAAAAATATTCCGAAAAACCGAACCGAAATTATGTACCGATATCGAATTGCCGAACCGACTAAATTACGGTATAGTGGTAATGGTAACGATTTGAGGGTAATACCATACCGAAAATACCGAACCGAACCGATTCACACACACACACATGTATATGTACACACACACGCACATTCTTTAATGTTGTTCATGATTAATTTTACACTACTCATTTTTATTTTTATCTTTGTTTTGGTTGGTTTCCTAGAACTTGGAATGGATTTTAGTGGACTTGAATTTATGTTAAGAATGCTAAAAATTGAGTTTTTGATCTTTTGAGCTTATGCTTTTGTGTTCTCATAGAATTTTGAAGTAAATTTTGGTTACTTAAACTTATACTAAATATTAAACTTAGTGACCGTCTTTGATATTTTAAGCTCATTTTTAGGTGTTTGCGACTTGTTACATATTGTTCTAATAATTTTGATTAATTGTTTGGTTGGTAGAGGCTTAGCTTTAAAATTAATGCTTCCAAAAAAGTATATATATATATATATATATATATATATATATATATATATATATATATTATAGGTTAAGAGGTTCTACAATATTAAATGTGTTAATTGATCAAATATTAATTGGTAAAATACCGATACCGAACAAAAACCGACTAAATACCAATTTAACCGAAACCGAAAAACCGATTCTAAATGGTACGATATTGGTATTGATTTTTCAAATACCGATTTAAAAAAATACCGAAAAAATTGACCAAATACCGACCGATTATACCGACGCTCACCCCTACTCCTATATATATGTGTGTCTCTCAATAGCAATAAAATTAATCCTTGATTCCACTCTACAGTAAGTTTGACTCCATTACATCCACTTTCAAGTGGGTGTTAATTAATCTGCCTGAAGGAGCTAAACCCATTGAATCTTCGAGAAGACGAAAGCCGAAGGAACTGATGATAAGTTTGAGGCTTGGCTGATTGCCAGGAGGGTTTTCTCAAGAACGGAGATTGGTGAGGTTAACATGATGTCAACTATCAGGATGACGATTGTCGTGGCTGCTATTCATAAGCTGTTCTATCATCAGATGGATGTCTAGACAGTTCGAGAGATTACCACGTGTGCACAAGCCGTCTAGACCAATGCAAATGCAGCTATCAAATAAAACTATCATGCACCAATCAAGTAACTTGTAAACATTTTCATCTTCTTTTCATGTAATCGAGCTAGTAGCTCTACTCTTTTCTCTATACGGACAAGCCGTACCATCTCTTTTCAGGCAACTCTTGAACAATAGCAATCTATCTAGCATTTCAATCATTTGCAACAGTTCAATATCATTAAACATTACAAACATACATGAGAGATTTACATACAACAGCCAGATATATTTGTCATTCAGGGTCTTGAAGACAAAGTCTACAAGTTGGTGAATTCTATGTACAGTGTGAAGTACGCTTCCAATATGTGGCTCGAGGAGTTTGACCAAGATATTTGGTCAATAAGCTACAAGGTTAGCGAGATTGTTAAGTGTGGTTACACGAAGTTCGCTGATGGTAGAGGAGTTATCATTTGTCTCTATGTGGACGACATAATAATGTGTCACTAGAACAAAGATGCTCCTCATGTCCAGATTCAGTATGAAGGACATGGGAGATACGGATGTCATCCTAGGGATTTAAATAATCAGGACGGAAGTTGAGCTTGCTCTGCCACAAGCTCACTACATGGAAAGTTGCTCACACGCTATGGATATCAGGATCGTCTGGGGATCGGTACTTCTTACTTCTTACAAGTGTGATCAAAAGCTGAAGCTAAATTCTGGAGAAGCGTCAGACAGTTGGTATATTCGAGCATCATCTGGACTTTGATGTAGGCTACAAGTACCTCCAGGTCTGGCATAACTTTTGTTGTAGGCATGCCGAGTCGGTTCACGAGCAACCCAAGTATTGATCTTAGGAAAGTTGTGAAGGGAGTAATTGAATCTCTCTCAGGGACTCAAAAGGATGCGCTACAGCAGTGACCCTGCAGGGGTAGAAGGCTTTGGTGACGCCAGTTAGTGCTCAGAAGGAGAGAAAGAAGAGGTTACATCTTCTACATAGGCATTGCTATATATCGAGGAAGTCGAAGATGTAGATCCAAGGTTAGTGCTACTATATCGAGGAAGTCGAAGAAGCAGACCTTTCTCTCACTGTAGAATCTGAGTTCTGTCAGCTGCAGCAGATGAAGCGAAATTGCTTTGGGTATGAAGCAGAATGGCTTCGGGAGCTTCAGAAGGATCTTTCTGTGGTTGGTGCGCAAATTCAGGTGATCCCGATGTATTGCGACAATCGGACACGATCTTCCTGTGGTTGGTGCGCAAATCCAGGTGATGTGATGTATTGCGACAACCAGATGGCTGCAACAGTGGCATCGGATGATCTCTTCAATGGTTAGAAGAGAACTGTGCAACTAGGGCACATAGCACTGAATGAGCGCATCAAGCGTGAATCATTACAGTGGTTCATGTTCGGAGTCAGGAGAATCTGACGGATCCATTCACTAAGGCCTCAAGCGCCAGCTAGTCGAAGACTGGCAAGAAAATGGGCTTGACGGATCTTTGATATTGTGTCTCTGCAATCCTACCATAAAGTTTTATGTTGTTTGATTCAAAGAGAAATCTACCAGACATCTAGCTTTTGGTTCAAGGGAGGACCATTGACTGGAAGAATATCAGGAACAGTGGACAGTTCTTGAGACTTTGAGGGGTTACGGACCCAGAACCACTGTTGTCTACTGTTTGTTATTTATATAGAACAAAGTCATGTGGGAGGATGGCTTAGACGCCTTAATGAGTTCTCGGACATTTAGAATGTCCGATGTGCTTTATAGGAAGCACGGGTAGCATAACAGTACAAAGGAGCGTAGTACTCCATGCTACAGTGGGGTGACGGGAATTCATTCATTCATTCTTCTTTCCTTTTCTTCTTTTTCCTCCGTCTTCGAGACATAGACTTCAGGATCTTCTGGAGAAGCAATTCTCGAAGTTCCTCTTATATAGAGTGTGCGACGGAAATTCATTCCTGAGAATCACTCTGTCCACTCGTGTTCTTCCATCTAAGATTTGTTTCGGGAATAACAGAATACATGTGTTTTGTACCATAAGTAAATTTCTATGGATATGATATCACTGAGCATAACATTCTTGAATCACCCCTACCTCACAAAATTATCATTATAATAATCTAGTATCGGGGCTCTGGTCGTGGGATCAGACTGACGAGCATCGGCAGTCCCTTGGAGTTAAGTGTCGTGGATCGCACAGGTTGTGGGCTCTCAAATGGGATTTGGCATGGGTTCTGGTCATGGGTTCATGTTGAGTGCAAAAACTTGTCGAGAAGGTTCGGCAGATTCGGGATCTGGCATGGATTCTGGTCAACTTTGGTCGTGTCAGTGTGGGTTAGGTACTGGCGAGATTTGGTCGGATTGGTTTTGGATCTGAATGGGTCTGATCTGGTTCGGGTTTGTTGGTTTACGACTTCAGGTTCAGGCTCTCGTAGTGGACGGGTCATGTTTGGGTCTGGTTGGGTCAGGGTCAGGTTTGGGTCTGGTCGGGTTCTGGTCAAGCTTGGGTTCAGGTCATGTCGGGTCAGGTAATTGGGTAGTTTGGGCAATCTTAAAAATATAAGTATTCCGGTATAAAGGATTATGTCCAGGTATAGGTTGGGTTGGGTTCCTATAGTAGTAGTTTGGGTAATCTCAAATATAAGTATTCATGGTAGAAAGGAATACAGGATACCTATATCGCACCATGGGAACATTGATTCCTTGTGCTACGAGTGGGGAAAATGTCTGGTCGTTTGATAATGAGACCAATTCCATTGCTTTTAGGTTCCTTCTTTTCTATGGCTATTTGTGTTCCGTCCCGAACATCTTGGCTTGTGAGTTGCTTGAACTTATGAACTTTCATGTCTTGATCTTAGTACTCTTTTCACTTTTTAACCATTTTGGTTGCTATTTTACAGGGCCTGTCGACATGCCAGAACATACTATGTCATCAATGTTTGGCTGTGCGCTCGCGTATGTATTGGAACTCACTTATCCTTGCAACCACTAGTACTTTACAAGGGTTACCAAAGTTCTTTTGTTTATGTCTCTTGTCCAGGATTCCAATCACCGATGGACGCCTCAACATGGGAACTTGGCAGGTAAGCATCTTTTGACCGATTTGTGGATAATGTGATACTGTAGCATACTTTCTCGGGCTGGATGTAAAAAGGCTAAGGCTAAATCATATCCAGTAGATACGTCCTTATTGTATTCTTGTACCTCCAATGTTAAGATATAAACTGGCCTGGAACTTTAATGTAGGCTCATTCAACAGCAGATCCAAGTAGCGAGTTCCCTCTGCTTTCATCACGCCTTCCCTCCAATCCTTATTTCACTTCCCACTCTTCCCTCCACCCCTCACGCCACCCCATTCCACCCCAGCCACCAATCCAATCCACCTAAACAACTAGAAGAAATAAGATACAAACATGCATTTATTTGAATTTTAATCAAAGGTTGTTTTGCTGAAAGAGTTGCTTTGAACCTTCAAAATGGCCCCAGAAATGAGCCTGAGATTGATCCAGCAGGCCCATTCATCCATCAGTAATACATATATACAAAGAAAAAGAAAAAAGAAAAAAAGGAAAACGAAACAAGAGGTGCTCAAACTCGTAAGGATCTTTTGTCATATTTAGCTTTGGTAAATTGAATCAAGAGAAAGCATACTATAGAAAAAAGATATGTTAATGTGTGCATGTGTTTGTTGCACCGCAAACTGCTATAACTTTGATGTCAGAATTGCTCTTTTTTATATATATATTCTATATTACATTTCAAAAGTTGCTCTCCTGAGGCCATTCTTTTAATGCAATCTGTGTTTTCAATATATGCTTCATTACCTTTGTTTATTTGACATTTCTATTTTTGTTACAATATCAGGACATATGGCTATGTGAGCATCGCGACCATGCAACTCCTCGCAAAATTGTAATTACTCTTAATGGAGTGTAAACTTTAAGGAGCTTGGTTTAGTGTAGACATGATAAGTTTTTTGGCTAAAGATGATGATGTTGCCTGGACATATGGTGACCCCCTACACAAAAACTGCTGCATGTATTATATTTCTAATTTGTCGTTTGTCTTCTAATAGCAGTATATGGCTAGTAATATTGCTTCATATCAAACTGATATTATTGAATAACGACATTTCATTATTATTTCTTTACGCTCGTCAATTCTGAATCTGATTGTATGATGTGAGTTGAAGAACAGGTTTTTGTGCATATCTAGAATTTCAATATGTTGAACGAGCAAAATGTTTTAATCAGTATGAAGGTTTAAATCAACATGATTGTCTTCTCCATGACAGTGAATGTATTGCAAAATATTAATGTTGCTTCTGCAATAGTATTTTCTTGGGCTAATTATAAGGGCACAACACATTTTGATCGGGGCTGTCTAAGTGTTAGTTTTTCATTATTTACAAGTTTGCCACTGATAAAATTACTCAGGGCTATCCAAGTGGTAGGTATAAAAGATAAGTCTTATAATTTTTGTTTTCTTCCTCACTCTCCATTCCTCACAAGAAGAAGAACAAGAAGAAGAAAAACAAGAAGAAAAAAAAAAAACAAGAACAACAAGAACATCAATTTTTGCAAATCTAGTTTATTTTGATTTTTTTGATCTCTTCTAATTTCTCAGATCTCTTTCTCCAAACCCTACTTTATTTTTCTTCTTCTTGTTTGGACATTATGGATGAAATTCTAGTTGTAGAAGAAATTGGGGTATCAAATCTATCAAATCTATTAATCTAATAGTCTGTTAACCAATTTTTCTTTATTAATAGAAGAATTATGCATGAAATCCTAGTTGTAGAAGAAAACTGTGGAAGAAATTCTAGTTGTAGAATAATTGGGTTCATATGAGGACTGCCACAATTTCTGACAGTCCTAGAAGTATTGAGGACTGCCAGAAATTGTGGCAGTCTTGAAATAGACTCGATGTACAACAGGACTGCCACAATTGCTGGCAGTCCTAGAAGTAATGAGGACTGTCAGGAATTGTGGCAGTCTTGAAATAGACTCGATGTACAACAGGACTGCCACAATTGCTGGCAGTCCTAGAAGTAATGAGGACTGTCAGGAATTGTGGCAGTCCTGAAAGGGACATGCTCTACAACAGGACTGCCACAATTTCTGGCAGTCCTAAAGTCGACATTCCCGAATGAAAAAAAACATGTTAGGGTTTATTTCAATCTTGATAATAGAGTAAAATATGCATTTTAGGATTTATTTCCATGCATTCTTTTTGAGGAAAGAAGTATTTAACCTTTATTTTCATACATTTTAGGGTTTATTTAATTTTTTGGGTGCCATCGAAATTGGGAAAGAGAAGGAAACTAGGGTTTTGATGGAGATGGTGATGATGGAAATGGTGGAGAAGAAGAAGATGATGATGATGAGAAAAAAAAATAGGATTTTGATGAAGATGTGAGAATGGAAATGGTGGAGAAGAAGAAGATGGATAGAAGAAGAAGAAGAAGAAGAAAGCTAGGGTTTGTGAAGAGAGAGTGAAATTTAGAAATGAGAGTGATTTTTTGGGTTTGGGGGGCTGTGGGCTTTGGACAGCCCCCTGAGTGGAATATTTTGATAGCTCTGGTAAAAGTTCCTCCCAACCTGGCTAGCCCTAATCCTGGCTAGCCCCGATCAAAAAGATATATGCCCTTATAATTAGCCTTTTCTTGAGCTCATTAGTTTGATGGTACCTTCCAACATTTTAGTATAACCTACACCTACAGTGCGTAATGTTTGTTGCTGACACATCTCAAACTTTCTCATCCTCTATGCTGCTACTTCCATCAGTTCAGTTTACTCTACAGATCTCCTGGATTAGTTACCTGCTGCAGGTCTTTTTTTTTATCATTCTTTTATTCAAATGTCGTTTATGTGAATTCTTTGATCTATCATGATTCATCTCCTTTAAGCTTTTCTTATATATATTTTTCTTTGCAAATTGTCTCCCATAGTAACATCCCAGTCCCAATATAAGTGGGACTAGGAATACGTACATGCCAGCTGTATGTATACGCAAATTACTCCAATATATGAAATCTACGTATCCATACATAAGCTGTAATGAAAGAGCTGCAGCTCGTAACAATTCAACATGGTTACTAGCAATATCTATATCTCATCCACATTGACAAGTAAAGGAAATAACTAATCAAATGTCGCAAATGAAATATAAAATAAAATATCTGTTAGACGGAGACAAATCCACTACCGAGCTACTAAAGGAAGCCAACTGCAATGAATAAGAGAAATAGTAGCAATTACATAAGTTCATCAACCAAAAAGAAAATCAAATAAACTCCGAGGGTGAGACCTTCTCGGCTGAAGAGTCTAATCCAGAATCGTACTCCTCGGGATACTGCTCGCCGTCTATACCTTGAGAGGTCACCATGCCCTCAGCTGGACGTAACAAGATACAAAATATCATAATATATGAACTATCAGAATAGATAAATAATGACTATCCTAGACACAAATATGCAAAAGTGGATCATAACCATCTATCGTGCAATTAGAGGACAACTTTCACACGAATGGGTGTGATTTAGGCTATGTGTACATGTACTGTCATCCAGCCATCTGTATCTGGCTATAATGTCCAAATCGTTAGAGGGTATCTGCAAATATATCTCGTCATAGTTCCATCCGGAGACTATGGTTTACCGGTTTGGCTTTTCATACGCACTAGTGATTGTCCTCCTCCAAGATTTTTCACACTGACCAAGTCATGTCCATGAGTTGTCCAGTTTTGTAACTGCTTGAGTCTCTATATCCTAATCATAGCAGTTACGATCATCTATCCGTCACACGATTTCTTACATGATGGCCAGTCAATATGCAAGTTGTGCCCCTAGCAAAATGTCTCAAATCGTGTTGTGTGAGTGTCATGGCCGAAGGATATATAAGGATATCCCACAATAAGAAGGTAGTCCGCTAAAAACAAGTCAACATGCATACAATAAAATAAAACAACGAAAAACGACTAATATAGTCGCTTGCACCCAAGTATGACTTGGACGCGTAGTTTATAACATATGAAACTCACAAATATGAAACAAAATAAATAAATGCTGAAAATAAATAATATGACAGTAAATATAGCAATGTATATTTGCCGGTTGGGTGTTTTGACGATGTCCAATAGGCAAAATCAACAAGTTAGAAGAAGTTGCAAGGATGAAACTTTCGCAAACGTCCCTGGATGCTGAAAAAAATATTACCAACGTTTTTGGCATAAAAGAAATGTCTAAGATTGACTATCCATAAGTCCAAATTTGGACATATGGACAAAATCGTAATTTCGGGTTAAAATGATGTTCACTGTTGGACCCACTTTATACCGAAATACGTGCCAAATCATATAGCCTCTAAAGTCGTCAAACTATGTCTACGGGTCCGATTTTTCGATACGAATTCAACGATATGTCCATTTTTTATTCCGATGAGTCGGACATAAAATCATCCGTTGAATCGGATCGTAGGGTCCACAAAATGGCGATCCAGTCAACTGGCTTAGAATCGGACCAAACTTGGCTCACATGACCAGAAAAACGATACGGTCCTGATGGCTCAAGTTTTTTTCATGATGTGACGAGTGTGCACAAAGTAATTGATAAATTTGGAAAATGGCCGGTAAGGCATTCTTCGACGGATACGGGTCGAACTCGTTGCACACATGCAACCAATTCGAATTTGTTCAAAGTCCACACGTCTGTTAAGTCCGTACGCACCTTTCGATGGCCTCGGTTTGCGACGGAGTCGTCCGGTTTGTCGGGACAGATCCCGTATCGAATTTTCTTATGTTTTGGAAACTAATTTTTCGCTTATCTTTAAACTGATTTATCATGAAATACGTTCAAGAATGAATAAAACTAATTGGAGGGTTCTAATCTTGGTTATGCTTACTATACAACAGAAAAAAATAATAGAATTTGGTGAAGTAGGTTGGAAGAAAACAACCTTCCAATATGGGGTTCTGAATTGATTTCAGTGCCATGTTTTGGCACAGAAAGTCAGTTTTTTTCAAGATTTTTGTGATCGATTTTTCACAGAATTAATATGTTCCAAAAAAATCTAATTGATGGGATTTATAGGTGTATAGGTTGTGGTTTTAACGAATCAAATAGATTGAGAATTGATCAAGATATGGTTGAGAAAAATACCTTCGAAGTCGGCTTTGAAGCTACTGTTGTCCCTGCAAGTGCTGTTACCGCGACTGCGCCTTGGCCGGCTGGCGGCTCCTGCGACAACGCGAAGCCGTCGTGCAGGCGGAAGGGAGTTCGCCTGGGTCAGGTGATTGCGTGGGGTAGATCTCGAGTAAGGTCTCAAAAGTTTTTGATGAAAACTGTCTATCGAGATATTGCTTATATATAGGTATCGTTTTGATTTAAATCCCACAAATTTAACCAGGGTTTAGATAGGATTTAGGTTTAAACTTGTGGAGAATCTAACTAGGATTACATAGAAGAAGAATTGAAAATATTTGGTGAATATTATAGGAAGATTGGGGTTCGACACTTTCTCACCTTTATCCCTCTGTTTCGCGCACAGGGGTCGGGTTCAAGAAGGGAACTGTTCATCTAAGGTTTCTCTTTTTTTAATATGTATATATATATATATATATATATATATATATATATATATATATATATATATATATATATATATATATATATATATATATTTTGTGTATATATAAAATATATATATATATATATATATATATATATATATATATATATATATATATATATCACATCGAGTCGTGGTGTACTGGTAACACCACCGTGCACCGGGGGTGAGGGCCGGGTTTGAGCCCTCCCTCCCACGGAGGTGGCGGTGGCCACGGCCTCCGGGCCAAGGTCGGGTGGCGTCGTCCACCGGCTTTAGTTTTTAAAAAAAAAAGGAAAAAAAATATTAGTATATATATATATATATATATATATATATATATATATATATATATATATATATATATGGAATGTATGTATCTGCACATAAGTTGTAGTGAAAGAGCTCCAGCTCATAATAATATAACATGGTCTCATGCAATATCTATATCTCATCCACAATGACAAGTAAAAAAAATAACTAATCAAATGTCTCAAATGAAATATAAAATAAAATATCTGTCAGGCGAAGACAAATCCACTACCGAGCTACTAAAGGAAATCAACTGTGCAATGAACAAGAGAAACAGTAGCAACTATATAAGTCCATCAACTAAAAAGAAAACCAAATTATAAACTCTGAGGGTGAGACCTCCTCGGTTGAAAATTCTAATACAGAACCGTACTCCTCGGGATACTGCTCGTCGTCTATACCTGGAGAGATCACCAGGTCCTTAGCGAGACGTAACAAGATACATAATATCATGCTATATGAACTGTCAGAATAGATTAAATAACATGCAAAAGACTATATCCTAGACACAAATATACAAAAGGGGATCCTAACCATCTATCATGCAATTAGAGGACAACTTTCACACGCATCAGTAGGATTTAGGCTATGTGTACATGTACTGTCATCTAGCCATCTGTATCCGGCCATAACGTCCAAAATATCAGAGGGTACCTGTAAATATATCTCGTCATAGTTCCATCCGGAGACTATGGTTTACCTGTTTGGCAGTGATTATCCTTCCCCAAGATTCAAATCATATGAATTATCAAATAATTCAAATCATATGTATCCAAATCCAATCATATGTCAAATAATTCAAATCATATGAATCCAAATCCAAATCAAACTCAACATAATAACTTTAAAATAATATTTAATATTTATCAAAACAATTTAAATTATATAATAGATAAATCATTAAATCAAATAATATTTCAAATCTCGATTAGACAAATCATAATGCCACAATTAGTCATCGTAAGTATTTTAAACAATATTTAAATTATCAACATAATTTAAAGTATAGTTGATAACCATCAAGATAATTTAAATAAATTCAAATATAATCAAATAACTGCTTATCATATCAAAATAAAACTCGATGTCATCAATTATTATAAAACATACTTTTATAAATCCAAATCTTTATTTAAAAATAAATGGACAAAAACCTTTTATCGCTCAATCGTTTTTTAAACCAATTTTTAGAAGACCATTAATTTAAAACTAGTTTTTGATAACAAAAATAATCACAAAATATCTTTTACAAAATTTCGACAAAAAATACTTTTAAAAAAAATAATTAAAATATATAGAAATAATTTTAAAAAAATTCGAGAAGGGGAGTTACAGCCGGGTCCATCAGGCTGGGGTGGTGCAACAATAGCCACCCGAACATATATGTGTAAGGCATCTCGGTACGAGAAAAGGTGTCCTGAGTGCTAGCATCATTCACCATACTGTTTTACAAAAGAACGCAAGCCTACGTTCAGTCGGCAAGTCATCCGCCGAAAAGATATCCATCTTGTATCCGAATACTAGACGCACAGCCGCGAATAGTATGCCTTTGAGGAATCAATGGCATTGGCTCCAGGAACCATGAACCACCGTATCCACAAAGTGAGGAAACATGCTAAAAGAGCTTCTCGAGACATGGGTTGATAGCCTTGCCTCAGGTAGCTCTCAATAGTAGCACCAGCAGTAAAAGAGTGCCAATCTTCGCTCAGTATGTCGTTGAAGTTTTTGGATTTCTCAATCAACTTCTCGACTGTGTTGCGGTCAAGTGGCTTGAAGAAGCAGGGTTCACAAGCCTGACTCTCATTGATCTTGTCCTCTTAAATATGGCCCATAAACAAGTATGGCAGCTATTTGGTCATTTAGCATGTTCCTCTTGTGGCACTCTGATAGTAGAGGGTACAGATCATGAAGTGGCACATAAGTTCTTCAAAGATGGCCACCATTTGCAAGTTCTCTTTGGATAGGGCATCCAACTCTTCATTTGTTGGCACGTACACTTTGTACGGATTGTTACCCATTGGCAGATGAGAGAGATATTGCATCTCGTAGAGCACAAAATCGATCTCTCCATGGAGAGTCATAAAGGTGCCAGTTCTGTCATTGTACCATTCCACCAAAGCCAAGAATAGATTGGGATTGGGACGGATACCGTAAGCAATGGTCTAGATTGGGTCGTAGAGTTCCAGTTCCAGAAGCTTGTCTTTAAACTGGTCCAGAGCCCAAACTACCACACTATTCCAGCGCTTCATCTCCGGATTCATCAAGCCTGATAATCTCATGGTTTGATTTGGATATTTCCCCTCAGCTTAGCAAATATATTGGCAAAAAAGGGTATTCTAACAGGAATCAATAGGGATGAATCCTCGGGAGGCACGCAGCTCAGCTTCAAATCTCTCAGGTGGGAGCTGAATCTTTCTAAATGACTATAGAACATATCTTTATTCTTGGGCCCTAATTTGTGGCATATTTGACCAATTCTGGCATGTTGGATTGGAGTCAAGTCCCAGGCCATCCGTCAAGGAGATGAGCATATCGAGAAAGAGATAAATGTCTCGATATCTCTGTAAGATACATTAATATGTTGCTACTTTGATAAACCATGTCCTCTCACTTGGATTTGGGATGAGCTGTTTTATTAATAGCGTCTTCAAACAAGAAAGTTGGTTTCTTGTGAGGGACTTGGTCTAAGCTTATGAGAGGTTCTTTGTTCATCAAACACAGTAAGGTTCTATCTTCTTGAGATGCTCGCATTGCCCTTCTAGATTCAGGAATATCATACTGAGGATATGGAACATGAGATAAATCTTCCTGGTACTCCGATACTCGAATATTTGAAGCCAGTCTCTCAGCATCGGGGTCTTCTCTGATGTCAACTGCAAAAAAAGAAGCAAGGTTTAGAAACATCAAATTTACAAGCCATGCACAAAAATATTCAATTTGCGCAAACAAACACAAATTGTGCGAGCACAATGGCTCTTGGGTGGCGCGTGGTCAAAAGTTAATGCCTTATGACAAAATTATTTTGTTACTTTGGTCTAAGGTATGACAATCTTTTAAAATGTTGTACCTAGACAACTGTTTAAAGCATTGCACATCAAAACTTGCGCGAGTACATGTTTTGCGCGAGATCAGATTGCTCAAGATTTAGATGGCGCCAGATCATAGGTTGCACAAAAGATGCTCGGTGCAAGTATGTTTCTGCGCGAGTTCGTTTTTTTGCACACAACAGAATTTATAAAGACAAAGAGTGTGTGTTAGGGCACGGCCAGCACTCTAAAAAGAGGAGGCACGGATTATGAAGTGTGCAGATCAACCAGAGCTCTAAAAAAAGATGGTCGATGCAGGCACAAGCCACTGCCCTCGAATGGCGTCTTAAGATTGGTCGTCTTTCCGGCGATCACCTTTGAGCGGCGGGTTCGCTCGCTCAACTCTCGTCGATGGCGGCGCATATTGCGGCACTCTCTATGGTGCGGCACGTGATGAAGCCTTAGCGATCCCCTTGCCCTTGTCAGCCGTAGACTTTTTGGGTGCCATGGAAGACGATCGGAGAAGCTCTTTGGAAAGGAAGAAAGGCGACAAAGAGTTAGAAGAAAGAAAACTTTTCTGTAAAAAGTAAAGTTTCTCTCTCATAAATTGGCTATTTATAGCCTATGGCCACTTTGTGACCGTTGTGCAACCCACACGCAAAACTCGGGTCGGTTACAATAGTATCCCGCGGCGGTTAGACTTATCGCTTCTAATTCAAAGTATTTCAAATTTTGAAAATTTTCAAATTTGAAAACTTTGAAGGGGGTCTTGTCGGAGCTCAGAAATGCAATGGCGCAAGTCATAAAAAGGCGCTGGCACTAAAATGGCACTAGTCATTAGGGTGCACAAAGCTTAGGTGGTGCCACATCAGGGTACGCGAGCTCTACGTGGCAAGCTTCCTCGAGAAGCTATCAGAGAAGTCATAATTACTGACAGCACGTCAGTCAAAGTAAATCCCTTCGAATACCAAGCAACGCGACGCTCGAGGAGATTGTGTCAGCGTGGCAATTAACGCTTACAGCTAGCTCACGCTAGTTGTCGTTTGGCACGAGATAATTAATTACCACAGCACTGAAGACTGAATAAAGAGCGCCAGCTATCAAATTGCGTCTGGCGCCACCTAGCAAGCTGGCGCTACCTAATCAATTTTCATTCAGAAGCCAGATGACATGGCACACATGCCACTAATCTCGAAGAACGTATCCACTACACTGTCCACGACCACGTGCATCTCTCTCACAGAATGCCACACGTCTCTAGCAGTTCAAGTAACTGTTCTCACAATTGGATGGATGGCGCGCAAAACGTAGTACACGCCACTCAGAATAATTGCTTGAAAGTTATTTCAGAACTCTATAAATAGAGTTTCAAATCAGTTCTAAAGCATCACTAATGATCATAATCTCCTGATAAAGTGATACTGCATTCTCCAAAGGCTCGTGTCTTCAATGGTTTCATCAGATCCAGTTCTTCACCTTGGGGCGCACTTGTTCTGCATCTCTCGACTTGCTTCTTCAGCTCCACCAACTCGCTGTTGTTGACCCTATAGACGTGCTACGAGATAGGCTCAGTGCCCGACACCAACTCTATAGAGAACTCAACATCTCTATCTGGCGGCATCCCAGGCAACTCCTCAGGAAAAACATCCAAGAACCTTGCTATCAATGGATGTGGCAATTCCTGCCCCGCTAATAAGGCTCCACAGAAACCATCTATAGGCTCAGCTGCTCCCCTGGAAAACTCAAACTCTGGCTCTCCCAGCGGTCTAAACAAAACTCTGCCTCCTCTATAATTTATACTAGCATGGTGCCTGCTCAAATAATCTATACCAAGTACCATATCATAGCTCAAAAGTGGCATTACGAGCAAACACGCACTCAAATCCTGACCTCACAGTATAACTCTCTGTCCCTTGCAAATATTATTGACCAGGCTAATACCTCTCCCGGTCATAATCTTGCAAGTCCTACCTAAAAATTTAGCAATAATATTGTATCTAAAAGCAAAAGAGACAGATACAAAATTTTGCCTAGCACCAGAGACAAATAAAGCTAATGCAGGAAAATAATCAAGAAGAACAGAACCTGCCACCACATCTGCCACAGGCTCAGCCTCCTCGATTATCATTGTGAACGTACTGCCCTGGGGTGCTCCCCTCTGATGCTGGGCAAAATGCTGCTGCTGGGTCTGAAGTGGCGGACCCTTCTGCTGAACTGCAGATCCCGCCAGAACTCTAGCAGGAGATTCTCTGTCTTAACCTCCCCGAGCTGCACAAACATGACATTCCTTCAGCTGGTGGTCGGACGCTCCATAGTACATGTAAAACCCGTTCTAAAAAAAATAGCAAACCCAAACCAACACTCACGTTCACCTGTTTAACCCCTCACATCTCTCCTACACGTTCTCAACTGCTCCTTAATTCACTCACTACCACTTCTCACCACCACCATCTTTCCTTCCTTTTCCCCTATTTCCCTCTACCACACTAATACATACCACCAGCACCCTCTTTCTCTCTAACATTCTTTAAGTAAAAGAGAAGGAGCACACACAACACCCTCCTCATCTATCCTCTCCTTTTCTCTCCTCAAAACCTACACTTGAGCCCTCTCTGCGGTGACCCCCGACTCTGCGCCCTCCTCCGACTGCCCTCCACGCCGGTCGCCCATCCGTGCCCGTACGCCGCCCCATCTAACCGCGCCCTCCGCCTCTCGTACCCGGCCGACCTCCCTGCGGCCTCCATCCGCCGTTCGACTCCCCAGCGGCCTTCGCCCGCCGCTCGACCTCCCGCTCGGCCCGTGCCGTGCGTCCACACCGGTGCCCGTACGCCGCCCTCCGACGCCGCCTAGCTCTCTCGGCCGGCCCCGCGGGTCCCCGACCTGCTGTCCCGCCGACTGACACGGTTGCGTCGCCTCTCAAGTGAGCCCCCTACGCAGACCTGTCCGCCGGCTGTCTAGTCCGTGCGCCACTCTTCCAGCAGTCGATCCGCTGTTCCCATGTCCCGCGGCCCTGCGACAGCGCTGTCCGCTGTTCCGAGCGTCGATCCGCGGTTCGAACGTTGTTTCGATTTTCTCGAGTTTATCCCGCGGCTCCCCGCCAACGAATTTTGGTAATTTCTTGTTAATCACAGTAGTCCGTCCCTCCCAGTCGATGATGACGCGGTCCTGACCCCGTTACGGGGATCGACTTTTTGTTAATTGTTGCATTAGGGGATACGACGCTGGATCCCCCCTGGGACTTGGTTCTGTGGGTTATAGTATATTCTTTGGGTTGTTTTGTTCTTTTGTTAGTTATTTGCTGTAGAATGATTACTCTGGAGTTGGTTATAATTATATTTTTTTTGTGGCTTATATTCATTTTTGGGTTGGACTTTGTGTTGTCTTCCTGGTTTGGGATAGACTTTTGGGTGTGGTTCGGTACCGCCTGTGTGGCTAGGTCGTCCGAGTTACAAAGGAGGTGATGTCCAAATTTTCGGTAAAATATTTCAAAATAATAGCATTTAAATTAAGTTCAGTAATTTGGTAATTTAAAACCTATTTCAAAACCCTGGTCCTTGAAATGGTTTATTAAAATTATTTCATTGGTTTTCAGATTGGTTTAAGTGTTGGATTTTATGAGTTTTTGTATCCCCTTAGGCGACGATCGTATCGGTCGGATGAGCCTCGATGAAACGCAACCGCTACAGGACCTTCCTGTACGTTGAGGCGTTAGCCAGCAACATGAGATTGCATGACCAAGCCTGAGACGTCCCCAATTTTCTATAATTTTTATTTAAATTATATTTTATTTTTAGAACTTGTTACTGGCTTTTAGTATCTTGGGTGCAGGGCCTCGGCCTTCTGTTTGGACTACTTCACGGCACTCAGAGCTCGCCTCAGTTTATTTAAGTTAATTTATTTAATAAGTTGTAAGGACATAAGCCCAGTTTTTATATTTATTTCTGTGGCCATGTATTTGTGTAGCTTAGGTTTTCCGTTTTTTCTGGTTTGTGTAGTGTATATTTTTGGTTATTTTTCTGGATTATTGTTTGTATCGCTAGACGCATAATTAAATTTGATATTAATTATTTTGTACAAAAATTAATAAGATTTTCTCATATTAAGTTAATTTATAAAGATTCCTAATAATTTAACAACTTCATGTTTTCTCACTTAAAGACCACTTAGTTTTATATATATTATAAAAATACAAAGTTTTGCTAAATAACCGAAAAATGCGCCAATTAATCAGTAAATCGGTTCACTTCATTAATTGATAACGATTGTAGCTCGCGACGATAGACGGATTTTGGTAGTTTAATTAAATAACTTAAAACTTGACTAGGATCTCCTTCTAGAAATTGTAACTAGCACACCTAGAAATGCTTTCCTCTATGGTTCTAAGTCAGGGTTCTCAACTGTAGGGTTTCGAGGACGTATTTGACTTCCTAGGTACTGACATCCTGTTCCAGACATTAAACAAAGGCAAGTTACGGTTATATTATCTTGCATTTTAATTAGTAATTGTTACCCTGCATGCTTAAACCACATTGCTACACGGAACCCTCTTCTAGGGTTCAAATATTGATTGTAGGGATATTGGAGGAGTAGTGTAGCGTTTATGACAATACCCTCATATTGCATTATTGTGCGAGCTTACCTCTCTTACATACGGGGATAAGCCCTATCGCTTTGCCAGGATGCTATTGTACAACCCAAGCCGGTCATAGACTTTACCTATTCAAATCACATTATTTCAAATACTGAATTGCTAAAAATTGCTGAAAAATATTGTTCAAGTATTTCAACTGTTTAAAATTGCATCTTTCCATTATTATTTAAAATGTTAGATACGTAGTCGTACATGCTCCCTCCTGACTGGAGACCCAACATTTTTAGGTGACAGCGACGAAGAGGAGCTGCCTTATTGCACTTTCTACGGGACAAACTTGGGTCCCGCAGAGGCTGAACCAGGAACCCCAGAACCTTAGAATGTTGGCATAGTATTTTTCTTTT
The DNA here is from genome assembly GCA_029216955.1 of Iris pallida. NCBI lineage: Eukaryota > Viridiplantae > Streptophyta > Magnoliopsida > Asparagales > Iridaceae > Iris > Iris pallida. The sequence goes on from JANAVB010019941.1 coordinate 141,438, forward strand.
ATTTTTTTTTCAGAAAATAGTTGTAACAATTAAATATTGTTAATGTTTGTCTTTCCCAGACTCTTTTCTAATTCAATAAAATGTTTTTTATTTCTGTTAGATTTCTGCATGTTGTGTTTCACTGCTTGATACAGCTTACTGCCGCCGTCTCACAACGGTGCAGGCTGGGCATGATCCGACTAGACCCGTTACTTTGGGATCGTGTCGTGACATGTTTTTAGTAGTGGCCCATGCAGGTCCAATTTTATAAATTGGTCTAGTCAACTTAGTCTCGACCAGCGTGCAGTCCTGTAACTTGTCCTAGGTCTAGATGAGACTTTAGGAAAACAGACTCTAGAAACAACTAGAACACTTAGATTATATTCACCTTGTTACACCATATGACCGAAATTATATATTTAAAAATCTATTTTTGCTTGCTTATAGTTCATATGTTACCTTGCTTATGTTTGTACCTAAACCTTTCAGATCATGAGTTATGTTCCAAAGCTATTCCCTTGTTAGCTTTGCTAAACCATTTCAACTTGACCTCCTTGAACCAATAAGGCTAACTTTAGCCCAACTTACCTAGAAAATTCTCAAACTTTTCTTGGTTTATAAATCATTTTTTTCCTTTTCTCAAAATAATTTCGGTAAATGTCAGTATTCTCTAAGTGATTTGTCGGGAATGTTCTCATGACTCCTTCTACTCAACTCGAAGCTGTGATGCTTCTATACTGTCTTGTGTCCAACTCATTTAGTCAGAATCAAGTTGATCCATTCTTTAAGTTTAATATTTGAAAAAGAAATATTGGAGAGCAGATACTCCTCTGGACTTCAAACCAACCTCTTGATTCTTAAGAGCTACTGGAACACATAATTATCTGATAAATTTTTTTGATTCCAGAAGAACAGACATCTACATCTTTTCCCATCATGATTAGAACTTTAGAACTCATTTGAATTTTTTGAAAGCTCCTTTGAAATTCTCGTGAACAAAGTTGAGAAAATATTCAGTGACCTAATATGGCTTCGCACATTTGCGTTGTAGTCATTTGTCTGAATTATGGAAACTGCGAGTTTACTGCAGCTAGTTGCGCACTGGCGAGGCATAGGCTCTAAGTTGAAGTAATTTTAGGTGTTCATAGGTTTTCAAATATTATTGAGACTATGTCCTAAATGCATCAGATTTGCCCCTACGTTGCTCAGCCATGAAATGGATAAAGTTGATAGACTAGTCAAAAATCTATTATTATTCAAGTTCTAGAGCCAAAAATTCACTGCAGTCAGGTGCACTCTGGCGAGGCATGAATTAGAGGCAAAATGACTTCGGATATGTATGGTTCCGGGTACTATTGAGACTATATCCCTATTATAAATATATCATGTTTGGTCTCTTATCACCATTGATAACTTTACAAGAATTATCTTGATTCGTTTAAATTTTGGATTATTTGGAATCTTAGCGACTAGTTTAAATTTTCAGAAATTATTTCTATAGGATTCATATGGGAATTCTACTTGATTTTCTAGGGCTGTTTTCCAACACTTTAGTACCATCAAATTATTCTGACTTTTACCGATTAGAGGATTTGCATTTCTACCGGTTGTCTCCATTTTCAGAAATCTTTTATCATAGCCTGAAAGAATAGATTTCCTATGAAATTCCACTTGATTTTTTTCTAGAACTTGTAAGGACCATATCAATCTCTATTGACTCAATCTCTTTCCTGGTTCAACTTTAGTAAGTTGATTATATTTTGTTACATATTTTGGAAGTTATAGATAGTTGCGGATAGCTCTATATATTAAATAGTTGATATACATCTTGTAGATGACCATATGTTTATAGCTGATAGCTATATGCGGGAGAAGCATAGATTGTTACCTATCTCATTTCTAGTAAAGGCATTTTTAGGATTAATATTAGTTAGCTAAAGGGTAGAAAAGGTAGAAGAATACCTTGAGAAAGCTAGTCTTGAGAGAGTGGTATATCTTAACTTGTGACTTATTCGGGTTAGAACCGTTGGTAGTGCTCACTAGTGCCTAAACCTCATTCAAACAAATGAAGGTATTTGGCGATTTTGAATTTTATGATTAAAGGAAGAGTTATAGAAGATAGAGGAAGACGTAGATAGAGTTAGCAAGGAAAGTCTAGGATTTGGTAAGATTCTCCCATGGAGGAAGTGAATTTGGATAATATATAAACATGAGAACATGGTGATCAAGTAAAGGAACACTGACGGGGATTAAACTTTTACTACTATACCTAGAAGGGACGGATATAACCATGAAAGGAGTATCACAAGCAACGGAATGATAGATTCTAGAGAATGAATAAGTAGTGAGGAATTGAGATAAGACCATTGGCATGCAACGTTGAAAAGAAGCAATTGGGTTTGGAGACTCATATTAGCTATGGTAAGAATGATTGAGATTTTGTGATATTTTGCTAATGTGTTTGGATGAGAACGATTGTTAGGTGCATGGTTAAAGATTAAAATTTGATTAGTGATTATATTGGTCAATTGATTTCAAGAATTAGAAATTCTTGAATATGGATCATGGGTCAACTTTAAAGAATTTTCTAAGGATTTATTATGACAAGTGAAGATTATGACTTTTGATGTAGTCTGTTTTGGAAGAATGGCTGACAATAGAAAATTGATGTCTGTAAAATGATTTGATCGAGGAAAATACTTCAAATTTGAAATACATTTGGCAAACGAGTTACATACAACGATGAATTGAAGTTTGATTTAGATGATTTATGAATCCAAATAGATTTAGTTTTAATACCTTGGCAGCTGCCTTAGGTTTCTGTAGATCCTGAGAGTTCAGCTAGTTTAGCGAGTTAGAGATTGATTTTTATATGTGTATTAATAAGATTTTATCTTGTAAGTCATTTTTTCCTGCACATCCTATCTTCTGATCGTTGAAATAGTAATACGATATTCTTCTATCCCTTTGATCATCACTCAGTCCTCAATAAAAATATCTTGTCTAATTACATTATAGATATATCATTCTAAATCACCCTCGATATCCTACTATCATACAACTTGTTAATTTTTTCTGATTCACAAACCCTTATACCCCCTTCCAATTTGATTTGGAATTTTTTTAGTCCCTCATCTCAGAAGTTTCCATTATTTAATGCCTTCTCAATAAACTGTTGACATTCGTTTCTTTCTTGCCTTTTCTGTTTCACAAGACCTCATTTGATTTGTTTCCCTATTTTATGATCATTTGATTATATTTTAAATCATACTTATATTTTACTTGTGCCTAAATGATTTTGATCACAACAATATTCCAACTCTATCTCGGATCATATCTAGATAATTTTGATCGTGCCTATATTTTTTCATTGTACCTAGCGATCATGCCTAGAATCCGATCGTGCCTGATGATTTAAATTTCGATCAATGTTAAGTGATTTTGATTGTACCCTAGGCCCTTACTTTTGAAATTTCGAGGACAAAATTTTCTAAGGAGGGAAGGTTGTAAAACCCGTTCTAAAAAAAATAGCAAACCCAAACCAACACTCACGTTCACCTGTTTAACCCCTCACATCTCTCCTACATGTTCTCAACTGCTCCTTAATTCACTCACTACCACTTCTCACCACCACCATTTTTTTTCTTTTCCCCTATTTCCTTCTACCACACTAATACATACCACCAGCACCCTCTTTCTCTCTAACATTCTTTAAGTAAAAGAGAAGGAGCACACACAACACCCTCCTTATCTATCCTCTCCTTTCCTCTCCTCAAAACCTACTCTTGAGCCCTCTCTGTGACCACCCCCGACTCTGCTCCCTCCTCCGACTGCCCTCTACGTCGGCCGCCCATCCGTGCCCGTGCGTCGCCCCATCCGACCGTGCCCTCCGCCTCCCGTGCCCGGCTGACCTCCCTGCAGCCTCCGCCCGCCGCTTGACCCCCCAGCGGCCTTCGCCCGCCGCTCGACCTCCCGCTCGGCCCGCATCGTGCGTCCGTGCAGGTGTCCGTACGCCACCCTCCGACGCCGCCCCGTCCTCTCGACCGACCCCGCGGGTCCCCGGCCCGCTGTCCCGCCGACCTGACGCGGCTGCGCCGCCTCTCAAGTGAGCCCTCCCCTCCGCAGACCTGTTCGCCGGCTTCCCAGTCCGTGCGCCACTCTTCCAGCGGCCGATCCGCTGTTCCCGTGCCCCTCGGCCCCGCAACAGTGCCGATCTGCAGTCCGAGTGCCAATCTGCGGTCCGAACGTTGTTTCAGTTTTCTCGAGTTTATCCCGCGGCTCCCCGCCAACGAATTTCAATAATTTCCTGTTAATTACAGTAGTTTGTCCCTCTCAGTCGATGATGACGCGATCCCGACCCCGTTACGGAGATCGACTTTTTGTTAATTGTTACGTTAGGGGATACGACGCTGGATCCCCCTGGGACTTGGTTCTGTGGGTTATAGTATATTCTTTGGGTTGTTTTGTTCTTTTGTTAGTTATTTGCTGTAAACTGATTACTCTGGAGTTGGTTATAATTATATTTTTTTGTGGCTTATATTCGTTTTTGGATTGGACTTTGTGTTGTCTCCCTGGTTTGGGATAGACTTTTGGGTGTGGTTCGGTACCGCCTGTGTGGCTAGGTCATCCTAGTTACAAATTAGGTGCTGCCCAAATTTTCGATAAAATATTTCAAAATAATAGCATTTAAATTAAGTTCAGTAATTTGGTAATTTAAAACCTATTTCAAAACCCTGGTCCTTGAAACGGTTTATTAAAATTATTTCATTGGTTTTCAGGTTGATTTAAGTGTTGGATTTTGTGAGTTTTTGTATCCCCTTAGGCGACGATCGTATCGTCGGATGAGCCTTGGTGAAACGCAACCGCTACAGGACCTTCCTGTACGTTGAGACGTTAGCCAGCAACATGAGATTGCATGTCCAAGCCTAAGACGTCCCCCATTTTCTATAATTTTTATTTAAATTATATTTTATTTTTAGAACTTGTTACTGGCTTAGTATCTTGGGTACAGGGCCTCGGCCTTCTGTTTGGACCGCTTTACGGCACTTAGAGCTCGCCTCAATTTATTTAAGTTAATTTATTTAATAAGTTGTAAGGGCATAAGCCCAGTTTTTATATTTATCTCTGTAGCCATGTATTTGTGTAGGTTATGTAGCACCCAGTTTCCCAAATGAGGGTAATTTTAAAATTTTGTATTTATAATTATTTTAATAATAATATTTAATTCATGATATGATTTATGGTGATTTTAAATCATTTTAAAATTATTTAAATCAATGACTTGTGGTTTTGACGTTTTGCTAGTGAAACCCTAGAGACTGTTTGACCTAGAGCCTAACCATGTGATTATGATATTTTAATATCATTTTTGGCCTAAGTATATTTTTTGCATTTGACCTCTTTGAATTATTTTGATATTATTTTATTATTTATGATATTGTTTTGGGGTTATTTGAGTCGAGTTCGAATTTCAACTCAATCCGACTTGAAACAGGGACCCGGGGGTAGTTTGACTCTAGTGGGATACACACACTAGTTAGGCATGGCCCACATGATATTAATTTTAGTCCACATGATAGAAATATTTTAGTTAGAGGTTAGACTAATTATTATGGATAAGGTTAGTGTGATTAGAGACTTTAGAATGACTAATTTAGTCCCAACCAATTAGCCCTTTCCTAATACTCATAGAATAGGTTAGTGGGGGCATTTTGGACCTTACCATAATAAGACAAATAGCCCCATATGGCCAGCCACTTTGGGAGAGGATAGGCTCAAGTTCATTTCATTATTCTCATCCACACTCTCTCTCTTGTTCTTCCCCAAATTCCTAGAGAGCAATTCCTAGCAGTTTCTCCACCAAATCCTTCCATTTCACCACCAAATCTTCTTCTTTCCTTCTCCATTCTAGCCAAGGAGGAAGCTACCCAAGTTTGGAAGGATTCGGAGCTCGTTCGTGTCCTTTTGGAATCTCTACGTGTCGGTGTCGTTCCGGGAAGGCTTTTCTTCGATTCGATTTACCGGAAGGTATAAATCCCTTCTCCTTTTCATTTCCTCATGCATATAGGTCTATTTTGAACCCATAGGAATGACCCCCATGGTTGTATCTCCATTTGTGTCCATTTCGTGTCCATTTGGAGGTCATAGGAGTGTCCTTTGTGTTGTGGTTGTGTCCATGTGAGAAAATCCCAAATTTGGACACACTATGTGTTGTTGTTATGTATGAATGAATTATTACATATTTAATCTCATATTTTTGTATTGGAGATGTGTTCTATAGTGTCTCATATATATATATTAGTGTAGAGAGTGAGGTCTTGATATATTATGTTATATACTTGTGTTCTTTTGTCTCAAACTACCTAAATCCGTCATGATTTTTATCTACGTTTTTAATTTCAGCCCTAACTTAGAAATGTCATAACTTCTAGCTCAAAGCTCGGTTTAATCTTCCGTTTTTTTAAAAGAAGCGTATTGAAGTTAGATTTCCAAAAACATGTATTAATAGGCCTAATTCTTTCTGTAACTTTCTGGAGAATTATTTGAGTGTCAGCTGTACGAAAGACAAACGCGTTCTCGGTGTTTTCGCGATTCCGGGAGTTTTCGAAAACGAAAACACGATCCGTTTGAAGTTTTGAAAAGCTAAAACATAGATCTATAACATACTTTAATTCTAGATTTTAATTCATGCTGAGATGGTACAATATTGATTATTAGTAGGAGTTACTATTCGGCATATGCATTTTGTGCACCCTTGTGTGTAATATAATATTCTATTTGATTTTAACCCATGTTAATGTATATACATTATGTAATTAAATAGAGAATGCAAGCATGAGTAAATGTTTAAATAAATGATGTATGAGGTGTAAGTATCCTATCTAATATAAGCACGTATAAGTATGGCTTGTAATGAATATGTAGGTTCCATAGTATGTAATATATGGTGCATATAGTAGTGCAAGAGAATAAATAAATGATGAATGAATGCAAGCATGAATGTAATGTAATAATAGATGTAATGTATGCAATATACAAGTTAATGAGATGTAATGTTCTATGTTAACACAAATCCTATATTACCTTATGTACCCCTTACACTATGTTGACACTATCACACTTGACACTTTGTTCACTTACACTTTGACACTCTTTGATATGTATACACTATGTATGCCCATTTAACCCTCACTTGCCCCTTTGCCATGTTCACATACACACACATAGCCTCTTAAATAAGTATTTATGAATATAGTTAACTTAGCTATGTATGTATATTATATATATGTTAGCATATTGTGTTGTAATATATAAGTTTGTATAACCATTTGAAATGCCATGATTATAGACCTAATATTGAATACCAATATATGCATGTGTATATATGTGTAGACATATATAGCTTAAAGTAATAGATTATCTAGTGTATATCCAATGTGAATTCTTGCATATTTGAGTATTGAATAATTGCATGCTATATAGAGTTGGGTGTATGTTGGCTTGTATAGCCTTGTATTAATGTGTGCTTGCTAGGATAGTCTTGGTTAGGCTTAGTAAGATTACTGGGTTAGGACATGACCTAGTTTGACCTAGTTTGACAAGTGCAGTTGACCCGAGTTGACCAAGGGTTGAATTTGGCCTAGTTTGACCTAGATTCATGTAGAATGCATTGTAGTACTTTATATTACCCTTCTGGACATGTTGTGACTTGTGCTATTCTAATTAGGAGCCAGACACCTCTCCTCGGACAGTATCTTTACCTTGGACATTTAGATATCAGGCGAGTACATTCTCTGATCATTTCATATCCTGTTTAGAATTATTTTCCTACTTTAAATTACTTTACTTGATACTGTCACGTTGGTCACACGGATTGGTACTATATGAATCTTTTCATGAGATGTTATCCCCCTCGGGAGCATCGGATACTGCATGTTTTGTGCGTTTCACAAATCATCACGTATCTCTATGCTTTCTCTGATTCACGAATCGCTTGTGATACATGTACTCTCATATTCACAGAGCCATCATGAATCACCTTCACGTATCACTCATTTTATGAGCCATGTGAAGTTTCACGAATCTTAACATAACTTGAACAGATCCTTGTGTATTGATTGGGGATAGGGGAGTAGAAATAGACATGTGAATATTATCCAAGTAGCTGTAGTCATGAATCACTCTCTTAGCTGTAGTCATGAATCTCCTATGCTATTCACATGTTTATATTTTACTCTGACTCACTAGTCACTGTTAGTTCTCTATGTATAGTAGATATTTCTATTACAGTTCTCTTTCTCTGTTTAAATACTGTATTTTCTTCAGATCCTGTATCTTACTTTACTGTATGATTATATTTTCTAACCTGCTATAATCTGTTGAGATGTACTGTGCTCGCTTCAGTCCTGACTGGACCCGTTGATAAATTTTACAGATAGCCTGGAGGTTGCCTGCTAGCCTAGAGGAGACAGTAGAGGTTGCATAGATAGCTAGGATTTTTGCTTATAGTTTATTTTCAGTCATCTTGAGTTGTATTTATGGATTACTGTATTTGAGTTTTGAAATGTATTCTGAGTTTGTATCTTAGACACTTAGACTTCTATCTGTTGTATCTCTTTTCGATTTCATGTTTTATCTATCTTCCTTTATGCTCTACCTTAGATGTGATTGAGTTTATATTCTGCTATGTCACCCCCATTCAGGGAGTATAAACTATTTAGTCTTATACTGTTAGATGCATTGAGACCTAAGACAGCGTTCTACAGCCGATACTGCGGCGTAGGCTGGGCGTTGTTACGTTCTCGTGCCCTAACTCTAGGGTGCGGGTCGTGACACGTTTTTAGTGGTGGTCCATGCAGGTCGAGATTCGCATTAGTGCGATTTCGTAGTAGCGCAACGACTTAGTTGTACTACTACGAGCCTGCTATAGGATATATAAATTAAGATGTTAGGATTCCTTGAGAGATTCCTGGGATGACCCTTGAGAATCTCATTTTGAATTCCGATTTAAACTCCTTTTCCTTGTTTTGATTCACCTTTTTCCTTGATTTGAATTTGATTTTGTGGATTTATTGTAGAACTTTGAATCCTGGTATTAGTTGATGATTTTGATAAAATTTTGTAGTTGTTGATTTAATTTTGTATTTGGATTAATATTTTCAAATCCAAGGTACTCAATCACACTTAGGATTCTTTGAGAGATTTCTGGGACGACCCCTGAGAAACTCATTTTGAACTTCAATTGGAATTCCTTTTCCTCTTGTTTGGATTCACCCTCATTCCTTGCTATTGAATTTAAGCTTGATGGATTCCTCTCGTTTGAACCGATGAGAAGGAACATATCTTCATCATTCTTTCTCGCCATTATTCCCTTGCATTCTTATTTACCTCTTATCTTAAACTCTGTCTCATTACATTAATTACCCATATCTTGTCGTCCCTACCAGATGTACTTCGAAACCCTTGAATCTTCGTATCTTTTGCATGGAGAAGGCTAAGGAAGTGACGTAAATTATGTAGCTCAGAGAAGATGTAACTGGTTATCAGATGACTAACTCGATCTTCATTATTTTTGGGCATTAATTACCACCTCTTGAACTCCCACTTTCTAATTGAGATCCTTGACGTTCCTTATCGTGAGTTTGATATTCGGAATGTAATACTAGCTGTTACCCTCCAACAAATCTTATATGCAAGACCTAGACGAGCTCACCTTCGTGTAGGTATATTATGTCCCACTAAAACCCGTCTTCTTGTACTCTATTTTCTTGATATGATTTTTTGGTCAACTGGCTAAAGTATAACCTCTACCATTATACTAAATTTCTTCTTATTTCAATTAGAAATCCAGTCTTGACTCAATTCTTTCGACCCGACATGTGATGGTGTTCTGCTTGTTTCCTTAGATGCTTAACCTTGTACCTCATCTGATTACTTGACCCGTTAGTTAAGAAACTTGGACTATGTAATTCCTTTCATCATTACCACCCTTATATCGTGTGCTGCTAAATTAGCCTTAGTTTTGCAAGCTTATCTATTTTCGAGCTTGGTCATGACATATTTTATTGGGTGGCCACCCACTAACATATTGTCTAATTAGAACCGGTACATAATTGTCTGCTCAATCTATTGCACTTTGGTTCGCTTTTTCATGTATCAATCTACGAGAATGGAGACATAGTTAAACTTGACCCTAGAGTCTCATTCGCGACAGCCTTGACAATTCTCCTTGAAATCTTTTCATCGCCTATGAACCTCGTATTCGTACTCAGTCGAATTAAATTTAATCATGACCTGAACCTCCATCATTGGATGTTCGTGCTCATACCTTGATTTTATTGATTTTCCTTCTTGCCCAAATCTCGTTTTATCCAGAAATTGATCAACTTAGATCGTGTCAAGACAAAAATCTATTTGTGATTTGTTGTGCCTAAATTTTCAATTTTTGCTATTTTATGGAATAGTAACCTTTTAATAATTTCTTAGTTGCTTGTTAATGACCAATTTTTATATAGGATGGTAGACAGCCCTACAACCTTGATGATTGTTGTTCCCTTACCTTCCCAATTAGGATACCCTAGATTGTTTGTGTGTTCATAGTACTATTTTGACCTAGAATGATTAGTGTACCTAGGTGAGACTTCCAACTGCTACGGTATGCCCTGACCTTGTATACTATTCCTTCAAATTGCATGATTTAGATAAAAAAATTTAGACCTTGATTGTTGGAAAATAGGGAGGTCACTCCATTAGTAACAGTTGTAGATATATATGGGTTAGTCCTTGATGTGGGGATGTGTGTCTATAAACATGTAGCTTAGGAGATTTAGGAGAGATTATAGTATCAGCCTTGATAGGATGTACTAGTCTTTTGGTGAGTATAAATGTGTTATGAGAGATAGGGGCCTATATGTCTTAGTAATGCATCGTTCCTATGGTAATAGAATGTATTAATAGATGGTTAATAGGAAGATAATAGTTTGAGCATACCTATAGCCTATGATCAGTTCCTTTTCATCCTTAGTTAAGACCACTTTAAAATAGGTCCAGTCCCTTGGATATAGGTTCCAGTCCATATTTTTATTGAAGTTCCATAGCAGAGCAGTATTGGAGGTTTTCCTAGATTGACACTTTTTAGATGTCCGTTTATTATTCCAGTGTTAGGAAGTGTTACCTTAGATATTGGGTAGGTTAGAGGCTCTAGAAGGAGTACTATCGATCTTAAATTTCGAGGACGAAATTTTTCTAAGGTAGGTAGAGTTGTAGCACCCAGTTTCCCAAATGAGGATAATTTTAAAATTTTGTGTTTATAATTATTTTAATAATAATATTTAATTCATGATATAATTTTTGGTGATTTTAAATCATTTTAAAATTATTTAAATCAATGACTTGTGGTTTTGACGTTTTGCTAGTGAAACCCTAGAGACTGTTTGACCTAGAGCCTAACCATGTGATTATGATATTTTAATGTCATTTTTGGCCTAAGGATATTTTTTGCATTTGACCTCTTTGAATTATTTTGATATTATTTTATTATTTATGATATTGTTTTGGGGTTATTTGAGTCGGGTTCGAATTTTAACTCAATCCGACTAGAAAACAGGGACCGGGGGTAGTTTGACTCTAGTGGGACCCACACACTAGTTAGGCATGGCCCACATGATACTAATTTTAGTCCACATGATAGAAATATTTTAGTTAGAGGTTAGACTAATTATTATGGATAAGGTTAGTGTGATTAGAGACTTTAGAATGACTAATTAGCCCCAACCAATTAGCCCTTTCCTAATCTCATAGAATAGGTTAGTGGGGGCATTTTGGACCTTACCATAATAGGACAAATAGCCCCATTTGGCCAGCCACTTTGGGAGAGGATAGGCTAA
>JANAVB010019942.1:0-45815 GCA_029216955.1 Iris pallida
GGATCGCGTTTTCGTTCCGGAAACTCCCGGAATCGCGAAAACACCGAGAACGCGTTTGTCTTTCGTACAGCTGACACTCAAATAATTCTCCAGAAAGTTACAGAAAGAATTAGGCCTATTAATACATGTTTTTGGAAAGCTAACTTCAAGCTTCTTTTAAAAAAATGGGAGATTAAACCGAACTTTGAGCTAGAAGTTATGACATTTCTAAGTTAGGGCTGAAATTAAAAACGTGGATAAAAATCTTGACGGATTTAGATAGTTTGAGCCAAAAGAATACACAATATATATCCTAATTATCCACAACAATAATGCCAATAATATATGAGGAACCACACTCACAAACTTGATTATATAATTATCATGAACCATTTATTAATATATAAATATAGATACACTCTCATTACAATATATTATATATATATATATATATATATATATATATATATATATATATATATAAATAATTATTATATATATATATATATATATAATATATATATATATATGTTGCATGAACACATCTATAAGAGATACATAAATGAAATGTAAAGTACTCAAGAACACATCTCTACATATTCAAATATGAGATTTAATATGAATTAATTCATTTAATCAATATTTTAAATATAAAGTGTGTCCAAGTTCGGGGATTTTCCCCATGAACACGAGACACAACAATAATACAATAGAAATCCCTAAATGACACATAATGGACACAAGAGGACACAAAATAGGGACACAACAATGGAGGTCATTCCTATGGTTAAAACTTTCCTAAATGCAAAATGGAGAAATAAAAGAGAAGAAAATATTACCTAAAGGAGAGAAAATCCAAGGAGAAAGGCTTCTTCCTTGGGAGAGCTTGAGAGCACTTGGGGAAGAAGACTTCTCAAAGAAAGAAAATGAGATGGGAGTCCTATTAGGGCCGGCAACAATGGTTATCCCCCCCTCATTGAATATTACAAGTTTGCCCCTCCCTTAGTTACAAGTGTTTAAAACAATTTTGGTTAGGGTTTGGGGGTAAAAGGGTTAAAATAAAAACTCTAAATGGTTAACCTAATAATTAGGATTATGACTAATCTTTCTAACATGACTAATTAAAATGTGGGCCATGGCTAACTAATGCATGGGTCCAACTAGAGTCTAAGTTACCCCGGGTCCCCGTTACAAGTCGGATTGAGATGAAATTCAAACCCGACTCAAATAATCCCAAAACAATATCATAAATAATAAAATAATATTAAAATAATTCAAAGAGGTCAAATGCAAAAATATTCTTAGGCTATAAATGATATTAAAATATTATAATCACATGGTTAGGCTCTAGGTCAAACAGTCTCTAGGGTTTCACTGGCAAAACGTCAAAACCACAAGTCATTGATTTAAATAATTTTAAAATGATTTAAAATCACCAAAAAATCATATCATGAATTAAATATCATTATTAAAATAATTATAAACACGAAATTTCAAAATTACCCTCATTTGGAAAACTGGGTGCTACAACTCTACCCACCTTAGAAAATTTTGTCCTCGAAATTTAAGATCGATAGTACTCCTTCAAGAGCCTCTAACCTACCCAATATTTAAGGTAACACTTCCTAACACTGGAATAATAAACGGACATCTAAATAGTGTCAATCTAGGAATACCTCCAACACTGCTCTGCTGTACGGCGGTAATGAAACTTCAATAAAATATGGACTGGAACCTATATCCAAGGGACTGAACCTATTTTAAAGTGGTCTTAACTAAGGATGAAAAGGAACTGATCATAGGCTATAGGTATGCTCAAACTATTATCTTCCTATTAACCATCTATTAATACATTCTATTACCATAGGAACGATGCATTACTAAGACATATAGGCCCCTATCTCTCATAACACATTTATACTCACCAAAAGACTAGTACATCCTATCAAAGCTGATACTATAATCTCTCATAAATCTCATAAGCTATATGTTTATAGATACACATCCCCACATCAAGGACTAACCTATATATATCTACAACTGATACTAATGGGGTGACGTCCCTATTTCCCAATAATCAAGGTCTAAAATTTTTTATCTAAATCATGCAATTTGAAGGAATAGTATACAAGGTCAGGGCATACCGTAGCAGTTGGAATTCTCACCTAGGTACACTAATCATTCTAGGTCAAAACAGTACTATGGTATCAACACACAAACAATCTAGGGTGTCCTAATTGGGAAGGTAAGGGAACAACAATCATCAAGGTTGTAGGGCTGTCTACCATCCTATATAAAAATTGGTCATTAACAAGCAAATAAGAAATTATTAAAAGGTTACTATTCCATAAAATGGAAAAAATTAAAAATTTAGGCACAACAAATCATAAATAGATTTTTGTCTTGACAAGATCTAAGTTGATCAATTTCGAGATAAAACGAGATTTGGGCAAGAAGGGAAATCAATGAAATCAAAGTATGAGCACGAGCATCCAATGATGGAGGTTCAGGTCATGATTAAATTTAATTTGACTGAGTACGAATACGAGGTTCATAGGCGATGAAAAGATTTCAAGAAGAATTGTCAAGGCTGTCGCGAATGAGACTCTAGGGTCAAGTTTAACTATGTCTCCATTCTCGTAGATTGATACATGAAAAAGCAAACCAAAGTGCAATAGGTTGATCAGACCATCATGTACCGGTTCTGATTAGACAATATGTTAGTGGGCGGCCACCCAATAAAATATGTCATGACCAAGCTCGAAAATAGATAAGCTTGCAAAACTAAGGCTAATTTAGCAGCACAAGATATAAGGGTGGTAATGATGAAAGGAATTACATAGTCCAAGTTTCTTAACCAACGGGTCAAGTAATCAGATAAGGTACAAGGTTAGGCATCTAAGGAAACAAGCAGAACACCATCACATGTCGAGTCGAAAGAATTGAGTCAAGGCTGAATTTCTAATTAAAATAAGAAGAAATTTAGTATAATGGTAGAGGTTATAGTTTAGCCAGTTGACCAGAAAATCATATCAAGAAAATAGAGTACAAGAAGACGAATTTTAGTGGGACATGATATACCTACACGAAGGTGAGCTCGTCTAGGTCTTGCATATAAGATTTGTTGGAGGGTAACAGCTAGTATTACATTCCGAATATCAAAGTCACAATAAGGAACGTCAATGATCTCAATTAGAAAGTGGGAGTTCAAGAGGTGGTAATTAATGCACAAAAATAATGAAGATCGAGTTAGTCATCTGCTTCTGATACTCTTAAGTTCATCTAGTCATAACTTGCCAATCATATCTTTACCTCACCAGTCTCCATATGAAAATTTAACCTTTACTTAAACCCTTACCATGACTACCGTAGGAAATTCCCAATTTCCAAACATCACTCTTGAAGCACAGCCCTCACATTTAGGAACCAACATTAACCATTTATTTAAATTTTCAAGTTCTTTCACCTTGTCTTAAATTTGACCCAAAATCTCCAAATTCCGTTTACGAATTCCTTGAAACTGTTCAAATTGTTCTCCTCGTATTATTTAATTTAAATCTCTAGGCCTTACAAAACTTATCTTCCATCATAAAATCAACTTCCGTATTTTTTTCGACATACACCATTGAATATTATTCTCCTAAAAATATTTCACAACAATCTCTAAACTTCCATAACTTTGTGTTCTCTCTATCCCTAGTCATTTCCTCGCAACATCTTGTTTAATATCCTTATTAAACACAATTAACTTCTCTTTTCCATTACTAACCTTCTACATAGCCTCAGAGTAAAAGTTTTCCCCAGAATCAATAACCAAGATTTTCTAAGTTCTCAAAACTAGGTTGACCTCTGATATCCTCATTAGTTTTGAATACACCTATAAACTATCTCATAACCCCAAAATTTCTCTAAATGTAATTGTTTCCAGATTGACAGTATACATCTCTTTATTCTATTCGAGACCTTTACCACATTTCTATCTTAAGTTTCCATATGGAACACTCCACATTTGATTTCCTTTAGATCATCATAAAATAACCAGTTACGTCTTCTCTGAGCTACATAATTTACGTCACTTCTTTAGCCTTATCCTTGCAAAAGATACGAAGATTCAAGGGTTTCGAAGTACATCTGGTAGGGACGACAAGATATGGGTAATTAATGTAATGAGACAGAGTTTAAGATAAGGGGTAAATAAGAATGCAAGGGAATAATGGCGAGAAAGAATAATAAAGATATGTACCTTCTTATCGGTTCAAACGAGAGGAACCCATCAAGCTTAAATTCAATAGCAAGGAATGAGGATGAATCCAAACAAGAGGAAAAGGAATTCCAATTGAAGTTCAAAATGAGTTTCTCAGGGGTCGTCCCAGAAATCTCTCAAAGAATCCTAAGTGTGATTGAGTACCTTGGATTTGAAAATATTAATCTAAATACAAAATTAAATCAACAACTACAAAATTTTATTAAAATTATCAACTAATACCAGGATTCAAAGTTCTACAATGAATCCACAGAATCAAATTCAAATCAAGGAAAAAGGTGAATCAAAACAAGAAAAAGGAGTTTAAATCGGAATTCAAAATGAGATTCTCAAGGGTCATCCCAGGAATCTCTCAAGGAATCCTAACAGTGATTGAGTATCCTCTCATCCTAACATCTTAATTTATATATCCTATAGCAGGCACGTAGTAGTACAACTAAGTTGTTGCGCTACTACAAAATCGCACTAATGCGAATCTCGACCTGCATGGGCCACCACTAAAAACATGTCACGACCCGCACCCTAGAGTTAGGGCACGAGAACGTAACAACGCCCAGCCTACGCCGCAGTGTCGGCGGTAGAACGCTGTCCTAGGTCTCAATGCATCTAACAGTATAAGACTAAACAGTTTATACTCTCCGAATGGGGGTGACATAGCAGAATGTAAACTCAATCACATCTAAGGTAGAGCATGAAAGAAAGATAGATAAAACATGAAATCGAAAAGAGATACAACAGATAGAAGTCTAAGTGTCTAAGATAAATACATAATCCCAGAATCAAATATATACAATCATCCATGACATACTGAAAATGAAAACATCCTAGTCTAAGGGTGTGTCATCCACAGCTAGTGGGGCCTGCTGATGGTCCAGGTCCAACATCTCATCTAGGGTGGCACCGTAATAGGTATCCATACCAGCCTCCTCCTTGTCCTCTGTAATATTTTTAACAGGTCCAGTCAGGACATGAGCGAGCACAATACATCTCAATAAGTCATAGTAGGAAAGAAATATAATCATGCTAGAGAATAAAATACAGGATCTGAAGAAATAGCATAATGTAAAAAGAGAGACTGTAAGTAAATATCTATGATATATATATAAAGAGAGACAGTGCTAGTGATTTAGAGTACAGACGAACATGTGAATGGCTTAGGACTGATTCTTGACTACACTAAGAGTGATTCATGACTACACTACTTTGAATATTTATTCACATGACCATTCATACTCTCCCGTACCCCAATCAATACACAAGGATCCATTCAAGTTACGTTAAGATTCATGATTATACTACGTTGCCCATAAAGGGTTGTAACGCCCCAGTCCCAAAATACGTAGGACTAGGAACGTAAACACGCCAGCTGTATTCCTACAAAGTATACTCCAATATATGGAAATCTCGTATAAATACATAAGCTGTAAAATGCAGTAGAACCATACTAATCTCATCCACACAGAATAAATGAATAAAAGATCATATAATGAAAATAAATTTGTCTTGATACAATATGTTGGGCGGAGACAAATCTACTACCAACAAAATAAAAAAAAAGTACATAGAAAATGAAATGAGTGGCGAGCGAAGCGAAGATGATCCAAGCGCAATCATCCTCGAAAAATAGAGATAGTCACGGCTAGAGATAGAACACCTGCGAAGACAATAGTACACACCTGGCGAGACAACTAGGTCCTCAGAGGGACGTAACAAGACACATAATATCATGCCATAAACTGAATAAAGTTAGCTCAACAAAATAGTATATGTGACTACACAAATAAAGGTCCTTAACCATTCTAGGTGAAAATGCAATTTGAAGACAACGTTCCACATAAGGGCTCCCGAAGCTAGAAACACGGCACGTTAGCGTTTCAACCAAGTCACTAGTGGCGTCTAGAGAAAAGTAAATGTACGGCCCATTAGCACTCGAACGAGAACTAAGGGGCGTCTAGAGAAAAATAAATGCACGGCCACTAGCTTCTTTGGTGAGTCACTAACGGCAGCTAGAGGAAAGTAAATGCACGGCACATTTGTGTTTCAACCGAGGCACTAGTGGCATCTAGAGAAAAGTAAATAAATGCATGTCCACTAGTCTCTCGACTGAGTCACAAATGGCATCTAGAGAAAAGTAAAGGTGTGAAAGCCCCTGCGCCTAATAACTGTCTCCACCCTCTCCATGCACTACTCGTGCTGAATCCACACCACGATATTTCTAATAACCTCTAAGTCTTCTAGACAACTATAACTATTTAGCAGTTATTGCCTAACGCACGGCATGTGCGCACCGATGGCCAGTCGATACGTACGTCCGAGATCTATATGAGACTCGTGACTCGTGATACACAAGTGTCGGGCCAATGAATGCGACACAAACAAGATGGTCCCTTAACTCTAATCCATATGCAACTAAAATATAATAATTTGCAAGTATAATTTATATTTTCTAGAATAAGTAAAAGCATGCATGATATTGAGCAAGAAATTAAAACAGTGAAGGCAAGGTGTCTTGCCTGGTAGAGCGCCTGGTGTGCTGCGATAATCAATGTGGCACGATCTGCAACTTCGGTACAACAACTGCACAAGAAGACCTCGGGTGGTGGCACGGATCGTGTCATTGAGTCCAGAAGGATCAATTCGGTTAGGGTGGTCATGTGGTAGTCTCGGAATTGGCGAGAGAATAGGAAGGATGGGATTGGTCTCGAACAGAAGAATAATTAAAGAAATTGATTGAATAATATATACGATTTTAGAAAACTAATACTTAAAGATATATTTACTAGTAAAACAATTTTGATAAATTCATTTTAGGCTAAACTGTAAGTTGGTAAAATATGAAAAAATATTTTAGATGATAATTGAAATTAGTACTAAATTATTTAGACCAAAACTTGTCAAATATATATTCACATAATCGAGAATAATATTTTAAAATTTGTTTGAAATTAGCTAGACAATATTTGTACTAGTTATAAAATAATAATAATACAATTTACAAAACAGCAAATAACTGTGGTAATAATAATAATACAACAAATTTACACACTAAAATTACGTATAGAAAAGTATAATAATAAGAGTAATAAAGAAATGAAATATTACTATGGTGTATACATCTACTTTGATGCTAAAATTATTACTAACAATAAAGTAATAGGAATTCACATAATAATAATAATAATAATAATAATAATAATAACAACAATAATAATAATAATAATTTATAAATAAATCAGTGTAACTGATATTGAAAGAAAATAAAACAAAATAATAATAATAATAATAATAATAATAATAATAATAATAAAACAAAAAAACAAAAAAAATGAAATAATAATTAAAAAAACCCATGGTTCTCCTCTTTCGAGGAGAACACCAGCGGACTGAATGAGTACTCAAACAACACAAAAAATCTCAGAGAGGGACGAGAGAGAGAGAGGAAGAGTGGCGCGAGAGAGAGTGAGCGAGCGAGTGAGAGACGAGAGGGAAGAGGGAGAGAGAGAGGGCATGGGAGAGAAAAAGAGCGGGAGAGAGATCAGAGGGGGCTAAGGAGAGGGGGAGCGGCGGTCCGGTGGTGGCGTGAGGCGGAGGGAGTGAGGAAGTAGGGGGCCGGGTGAGGCGGAGCTGCCAGGAGGGGCTGAGCGCCGGCGCGGTGGCGGAGGGAGAGATCTGGGCGGCGGACGGCTGGCGCCGCGCGGAAGGAGCGGTGGCTCGCGCGAGGGTTCACGGCGAGGGGGAAAACAGGTCGCCGGCGGACGCGATTCGGCACGGCGGTGGGTTTTCCTGGAAGGGGGGCGGCGGACGGCTGGCGCCGCGCGGAAGTCGATGCGTCGGCAAGCGGTGAGCGCGGAGTGCCGGAGTGATCGATGGTGGAGAGTTGCTCGCAGAGGGTTCGGTGAGGTCGGCGGGACTCCAGATCTAGGCGGTCGCCGACACTGGTCTTGGTCGTCGGCGGAGGGTCAGATGCGGCGTCGGAGGTGAGTTGATTTTGGTTTTCCTTTCTCTATTGCTGTGGGTTTTCTTGGGTCGCCGGCGGGTTGCACCGGTGACGGTGGCGGTGTTGCATTGATGATGGTGGTGGTGTCGATGGTCTGTGGTGGCGGGTGGTGATGGTGGGTTCTGTGTTTTACTGTGGTGACAGCGGTGGAGGCGTTGCTTGGCCGGAAGGGTGGCAGTGGTGCAGAGGTGGTTGTGGTGGTGTGGTGGCAGGACGGCCGGGTCTTGGTAGGGGTGATGGTGTTGGTGGTCGAAGGTGCTGCCGAAGTTGGCGGGGTGCTGTGACAGGAGACGGGTACGGCAAAGGCAGCAGACAGGACGGGATAGGGCTTAGGATTAGGACTAGGAATTGGTGTCGGGATTGTCGACACGAAGGAGATGATAATGTAAATGTAAATATGGAATAAGATTGATGGATGAACACGGACACGATGCACGTAGGTTTATGGAGGAAATTTGTGGGAGATGAATAATGTGGAGGAGTACCTGACTATTTATAGGATGTGGGAATTCCCACTTAGATAAAGATTAGGATTGTTCAAACCCAAAATAGATATTCCCTAATTTAATTCAAAACAATCAAATTAAAATCCAAATCCAAATCTCAATCCAAATCTAATTTAAATCCAATTAAATCAAATTAAATCTTTAGTTTAAAATCGAATAGGATAATTCAAATTCCAAATATGGATACTAATTAAATCTATTTAAATGTATCCATGGTATCAAATCAAAATTTAAATTGTCACAAATATTTCAAAAATATGTTGTCCAAAAATACTATAATAATTAATTTCAAAAATTACATTATTTAAAATAACAAATAAATAATTACGAAAATATATGTTTGTACAATTAATATTCTTATAATTATGCTTTTCTAGCATATAAGTAAAAATATTATTTATTAAAAATAATTGCGAAAATGTAAGGCTTTATAAACAAAATAACAAACTTGGAAATAATTGGAACGATAAAAATAATTATTATATATTATTTTGAAACTTCAAAAATAGAAAAATAATATTTTCAAAAATATGTACGCTCGCACATATTCGCACTCGTCGTGCAATTTTGAAAAATAAAATTTCGTGCGCGGCGTATAATACGACTACGTGGCGTACAATACAAAATTTTAAATCCATGCAAATTTAATAATAAAAAAAATTATTAGAAATTTAGGGGTTTTATATCCTACCCAACTTAAAAGAATTTCGTCCTCGAAATTAAGAATTAGTAGGAGGTGAGAGGACACAAGGGGGTATCAATGGGGAACGATCGTTAACAAAATCATGTTGTAAGAAATCGCGATCTAGATCGTAGAAAACAGTATGGTCACGGTTAAGAAAACGAAAATAGATTCGCTTTAATTAAGCGATTAGAGGGTCTTGATAGGGTCGAGTAGTTAAGATTAAGATATAGCAACGTCGAGTGATAATAGTTATAGGCGATAGGATAGCTAGAGGAATCTTCTAGCACAACGCTTTCGTTCTTCTAAAGTAGGTGAAGGTGAAAGCAGTATAGAGTTCGAAGGAGGCATTATCGAATACGAATACGTGATTCAAAGACGATCGAATAATTTCAAAGGAATTATCAAGGCAGTCGTGGATGGGACCCTAGAGGACAAGCTTAACTATGTTCCCATCCACGTAGAATAATAGGCAAAAGCGAACCAAAGTGCACTTGGTTGATCAGACCATTATGTACCAGTTCTGATTAGACAACATGTTAGTGGAATATCTTCCAATAACATATGTCGTGAACAAGCTCGATAATCAATGAACTTGTAAATCTAGGTTGTAGTAGCAACATTTGTCAAGAGAGTGAAATTATAGGCACGAGAGTAGAAATTGGTTCGAACCTCTAAAGGAGCTAAGTCATGTCCTGCGATGGTCTTTATACAGTCGTCCTATAGTCTTCTTGTCCAAGTCCTTGGTTGGCTAGACGGGTTAGGTCCTCTAGTTTCCAGGATCTAAATAAGCTTGCTAATATAGGTCACTAGGTCAAAGGGGTTGCTAGTTCATAAGGTATTCTATCCAACTTAAAGAATTTAACTAATGGTGTTTTGGGACAATGTCTAACTAGTAGGGTCAATCTCTAGCAGCACGAAGAAAAGAGAAGGATAATGATAGAAGGAATCAAACAAGATGTAATTGATGAGTCAAACGGTAGATAAAATCAAAGAAGTGGTCAAGTATGTGGATGAGATCCTAGACTTCTAATCCTATTCGCAGGCGTGCTTGGTACGGTAAAGTAACCAAACAATTTATCTAGACCTGCATGGGCCACCACAAAAATATGTAACGCCCCAGTCCCAAAATACGTAGGACTAGGAACGTAGACATGCCAGCTGTATTCCTACGAAGTATACTCCAATATATAGAAATCTCGTATAAATACATAAACTGTAAAATGCAGTAGAACCATACTAATCTCATCCACACAGAATAAATGAATAAAAGATCATATAATAAAAATAAATTTGTCTTGATACAATATGTTGGACGGAGACAAATCCACTACCAACAAAATAAAGAAAAGTACATAGAAAATGAAATGAGTGGCGAGCGAAGCGAAGACGATCCAAGCGCAATCATCCTCGAAAAATAGAGATAGTCACGGCTAGAGCTAGAATACCTGCGAAGACAATAGTACACACCTGGCGAGACAACCAGGTCCTCAGAGGGACGTAACAAGACACATAATATCATGCCATAAACTGAATAAAGTTAGCTCAACAAAATAGTATATGTGACTACACAAATAAAGGTCCTTAACCATTCTAGGTAAAAATGCAATTTGAAGACAACGTTCCACACAAGGGCTCCCGAAGCTAGAAACACGGCACGTTAGCGTTTCAACCAAGTCACTAGTGGCGTTTAGAGAAAAGTAAATGCACGGCCCATTAGCACTCGAACGAAAACTAAGGGGCGTCTAGAGAAAAATAAATGCACGGCCACTAGCTTCTTGGGTGAGTCACTAACGGCAGCTAGAGGAAAGTAAATGCACGGCATATTTGTGTTTCAACCGAGGCACTAGTGGCATCTAGAGAAAAGTAAATAAATGCACGTCCACTAGTCTCTCGACTGAGTCACAAATGGCATCTAGAGAAAAGTAAAGGTGTGAAAGCCCCTGCGCCTAATAACTGTCTCCACCCTCCCCATGCACTACTCGTGCTGAATCCACACCACGATATTTCTAATAACCTCTAAGTCTTCTAGACAACTATAACTATTTAGCAGTTATTGCCGAACGCACGGCATGTGCGCACCGATGGCCAGTCGATACGTACGTCCGAGATCTATATGAGACTCGTGACTCGTGATACACAAGTGTCGGGCCAATGAATGCGACACAAACAAGGTGGTCCATTAACTCTAATCCATATGCAACTAAAATATAATAATTTGCAAGTATAATTTATATTTTCTAGAATAAGTAAAAGCATGCATGATATTGAGCAAGAAATTTAAACAGTGAAGGCAAGATGTCTTGCCTGGTAGAGCGCCTGGTGTGCTGCGATAATCAATATGGCACGATCTGCAACTTCGGTGCAACAACTGCACAAGAAGACCTCGGGTGGTGGCACGGATCGTATCATTGAGTCCAGAAGGGTCAATTCGGTTAGGGTGGTCATGTGGTAGTCTCGGAATTGGCGAGAGAATAGGAAGGATGGGATTGGTCTCGAACAGAAGAATAATTAAAGAAATTGATTGAATAATATATACGATTTTAGAAAACTAATACTTAAAGATATATTTACTAGTAAAACAATTTTGATAAATTCGTTTTAGGCTAAACTGTAAGTTGGTAAAATATGAAAAAATATTTTAGATGATAATTGAAATTAGTACTAAATTATTTAGACCAAAACTTGTCAAATATATATATTCACATAATCGAGAATAATATTTTAAAATTTGTTTGAAATTAGCTAGACAATATTTGTACTAGTTATAAAATAATAATAATACAATTTACAAAACAGCAAATAACTGTGGTAATAATAATAATACAATAAATTTACACACAAAAATTACGTATAGAAAAGTATAATAATAAGAGTAATAAAGAAACAAAATATTACTATGGTGTATACATCTTCTTTGATGCCAAAATTATTACTAACAATAAAGTAATAGGAATTCACATAAAAATAAAAATAATAATAATAATAATAATAATAATAATAACAATAATAATAATAATAATTTATAAATAAATCAGTATAACTGATATTGAAAGAAAATAAAACATAATAATAATAATAATAATAAAACAAAAAAAACAAAAAAAATGAAATAATAATAAAAAAAACCCATGGTTCTCCTCTTTCGAGGAGAACACCAGCGGACTGAATGAGTACTCAAACAACACAAAAAATCTCAGAGAGGGACGAGAGAGAGAGAGGAAGAGTGGCACGAGAGAGAGTGAGCGAGCGAGTGAGAGACGAGAGGGAAGAGGGAGAGAGAGAGGGCATGGGAGAGGAAAAGAGCGGGAGAGAGATCAGAGGGGGCTAAGGAGAGGGGGAGCGGCGGTCCGGTGGTGGCGTAAGGCGGAGGGAGTGAGGAAGCAGGGGGCCGGGTGAGGCGGAGCTGCCAGGAGGGGCTGAGCACCGGCGCGGTGGCGGAGGAAGAGATCTGGGCGGCGGACGGCTGGCGCCGCGCGGAAGGAGCGGTGGCTCGCGCGAGGGTTCACGGCGAGGGGGAAAGCGGGTCGTCGGCGGACGCGATTCGGCACAGCGGTGGGTTTTCCAGGAAGGGGGCGACGGACGGCTGGCGCCGCACGGAAGTCGAGGCGTCGGCAAGCGGTGAGCGCGGAGTGTCGGAGTGATCGGTGGTGGAGAGTTGCTCGCAGAGGGTTCGGCGAGGTCGGCGGGGCTCCAGATCTAGGCGGTCGCCGACACTGGTCTTGGTCGTCGACGGAGTGTCGGACGCGGCGTCGGAGGTGAGTTGATTTTGGTTTTCCTTTCTCTATTGCTGTGGGTTTTCTTGGGTCGTCGGCGGGTTGCGCCGGTGACGGTGGCGGTGTTGCGTTGATGATGGTGGTGGTGTCGATGGTCTGTGGTGGCGGGTGGTGATGGTGGGTTCAGTGTTTTACTGTGGTGACAGCGGTGGAGGCATTGCTTGACCGGAAGGGTGGCAGTGGTGCGGAGGTGGTTGTGGTGGCGTGGTGGCAGGACGGCCGGGTCTTGGTAGGGGTGATGGTGTTGGTGGTCGAAGGTGCTGCCGAAGTTGGCGGGGTGCTGTGACAGGAGACGGGTACGGCGAAGGCAGCGGACAGGATGGGATAGGGCTTAGGATTAGGACTAGGAATTGGTGTCGGGATTGTCGACACGAAGGAGATGATAATGTAAATGTAAATATGGAATAAGATTGATGGATGAACACGGACACGATGCACGTAGGTTTATGGAGGAAATTTGTGGGAGATGAATAATGTGGAGGAGTACCTACCTATTTATAGGATGTGGGAATTCCCACTTAGATAAAGATTAGGATTGTTCAAACCCAAAATAGATATTCCCTAATTTAATTCAAAACAATCAAATTAAAATCCAAATCCAAATCTCAATCCAAATCTAATTTAAATCCAATTAAATCAAATTAAATCTTTAGTTTAAAATCGAATAGGATAATTCAAATTCCAAATATGGATACTAATTAAATCTATTTAAATGTATCCATGGGATCAAATCAAAATTTAAATTGTCACAAATATTTCAAAAATATGTTGTCCAAAAATACTATAATAATTAATCTCAAAAATTACATTATTTAAAATAACAAATAAATAATTACGAAAATATATGTTTGTACAATTAACATTCTTATAATTATGCTTTTCTAGCATATAAGTAAAAATATTATTTATTAAAAATAATTGCAAAAATGTAAGGCTTTATAAACAAAATAACAAACTTGGAAATAATTGGAACGATAAAAATAATTATTATATATATTATTTTGAAACTTCAAAAATAGAAAAATAATATTTTCAAAAATATGTACGCTCGCACATATTCGCACTCGTCGTGCAATTTTGAAAAACAAAATTTCGTGCGCGACGTATAATACGACTACGTGGCGTATAATACAATTTTAAATCCATGCAAATTTAATAATAAAAAAAATTTATTAGAAATTTAGGGGTTTTACAAGGGTGATTCATGAATTGATTCATGAAGGCTCGGTGATCATGAGGGTACATGAGTCACTAGCTGATTCCCGAAGATTCATGATGATAGAAACATATGATACGTGATGTAAGTGAAACACACATGACAAAAGTATCTGATGCTTCCGAGAGGGATAACATCTCATGAAGGGATCCATATAGTACCAATCCGTGTTCCAACGTGTCAGTATCAAGTAAGATAGTCTAAAGCAGGAAATATAATCCTAAACATGATATGAAATGATCAGAGAATGTACTCGCCTGATATCTGAATGTCCAAGGTAAAGATATTATCCGAGGAGAGGTGTCTGGCTTTTAATTAGAACAGCACAAGTCACAACATGTCCAGAAGGGTAATATAAAGCACTACAATGCATTCTACATGAATCTCGGTCAAACTAGGCCAAAGTCAACCCTTGGTCAACTCTGGTCAACTGCACTAGTCAAACTAGGTCAAACTAGGTCATGTCCTAACCCAGCAAGTCTTACTAGGCCTAACCAAGACTATCCTAGCAAGCACACATCAATACAAGGCTATACAAGCCAACATACACCCAACTCTATATAGCATGCAATTATTCAATACTCAAATAGACAAGAATTCACATTGGATATACACTAGGTAATCTATTACTTTAAGCTATATATGTCTACACATATATACACATGCATATATTGGTATTCAACATTAGGTCTATAATCATGGCATTTCAAATGGTTATATAAACTTATATATTACAACACAATATGCTAACATATATATAATATACATACATAGCTAAGTTAACTATATTCATAAATACTTATTTAAAAGGCTATGTGTGTGTATGTGAACATGACAAAGGGGCAAGTGAGGGTTAAATGGTCATACATAGTGTATACATATCAAAGAGTGTCAAATTATAAGTGAACAAAGTGTCAAGTGTGATAGTGTCAACATAGTGTAAGGGGTACATGAGGTAATATAGGATTTGTGTTAACATAGAATATTACATCTCATTAACTTGTATATTGCATACATTACATCTATTATTATATTACATTCATGCTTGCATTCATTCATCATTCATTTATTCTCTTGCACTACTATATGTACCATACATTACATACTATGGAACCTACATATTCATTACTAGCCATACTTATGCATGCTTACATTAGATAGGATACTTACACCTCATACATCATTTATTTAAACATTTACTCATGCTTGCATTCTCTATTTAATTACATAATGTATATACATTAACATGGGTTAAAATCAAATAGAACATTATATTACACACAAGGGTCTGAGAAGGCCAAGGTGGCACGGTCGAGCGCAAGTAAGTGGTGTGGTGGCTCAATTCCTATGACGGAGCATTTTCGTCATCTGGTATGTTTTTTCACTAGACATTATTTAAAATATAGTTGGATGAAATGTTTAATATTAATAATAAATAATAAATTTTAACATGTAAAAAAGGGTGAGGATGCCAACTTGGTGACCGTCTTCCTGGTCACCTATCAGAAGGCCGGTGAGTTTATCGACGAAAGGGCCATGCAGACATATGTACGTTCTATTCCTTATGTTAATTTACTATAAGTTAGAAAATATGGAAATAGATATCTATATAGACTTTAGCAAACACTTAGACGTTAACAAACAATTTTCTGGGCCGAGTATCGTAGGCTACAAGAGAAGGCGGCTGCTAGTGTGCCAGCAGAGGGAATGGTTGGTACTTTCTTCCAGCCACCTACAGCTCCATCGTAGAACAACCTCTGGATGATCGCCGTTGGTGGTCTTTAGAAGAGTACGTACTACGGTACGAGATCCTACGACGCCTATTTGGCTTCAGAGTCATCCAGGGGCCCCTCCGTCACTGCGCACTCTCCAGCTTCGCAGGCGTCATCACGAGCTCAGGAGATTGATCGTCAGTTAAACGAGCTGTGTGACGAGTTGCTACTGAGGATTGTTGACCAGCCCCCGTCCATGCCGCAGAGCAACGATCTGACGATCACCAGACGATTTGATGCGCTCAAGCATAGTATACAGGAGCTGAGGACTCTGCAGGAGACTACAGCTGGCAGCTTGCAGATGCTCACCGAGTCTATGGAGCGCACAGAGCGTAGACAGGTTGAGCTGGAGGGATCACAGAGGACCATGTCTGCCTCACTTTCGTAGATACATACTTATATTGAGGAGAGTTCTCAGAGGATGGTGCGTACCCTTGATACGCATGTTGAGCGACTGCGAGAGCTGGAGCAGATACGTCCTCCTGGTCCGACGGCACCGACTCCAGACGTTGTACTGCCTCCTTCTGCCCCTGTGGAGCAGTTTACATAGGAGCAGTATGAGTTCATGTTATCTCAGATGCGCAGCAGGTGTCACGCCCCGCTCCTGTAGGAGCGATCGTCCTCGCTAAGCCGTGATGCTGAACGATCCTTGATTGCTCTCATGCAAGGCGGGTTCCATAACGGCCAATTACAGCGGCTGCGACGGGGTCATCGCACAGAAGTCCCAAGTAGAGACTTTGAATAATAGCAGCAGAAATTTAAAGCAAAACACAAGTTACTCAAAAGAAGCTCTTTATTGATATTGAAATAAAGGTTACAAAGGGCGCAAGGCCAAGATTACAAGTCACTCAAACTCACTCTTCTCATCTCTTAAATACAAGTCTTGAGCCAGCAGATGCTTCGGAAGGCGACGTCCATACATTATGTCCCGTATAAGTCTTGACTCCACGCGGCCGTACGCTACGAATCGCCAAGGAACTCCATACCTCGACACATCCAAGCGAGCTCCGTACCACGAGTTTCTACCTGTGCCTACATATGAAAACTATGTGGGTGTCAGTACTCAACTATACTGGTAGAATGAGCTCCTCGCCCACCCATACAAAACCAACACGTTTGATTTACTTTGTGCAACTTAGTCCCTTTTGTATTGTCTTTCTACTCTTCTCTTAGGATTAGTTTTAGGACAGACGCCTTGGCCTATTCTGTGTCTCTAGACCATCTCGTGCTTGCACAAACAACGATCACCTATCAAGTTATGCTTGCCTTTCGCACAAAATCAGAGACGCGAACTATGCAATAGTACCCCATTTCCATGTGATCGTGCTACAAATCTATCGTGACGTGCCTAGCAATTCAGTATGACTTAAATATATCGCCGCCTCGCGGCCCTTGCTACTTTGATCACCAACTAATCCAATCAAGACTTCTGGACTAAGTGTCACTCGACCTACTTTGCCTTGCGGCATTCCTGAATTAAACACAAGATGACTCAAATCCAACTTACGTAAATTATATGCCGACAACTTAAGTCTTGATGCTACATCTCGTGTCGAAGCACGTCACCTATGTTGAAACCAAATCTTAGGCCCAATATTGTGTTCTAACTGTACACACACATTTAACTCAACTCAATCCAAAGGCACACATGCGGGTTGCCGTCATGCCGACTCATCTATATAAATTGGTCACTGACTCCCAGAGCCATCCTGGACTCCCTTTAGCTTTTGCTAGACGGACGCCCCTTCAACGCGAGGTAGCGAGCCTCTCGCTGACAGTCCCCGCCTAACCCGTACGGTCATCCAGCAACAAGCAAATATAATCTTTCTCAAGACCCGGTCCCGTTGGCCGCCTGGGTCGCCGTTCGAAAAAACTCTACCTTGTCGACAAGTTGTCCATGACCATGCAAGACTCAACTCAAACTGACATCTCACACAGTCATTCTACCTCTAGTGTTACCATCTCTTTCAGGGCCTAGTTTAATACTTCTCACATCTGAGACCGCCTCGATGACCCATAGTCGCCATCATTCTTCTTTCTTGCCCTATTATTTTATTCAACTCAAGAGCAACTATTTGAAAGCTCCCTTTTTCCAAACTCAGTGAATCAACCATGGCCCGTGCCTTAGAAATACTAAGTCCGTGACATCGTACCTTTAAACCAACTTGAACTCTAATGCGACACCAAGTAATATCGACAATCGTAGGAGACGTGGGATAGTGCTTAGAAAAGACTTTGATAGCCTATCATAACTCAGCCTAACTTAATCGTGCAACAACTTGACGAGCAGGGACTGCGTCAAGCCTTGGACGACGAGACCGTGCATGCTTTATGAAGTGTTTATGTGGGCGACGCCTATGACTTCGGCTAACTCTTAGCTTGCGGTGAAGACCAACATTTCCTTCTCCCAAGCCACGGGACGAAGGACCGAGTGTCATTTTCAAAGCACGTCGTACACCAACTCTAAGCCGACCGTTGGACCTTTCCATATTCTAACTCAATTCGACCCGTTGGGATTACTCTCTTTAGCTATGTGGATTCGTCTCTTTTATTATCAAGCCTACTTGTGCAAGTTGAAAATGTGCAATTTTTTATGTGAAGGCTAAGATGAGGCAAGTTCACCGAAACTATCCCACCTGAGCGAGGAGTCGTCCCGACTGAGCGGGCCTCCGAGTAGCCATTGCAAGGCTAAGTCTGAACGTCATTGATGTTTCGATTCCTCCGATTGACTAAGCAGGACGGGGCACTACAGCAGGGATGCTCAGTGATCCAGTAGTTTTTTATCATCTTTGTATGTATTGCCCAATGGGCCCATTGATCATTGGTACACTTATTTTCATTCTTATTTGACTCTGTTGGACAAGTATGTTTGTTGGACATGTATGTTTGTGATATTTACTTTGTTGATATTTTCATTGAGTACATGTATGATATTTACTTTGTTGGACATGTATGTTTGTAATATTTCTGTGTATGTTTGTGATATGTGTCTGTGTTTACAGTGTATGTGATGATATGTATATGTGTGTATGTTTGTGATGATATGTGTATGTGTGTGAAGTGCAGTTTGGGCACCATTGAAAATTATGTGCAGGATTTTAGAAACTACATATTTTTTTAAATTTTTCCAGTATGTTAGTGACGTTCTGCGACGTTTAGCGACGTGGATATACGTCGCAAATATGTATCTGTACGTCGCTAATATGTATCGTATATGTCGCTAATATGTATCCGTACGTCGCTAAACGTCACTAATATGCTGACGTATCAAAACATTGCCATGTCATCACATGCGACATATTTATGTCGCTAATTACGTCGCTAATTTAGCGATGTGTAGTTAATGTCGCTCAACATCGCTAAATTTGTGACGTTTTAGCGTCATAAGAAAACGTCGCTACAGCGACGAACAGCGACGAACAGCGACGAAGTTTTAATCTGCGACTAGATTTTCGACGACCTATTTATTACGTCGCTAATTACGTTGCTACTTTATTTTAGTGATGCATTTTGTATTTTTAGCGACGTTTCAAGGTGTCACTGAATTGACTTATTTTGGTAGTGCTTTCGATTATGCCCTTTGAGGATGGCATCAGCTAGAGACTATAATCTTCTTCTTTTTTAATTAGAGAAGCGCCAAAGGAGTTGGTGTCCAGCTCCTAGGTGCCAAAGGAATTGGCACCCCACCAATCCCTCTGAACGTCATCTCCTTTGGCTCCTAGTCCTATATGCCAACTACTCCAATGGCGTCTTGTCCCATTTTTTGCAAATTCTCCAAACTTTCTTCTCTTCTCTGCAAATTTTCTATACTTCTTCCTACTGTACAAAAATTTCTGTTTATGGGATAATCACGATACTTGTTCTTTTACTTTTTTTCTTTCTTTTTGCTAATCCTACTATGTTCAATAAATACTTTATAAAAAAATGTATACTAGGTTTGACTGCATAGTGATTTTAATGAAGTTATATTGTTGCTTTCGTGAATTACATATAGGAAATGGCTTCTAATAATTTGAATTGTCATGACCTTAACGTTATAGGATTTATGTATGTACATGTGGCTCAGTTTCAAGCAAGTCTCAAATTTTGGTAATAACAACTTAATATTGAAATAATCTAGATGTGTTGGGAGTTCAGTAGTGTGGAAGAGGGATTCAAGGATCTAAGTGTGTTGATAGCAACTAATCATCCTAGAAAAGCAATTTCGATATGTAGAAGGTTCAAATATTAGTTTCTTCTTTCTTCACCACTTCAAAATGATTACCATGTCTATGTCGGACACGTACTAGACACTAGACACTCTGAAATACAATAGGATATGGCAGAATGGTGGTACCATATCTGTGTCACGTATCAATTTTGTATCATATTGTATTTGTATCCGTACAACGTAGCTGCACTAATTTTTGAAGGAATTTATTTATATCTTAGGGTGCGTTTGATTACAAGTTGGAAAATATGTGGAAAATAAATTAATTCCACAGAATAATTTTACTGGAAAAAAATTCCATGGATGAATAGTCAATAGCAAAATTTGAAGCAAAACACAAGTCATGCAAAATAATCTTTTATTGATATTGAACAAAGATTACAATGTGGACACGAGACCAAATTACAAGTCTCTCAAGCTCACTTTTCTCTCATATTACAAGTCACTCTGCTCTCTTTCACTTCTCAATACAAGCTTCAAGGTGACGAGTGGCAGATTCTTCGGGATGGCGATATCCGTATATTATGTCTTATATAAGTTCTGACTCCATGCGGTCGCACGTCTCGAAATACCAAGGAACTTCAAGCCTCGATGCATCCAAGCGAGCTCTGTGCCAACGGACTTCTACCTGTGCCTGCATATGAAAATTGTGTAGGTGTCAGTACTCAACTGTACTGGTAGAGTGAGCTCCTTGTCCACCCATACAAAACTGACATGTCATTTACTTTGTGCAGCTTAATCCCTTTTGATTGTCTTTCTAATCTTGCCTTAGGATGAATTTTAGAACAAAGACACCTTGGCCTATACTTAGCAACACAACAACAGGGTCGTGCTATACTCTATTCGTGGCTTCAATACATATTCGAAGGAATGCATCACCAAGTAGAAACTTATGTAAACTCGGCCGTGCCAAGACTTTCACTTATTTTTATGTGCCTTTACACCATTCTCGTGCCAATGACGTCATGGGGACGACTCGTGCTGGTCGTGCCAATAGACTTGATCGTGTTTTAAGATCGAGGTTGTGCCTCCCAAGGATCAACCAGACTTAAACAACTTACCTTACGGCCCTTCCTGACTTAACTCGAGATGACTCGATGACGAGGCCATATTCATGTCGAAGCACGTGTCCTTGCTATAACCAAATCTTAGGCTCCAGAATAGTGTTATAACCGTACACATCCAACCCGTGCCGATTTTAGGTTAGCGCTTGCCATAATTTTGCCTGGTTAACCCAACTCGTAACTTGCTAGTACTCGACGCAATCCAAAGGCATACACGCGGATAGCCGCTCTTATGCCGACACATCAATATGAGTGGTCACTAGCAATGTCAAGCTATACTGGATCTTTACATACGGTGACCATTCTCGTGCGAGGTATGAGCTCCCACCGAATGATCCGCAGCCTATATTGTAACGGTTCACTTCAATCGAGTCGTACTATCGATGAAGGCCGTACAATATATACAATTCCTCATAGGCCGACACGAACCCGGTGTCCCGACGATCGTTCGAGGAATTCTTCTTGCACGCAAGTTGTCCAATGACTATGCAAGACTCAACTCGATCTACCAAGTCCTTTCTTAATCATGACCATGCTTCCCAACTTTCTATCGAGACTCCCAAGTAGTGGGATCGATCTCGTGAACTTCTATCCTTTGAAATCCAGGAAACGACTACTATGTAGTCTTCTATCATAACTTGAACAGAACGTGTTCCTTTGACCGTGGCATATTTTTTCTTCAACCAATCGTGGCTCGTGCCTTAGACAGACCTTGTTCTCTATGCGACACTATCGCTCAAGTCACATACTTTATATGACGAGCCTTGAGATCGTGAAACTATATGACTTGACAACCACAGACAACAGGAGACAGTGCTTACTATGACTTCGATAACCTAGCCAAACTCTTGTCTAACTTATTCGTACAACGACTTGACGAGCAGAGGCTATGCCGAGCCTTTCATCGAGAGAATGTGTCGTGTATGCGTTCGACTTGAACAACCAAGTTCTTTGGTGCCTAGACTTGCGCCACAAGCCGTGCTTTGTAATATGCACTGTAACTTAACCCGTGGGACGAGCAAGGCAATGCCAAGCCTTGGACGAAGGGATCGTGCACACTTTATCAAGCATTTATGCGGGCGATGTCTATGACTTAGGCTAATTCCAGCATTGTGGCAACTTAGCAACTTAGACCAACTTCCTTCTCCTAAGCCACGGGACGAAGGATCGAGTGTCAGTTTGAAAGCATACTGAGAAAACTTCTAAGCCGACCCTGGGACCTTTCCATATTCTAACTGTCAGACCCAAGTTGGAATTATTCCTTTAGCTATGTGGATGCATCACATTTATTATCAAGCCTACTTGTGCATTTAAAAACTTTTATTTTATTATTGTGAAGGCCAAGCTGAGGCAAATTCACCGAAGCCACCCACCTGAGCGAGGGGTTGCCTCGATCGAGCGAGTCTTCGGGCAACCGTTGCATGGCTAAGTCCGAATGCCATCGACGTTTCGATTTCTCCGATTGACTGAGCGGGACGGGGCACTACATCATACAGCACTCAGAAAAAGTTTTATCCTTGAAACTAACTGAGTACTTACTCATCGACTTATCACTGTATTCAACATTCTATAACTCTTACACACACTACGCCTATGCATTTTTTCAATCCGAGCCACGCTCGCACTACCATCAATCTTTCCTTTAAAACATGATTTCAAAATCCTTGACACTTTTCCATTCCTTAAGTCTCACTTGAATTCAACGTATCGCTTGGTTGGATCGTGCACATATCCCAGGCGTCCCTAAAATACATGCATTTCAGGTAAGCCTCGCGATAGAGAATTCGTCTTTCTCACTCGATTCAGATCGTGCACATATTCAAGCGTCCCTGAAATATATGCATGTCAGCCGAGTCTTGTGAGTGATATTTCCATTGTAACCCTACTTTCCCTAATTTTATGAATTTTAATTTTTTTGGTATTTTAGAATTTTCAAAAATAAATATTTCGGGTATTTAGTAGAATGGTAAATTTTCTGTGTTATAATAATTCCTTATATTTTATGAATAAAATATTGTTTATATAATAAATTTGGAATTGGGGAGGAGGCTCTATACTTGGAGTGTTCCCCAAGTCTCTAACAACTTTATAACTAATTCTCTAACAACCTAATTAATTCTCTAACAGAATTTAGGTACTATTGTAAATACTTAGAGAGGGGAGGGCTTTTCTGTAAAATTCTTATTTACTGGTTGCTATATATTAGGGGAAGAGGAGAGAGAAAGCATTTTTCTCTTTATTTCTCATTTCTTTAGAAGCTCAACAGCTCTCGAGCCTTCGTCCCCAAACGCCATCTTCCCCAAATCCGGAAACCC
Source organism: Iris pallida (assembly GCA_029216955.1). Classification (NCBI taxonomy): domain Eukaryota; kingdom Viridiplantae; phylum Streptophyta; class Magnoliopsida; order Asparagales; family Iridaceae; genus Iris; species Iris pallida. The sequence continues at coordinate 23,782 of JANAVB010019942.1, forward strand.
TAACCCTAATCCTCTTGGTGGCAGCAACATCCTCGATGGCGCTTGGCCGAGATCTCGATTCTCCTTCCGGTAGTGATGTGCGACCAGATCTTCAGCGAGCGGCATGCGGCTTCCTAGCTCCGGGATCTGATGGCGGAGCAACGACGACACAATTTCATCTAGAAGTTCTTTTCTTGATGTTGTCAGCAACGATGGCGGTTGGTACTCCAAAAACATGGCAATTTCCTCCTCGAGACCGAGCCTCTACCGATTTAGAAGACGATGCTCGGTGAGTCCTACTGTTTTGATCGGTTTATCGGATTCGACCGGTTCTTGATCTCGCTGGTGTTTCTCCGGCAGCAGGATGACTCTTCCCCGACGATCGCTCAACTTAGCCGCGTGTCCATGTCCTCTTCGCTTCAGGATCTGAGTCTTGACTGGGATCGGCGATCGATTGTCACTGACGGTTGTTCGAAGAGGCCTTCGAACTCCTTCTGGAATCGACGAGTCTCCGGTCGATCAGTTCATTTTCGGTGAGTGTCAATCTTAACTCTGGATTCGGATCGGAGTGTTACTGTGATTAATGGAAATCCTTTGGTGATGTTTCATTGAAGATCTGGACAGATTGACTCGACATTTTGTAGCCAGATTGAGTTGGAGTAATTAAACTCTTGGATTCAGAAATCGCGTGTCCGACACTTGGAGACGTGTCCTGAATCAGCGGATTTCCTTCTTCCAGGTATATATGCTATCATTCTGTTAATTCTTGATTCTTTACTTATATAATTGAGTACATGTGGGTTTGGCCAGGATTAGTAGTATCGTGGTGAGGCTTGTGTTGGCTTTAGATGTGTTCGTGTTCAGGAGGTGTTTTGTGTCCAGGTGCAAGTGTTCGAATTATGTGAGTTTGTGTAGACGTTTCGGCTTGACTCATACCGGACCATGTTCGTGATTCGTGTCCAGCTCCTGTCAAGTTGTGTCTGAATGTATTGTAACCCCACTTTCCCTATTTCATGAATTTTGATTTTGGTATTTTAGAATTTTTAAAAATAAATATTTAGGGTATTTAGTAGAATGGTAAATTTTCTGTGTTATAATAATTCTTTATATTTATATAATTATTTAAGAGGGTTAATGATTTTAAATGATTAGTTATAATATACTTTTAATAAATGTTAAAGATTAATTATTCTCGGTTTGATTAAATCCTTGCGCTTTCTTGTTACTTGGGCTCTTTTATTCATTGGGCTTGTTTCATAAATGATTGAAAAACTATCCATTATGTTCCCTACATTTGGACAGCTAGCTACTTGAGAATCCTTACTCATAACATGTGAGGATTGTAACAAACTTTCCAAAAAAATTCCCTCCAAATCAACTCTGGGCCACGAATTTGTTTGCCTATTTAAACACCATCACTCTATTTCTTCTTTCCAAAGGAGAAGAGCAGAGCCTTATAATTTTCTCCCGCCTCCAATTTCCTTTTCAAAACTCTAGGTTCTTGAGAGTTCGATCACGATGGCGATGGCGGTCTCTCCCTCCGATGGTTAAGCTCGGCAGCGGCGGATCATCTCCGGCTATTCCTGTTCGACGGTGATCCTCTCGATAGCTCGCGAACTCACGACGGAGTATCACCATTCCATGGCGACCTTCTGGCGCAGCTAGGCATTCTGCCCGGCGACTCTGTTCTGGGGACTTCCGTCTCTTCCGACGATGTTGCATCGGCAATGACGACGACGGGTTCACCTCCTGACGACGAGCGGCTGGGCGATTTTTCGGCGACGGATTTCGACGACGACTGGTCTTTCCGAGGGATCTTGGGCACGGGAGCAGCGAGAATCAATCAACGGGTGAGTTTCTCCCTAATCTTCTTCCTTTCTTCGATTGTTCTTTGTCTGATCGATCTTGATCGAATCCTTCCTGAATTCTTTGATATTTTGATTGATGATTGATCCATGAGATCTTGGAATCGATTCTTACATTCTTGGGTTTTCAAGGGAAACAGAGAAAGTATTTTGTGTTTTGAAGACTTTGTTGAACGCTACTCGTTTGATGAAGTGACTGAAACATGGACAGATCGATGAACTGGACAAGTACGACTCGTATCCGACTTTTCAGAGCCATCTTCCACGTTTAGGATTGATCCTTCCTCCTTCAGGTATTATATTACCTCTCTTGAATATATATTAACTGTGCTTCATAGCTAGATTTTGATTTATAGTGTTAAGCCAGGGACGGAGTCGGGACGCAGGGTGCTGTGCGTGTCGTGTGCATATCCGTTCGTGTCTATTGTAGGGGCTGTGTCTTGATTAGTCATTGCTAGTACAAGGCGGGCAGACACGCGAGTATATTGGCATGTTGGCGAGTTGAATCGCATACATGCATGGAATGGTTAGAATGTGTCGATTGTGTCCAGATTAGTGTCGGGTGCGAAGTGGGTGATTGCAGCCTGTCTAATGTTGATAATTCGATTGGGTTGTAACAATTATTATATTGTTATGTGTTTTTCTTCTCAGCATTCGAAGTTAAAGGGAACTAGCCGTTAGGACCTGGGTTTATTTCAGAGGTTAGACTTTGAACTTGCAAATTGGGATGAGACGGGCTTGATCGTGTATTTTCCTAGAGATTTTGGATGTGGACCGGTTTGTATTAATGGTTGTTCTTCTGGGCTTTAGCTTTATGTTAGATTTTAACTTCTGAAGGCATGTTAAGGAGTTGTATAAGTTGGTTTCTATATAATTCTTTCAATGAACTGAATTTGTAGTGATAGTTGTAATCATGGTGGATGTATGGAAAATGTGGGGGTAGTAGTGAGTGATGCAGATTTATACATTGAGATGACCTGAAGTCTTTTAGAACAAAGGGTCTGCTATATTTCATTATGGTGGCTACATGGGCCAATTTGGACTGAACCAAGTTAGTATTTCTAAATTAAAATGTGTATCATAGATTGTCAACCTGATATAAGCATATGGGAAGTAGATTCAAGTATGATGTTGTCATCTCATAATTTATCTTATTTCTCCTATTATTTATTAAGAGTTGTTAAAAACATTTAAGGGGAATAATTCTAATAGTTATAATTCTAACAAACTACTTCCTTGTAAATAATTTTGTTAACAAATTATATAAATTCTAGTGTATCATCTTGTCTTAATTTATAGGTACCTCATCATAGATAGTTATAATTAAGAGAAGAATAGTAGTTCTAAAAAAATAACTAACTTATATTATTAAACAGGTGGACATCCAGTTCCATTCTCTCTACACTTGATCACCCTGAGCAAGGCAAGTATACTCCTCGGACTTGTCCATTTTCTCATGTCTTGTATATTCATTTTTGTATCTTCTGCTTGACACGATATATCACGAGATTGTCTTGTATCATGTTTCCTTGAGTTTACTTGTGTCTGGAAGGGGAAATACTACCACTACCAGAATATGTCAATTTAGCGATGGCCAGATCCATCGCCCGTTCGTCGGCAATTTGTATTAGCGACCGATCACTGACGGATCTTGGCCAAAATAATCCGTCGACAATCATCTCGTCGCTAATAATGATCCGTCGCTACGTAGTCGTCAAGCGACGGAATAGCGACGGCTTGTCGACTTCACAATACGAAGCATTAGCGACGACTTTTCGACGGGCTTTCGTCCATTTCAAGTATTAAATACTGAACTGTGTAGATACTAGCGACGTAATGGTCTGTCGTTAAACCGTCGTAATAGCGTATCATAGTGTATCTTGTCGTCGCTATTCCGTCGATTATCGTCGCTAACAAAGGACGGCTTAGCGACGGAATACTGACGGATTTTCCGTCGACCATGTTCTGGAAATGCTTGGTATTCCAGAACCATGGCGACGGATGAGTCGTCGCCAGTCCGTCGAACTATATACCACCAGAATATTGCCAACGGATATTCCGTCGACCACCCGTCGCTACCTGGAAACATTTTCAAATCTCCAGGTAGCGACGGATATGCCGTCGAACAGTAGTCGGAAACTGGAAATATCCGTCGCTAACCGGTCACTAGTCCGTCGCTAAATAAGATTTTTTTGAAAAAAAAATTGTAGCACTTTCCCTGTTCGCAAAAATATGCATAAACCAAACCAATATATAATGCACACCAATTATCCAACAATCACATAGACCAAATATATAATGCACACCAATTATCCAAGAATCACATAGACCAAATATGCACATACGAATTTAATACACACCAATTATCCAAGAATCATATAGACCAAACCAAATTAATATAAAATATACATCAATTATCCTGAAGAGTAACCTAATATCCGTCGTTATAATCCGATCATAGCACAAATATTCCAAAATTCCCACAAATATTCCAAAATTTTCACAAATATTCTAAAATTCCAAAACACATAGGAAAATCGACTTTGGCCTCAGCAAAGACCGCAAGTCAGATGATGAATCCTCACAGCCAGGGATCATAGTTGGTTGAGGCATGTACTATTCTATCAGCCACTTTGCATACGAAGGCTCAATCTGGTTGAGGTCTTTTGTAGGGACAGGAGGGTCGGTCCCGATGCTACTACTCTCTGACGGTGGCTCCTTCTTAACTTCAACCTTGGGAGCAATCTCTTCCCTGATGGTCATCGGTTCTTCTTTGACCTCGACCTTTGGTAACACCTCCTCATTAAAAGTCACCGGCTCTTGTTTGACGACGGGGACTTCCTCCGTGTCGACCTCCAAGGGTTTCTTGTCTCGGTCCCTTCCTCGACTAGCAGCACCACCTCGACGAGTCCTAGGAGCCATCTCTCTGACAACATAAATTTTCATATAGGGTAAAGAAATTTACTCAAATTATAAAAGTTGTGACGTTGGTTTTTTGCGTTCATCATCATTAGAGGGAGCAGCACTGGAAAAGTTGTGACGTTGGTAGCATGAGAGAGTAAAAATCTGTATCACAAGACTAACAGAATTACTATGTAATCATATACTCACCAATAACCGGATGTAACTGGAGTCGTTGGGCCTATCGTGCAGTAATTGGTGGATCCGCTGGTATAGACCGGATGTACTTAGTATCTAGTGTATCAGATTAGTATCGGTCTATCGGTTTGGTATAGGACGTATCAGATTGGTATTGGCCTTAACAAATTGGTATCGTCCTATCCGATATGTACATGTATCGGCCGCATAGCTAGGATTCATATTAGCCTTATCGATTTGGTATCGGTCATATCCGATAGGTATCGGCCGTGTTGGATTAGTATAGACCATTTTGTATTAGTATCGTGAAAGGTTTAGTAACAACTGTACTTGGATTTCTTACTTCTCGAGCTAGAATACCATTGCAAGAGAGTCACCAGATCGTGATTGGCCAGTTACAGTAACATACATACTTCCTTTTCCATCAGGAAAAGTGAGATTAAAAAGGAAGTATGTATATTCTATAACTGGCCAGATACGCTCTTGTGACTCTCTTGCAATGGTAATCTAGCTCTAGAAGAGAGAAATCCAAGTACAGTTGTTATTAAACCTTCTACGATACTAATCCGAAATGGTCTATACTAATCCAACACGGCCGATACCTATCGGATATGAACGATACCAAATTGATAAGGCCAATATGAATCCTAGCTATATGGCCGATACATATCGGATAGGACGATACCAATTCGCTAAGACCAATACCAACCGATACGGCCCATACCAAAATGATAGATCGATACTAATCCGATACGGTCAATACTTATAAGTACCTACGGTCCAGGAGGTTGATCCGCTAGTACATCCATATACGATCAACGAAGTAATAATCCATTTTAATTTGGCTATGAAAATCTGTATCAAGACAAACTAAACATAATCAGTTCTATTTCACATACTTAATTGCCAAGTATAGGAACGAATGGCTCAGAACACAACCCAAAATTCATTCTAGCATACATTAGTGTGAATCATCTATGTTCAGTACATATGGTGTAGTATATGTTCTTATCGTATCTAGTATCTGAAGAATGTAACAGAATCAAGATGAACTCACATAATGTAATACTAAGACATCATCTACTACTATATAAGATATAGTGATAGGTTGTCATATCATCATTGCCGAGGGATGAGGGTTGGAGGACAAATACCGCTCGAGTGAGCCAAAGGCATGCAGCCACTTCCCTTCCTCCATTCACCCTCTTCCTCTCTCATGCTATCAACGTCACAACTTTTCCAGTGCTGCTCCCTCTAATGATGATGAACGCAAAAATCAAAGACCCCCCTCTCCTTTCTCACTCTTCACAGTTCTCACAACAGGAAGGATCGGTGCTTTCTAGTTCTCTTTCATCCATCAATTCCTCCGTTCTGATCAAGCATCTTCCTTCTCCTCTCCTCCACCATGGCTCTGGACCCATCTACTCCTCCCTATTTCCCTTTTTCTTATTTGACTCTCTCAGCCACACATGATATCCACCTCAAGTGTAGAGTCGGGGAGAAGAAGTGGACAGGAAGAGGAGGGAGAAACAGCACAGCCGGCGGCATGACCCGAAGGAAGTACAGAGGTTTTCTTCAACATCCGTAGGAGAACTATAAGGATATATCTTTTCACAATATATCACCTTATCAAAGACCCTTAATGTGACAACCATGTTACCGCGGTGTCGAAAAACTAACATGTCATAATTTTCTAAGCCGTGTATTTTGACATAATCCTCCAAACTCTTTCCTGCTATGTAGTAATACAAGATTAAAACATAGGAGGAAAGAGTTGGGAGGATTATGTCAAAACACACGGCTTAAAAAATTATAACATGTTAGTCTTCCGACACCGCAGTAACATGATATTCACATTAAGGATCTTTGACAAGGTGACAAGTTGTGAAAAGATATATACTTATAGTTCTCCTACGGATGTTGAAGAAAATATTTTGATATATTGCACACTTCAGGTTCATGTTGTATTTCGATATATTACACACTTCAGGTTCATGTTGTATTTCATGTTCAGGACTCATTTCATGTTTCCTGTATTTACTTTCAGTATTCATGTTCAGGTTTCATGTCTTGTTCTCATTTTTCGTACTTTATATATATTTTCTGTGTTCTTGTTCATACCATGATGTTCATGTTCATTTCCTTGGATATACTTAGCTCCGCTCCTGACTAGGATATGTTGCAGGTGTACTTACAGGACATTATTCTACATTATGGGCCAGAGCACGGGATCTTAGCTGAGCAGGATGGTATCATGACTTAGCTTGAGGTTTCAGGTTTAGAGTGTTTTAGCTATTTCTCTAGATATTGTATATTCTTAGAATTTACAGTGTAGTTCATTCTTGTTGTCTCTAGTACTTTCATGTTATTATGATCGGTGGATTACGATGATAATTCTGGGAACATTTTTTTAGATGCTGTGATTGTATACATTTATGTTTATCTGGTTAGATTTTTCTAGCTTGGTACAGCTTACTTCGTCGTGTCTAACGATGAAGGCTGGACGTGTCTGACTCATGTCTGATTATTCGGGAGCGGATCATGACATGTATGGACTAGTGACCAGCCGTTTTCTCATCTTGTGTGTGTTCAAGATTGATTTCATTACAAGGACCCTACCAAGTCAAAGTGCAGATTTCTAATCTATTATTTGTAATAGATTTATAATTTATTCTTGAGTTGTATATTCTTTTATTCGATTGGTATTTTTCCTTTTTTGTATAAATTTGGTTGTATATTCTTTTATAAAAGGGGTGGTTCTGTATATTTTGATCAGTTTGTTTGGAGAAGAATAGGCTATTTGTATTGTTTTAAAGTTGGGAGTAACGGCTAGATTTTAATTTTGTGTGAGTATTGGTTTGCATTTTTGCTCGACTGTAGTAGCAATAGATTTTGTTGTTTGAAATTATTTATGGGTTGTGGCTAAACAGAGTTCATTGACCTAGAGGTGGAGCATGGATTTTATATTTGAGCATCCAAGTCAGTTTGAAATCAGAAAGAAGGGGTTTCAATTGTAGGAAATGTTGTTGTTGGGTATAAGTGGGAATGAATGCTTGCTTGGACTAAGCCATGCACCTGGAGGAAATTAATACTACCAATATTTATTAAATGGATTTTCTTCGTAATTTTAGTAATTAAATATTTAAATATAATTATTAATCACTTACTTGTGTAAATAGTATCTATAATTAATTAAGTATTAATTGTTCTATATACAGGTATATATATATTATAAAGTATTACTTAAAATATATGTATTGATATATAGCTAGTTAGAAAGTGTGTATAGCTAGTATACCATTATAAATATTTATAGTTAGTTTATGGTTAGAGAAAAGATAACTAGTTGATAATTGTGTAGAAAATTAACCAACTTGTACCTATTAAATCAGGTGGACCTACAGATCTATTTCATTTCTCGATCACCTTGAGTAAGGTAAGTATACTCCTCGGACTTGTCCATTACTTCATGTCTTGTATTCATGCTTGTATCTTCTTGTTGACACGATATTTTATGAGATTGTCTTGTATCTTGTTCCTTGAGTTTACTTGTGTCTGGGAGGAGAAATACTACATATTTGTGATCAAATCCGATCGTGCACGCGGGACCAAAGCCGTACCATTTCATGTTCCCTGAATCTACCCAATCCGACCATACACTCTGGATGTATTTCGATATATTGCACACGTCAGGTTCATTGTACATTTCATGTTCAGGTTTCATGTCATTTTTTCTGTATTTACTTTTCAATGTTCATGTTCTTATTTTTCGTACTTTATATTTCATGTTCTTCTGTACTCATTTCCATATCATGATGTTCTTGTTCATCTTCTTGGATATACTTAGCTCCGCTCCTGACTAGGATATGTTGCAGGTGAACTTGCAGGGTACCATTCTACCTTATGGGCCAGAGCCCAGGATATTAGCTGAGCAGAATGAAGCCATGACTTAGCTTGAGGCTTTAGGTTTAGACTACTTAGCTTTACTCATAGATATTGTTTTTAGAGTTCATAGCATATTTCATTCCTGTTGACTCTGGTACCTTTATGATATATGGATTTGTGGATTATGGTGATCTTTCTGGAAACATTTTTAGATGCTGTGATTGTACACATTTATGTTTATCTGGTTAGATTTTCCTAGCTTGGTACAGCTTACTTAGTCGTGTCTAACGACGAAGGCTGGGCGTGTCCGACTCGTGTCCGATTATTCGGAAAAGGGTCGTGACATGTTTTTAGTGGTGGCCCATGCAAGTCTGTCCTAATAGTACCTAGGTATTAGAGTACTATTAGGGGACTTAATTTAAACTAGGTAAACTTGATCACAGCATAGAAAATTGGGTACATCGGGTATATTGATATTCTATAAACACTTATTGTTTTTAGGTCTAGGTAATTTTAACAGTTTTCTGTTTTTTAGATAGTTCAAAAGCATGCGATACCGGAATAGTCAATCCACCTACACTTGAGGATTTCGAGCTCCCACTACCTTCTATCACCCTACTATCCCTATAGGAAGTACGCAGTTAACGGAGATTTTTGAAGAGTTTCTTGGCACCCAGAGGGAGCATGCCATTCTTTTCCAAGCCAGACTTGTGGATACATCCTCCGAGCTAGAAAGGAATTCTAATTTTCAGACTCTCGGATCCTTGGATTTCTTCGACACCGAGCGCATATCTTGCACCGAGGAGCAGATCGAGAACCTGGAGCCGCCACTAAAGATCATCCAAGTCTCTGAGGATTCGACTCCTCTGACCCAGAATGTAGCACAGACAATAGAATGAGACGGAAAGCTGAAGCCAAGAGATACATGAAGACTTATGACGAAGACAGCAATTACCCGGGACCCGTAAAGCGTTGCCACTCTCAGACAGTGCCTCTTCATCTGCGTCATCAGATTCAGATGATGGCCAGTTATGCCTTTTGCCGCCATCCAGGACATTTCTTCGAGGAGTGCTATAGAGACTTGGACTCTGCTTGTACTGCAAATCTTCTGCCATGAAGGATTGCCAGCAAGTCGCAGATCACAATAGCCTAGGAGCATCAGGATCTCAGCAACTAGCATGCCAACAGCCGTATATTCCTATCAGAGGCCCTGCACTCCAACACTAGCGGAAGATTCAGACTCAAATCCAGCCAGCAACCAATTACAATTTTTGCCGCCGCCTAGGACACCACTACAACAAGTGCCGCAGAAGACGGAGGCTATGCTTGTACTACGGATCGCCTGCCCATCAAGCCAAGGATTGCCCGGAGACTGTTGATCACACTGCCCAAGGACAAGCACGAGGAGCATAAGGACTACAGCAAGGGGACCCACCTCTCCAGATTCAGCAATCACATGGAGCACTACCGCAGGGACCATTCTACGTCAGGACAGTTGAAGAGATTCCAGTCCCAGAGGAATAGTGAAGATAGACTGAAGACAGAAGGCTTCTTTTGCATGGTTGGGAAAACCATGTATCTTGATTCGAAATCCAGCCTTCCATTAAATTCCTTAAAGCACCTAGATCCTTTCTTGAAATTTCTTATTTAAAACCTTGGTTGATGTCGAAACTTATTTCGAGATATTGTTTCCTATTTCGGTAAACTTGTTTCAGATCCACAATTCGATAATTATTTAAAATCCATTATCCGATACCGTTTTCATATTCATCATTCCTGACCTTGTTTCCTAGTGATGGTTCCTATTTGCAAATTTTGTTCCTTTATCAAACTTCGTGTTAATTGAGATTTTAATCGCTTCTCGAGATTTCATTTCGAAACCCTGTTCTTCATTCGAAACTTGTTTAGGCTCCGTCCTATGCAGCACATTGTTGAGGATTCCTTTGAGGGTTGTGAAGATTTTGTTTCTTATTTGAGATTCGTATCCACAATTCGATGCTTGTTTCTTATCCACCCATTGATTTTATTTTTCTACTCGTGACTTTGATTTCATTCGAGATTTTAAGACCCTCTTTCCTATTTCGAGACTTTACTTTCGGTCGTGATTTTGTCTAATATTCAAGATTTTCCAGACTTTGAAACTTCAGTTCCTACTCGCGATTCGATGAGACCTTGTTCTCTATTCGATACCTTGTTTCCTCGTCAAGATTTTCTATTCGAGATTTTATTTCCTAATCACAACTTTGTTGATATTGGTTTTCTATCTGAGACCTTGTATCCTATTGGAGGTTGTTTTCCCTTCGAGATTTTGTCCGAGATTTTGTTGTTATTGAGATGTTGTTGAACCTTGTTTCCGATACGAGATTTTATTCCTTATTTTGAGACCTTGTCTTTTATCTGATGCCTTGCTTCTGTTCATCCTTTGAGACTTTGTTATCCATTCAGGATAACGTTCCATATACAGGATCTTGTTACCATTCCGAATTTTATTTAAGATTTCAATTACTATTTGAAACTTTGATTCCCTGTTTGAGGTTTTAAAATATTCCTGGTTGCCCTTTTTGTACTCACTACTCATTGTTGAATCCTTAGTTGCATCTTGGCACCTAGTGAAACCCTTGCATCCTAATAGACAGATAACCTCACCTTTTTCATGACTCGGACTATTGAAACTCATTTTGGATTCCTAAAACTCTTTCTTAAATTTCTAGGGATAAGGTTGAGAGGCTATTCGATGATCTACTGGAGCGTGGCAGTTGTGTGTTGCAGTCATTATCTAGACTACGGATACTGAAAGTTCACTACAGCCAGCAGCGCACTGGCGAGGCATGAACTCTAAGTTGAAGAAAATTCAGATATTTGTAAGGTTTTCGGGTATTATTGAGACCTTGTCCTAAAATCTTCATATTTTGACATCTTGGGTTGTTCCATTGATAATTATTGGAAAATGTATGAAGTTGATAGAATATTCGGTAACATATCGTTATTCGAGTCACGGAGCCGAAAGTTCACTGCAGCCAGATATATACTTGCGAGGCAGGAATTCTAAGTGATTTCAAATATCTATATATTCTCGGATACCATGGAGACTAGATTCCCTTTTCATATGATTAGTAATTTTTGAGAATCACAAATCCTTGCACCTTCACCTTAATTGGGTAGTAATACCTTCTGGGTAGTTTCCATATGTCTTCATAATCAACCCTTGCAAACTTTCTCTTTTTGCATTTTTTCGTTGGATCATTTGATATTTTCTCAATATATAAATCTTGCTAGATTTGATTCCGTCCTACTAGATTTTTCTACCACTTGTAACATCATCTTTTGTCACGACCCGCACCCTAGAGTAAGGGCACGAGAAGTGGGTACGTCTAGCCTACGCCGCAGTGTCGGCGGTAGAACGCTGTCCTAGGTTACTATCTAATCAACAACTCACGCAATTATATAATGTACTTGTCAATATCTCAACTCCAAACGGAGGACAAGTACAGATATAATGAAATCTCAATCACAGTCTAAGCACGATAAGATAACACAGAAGTTTATAACTAAAAACTAAATAACAACATTTATAAACTACTAAATAATAATATCTCAAACAACTCAAATACAAACTCGAATCTCAAGTTATTACAATTCAAGTTCTAAAACATGAAAACTAAACCAAGTCTACTAGCTAGTCTCCCGATCACTCCTGAGTGTCGGGGCCAAAGGTAGCTAAGCCATCTCCTGCTCCAAGGCAAGTAGGGCAAATGTCCTCAGGGCAATCATCTGTAATATTTTCAACAGGTCCAGTCACGACAGGAACGAGTACAAATCATCAAGAAATTCCAAGTAAATGACAGAGAACTATAAAGCAGTTATAGACAGTTGTATTGATGAATATGGCAGTTTGTACGAGTAATGATGTAGAGAGCAGTTAAGGTGCAAGAAAAATAAGGTAAGTAAAACAAGAGAAGAATCATAGCAATGAAGACTGTAAATAAAAACTAGCTGAACTAGAGTAACATAATATAAGTCCAGATGATATAATATGAGTCAAGTGTAATCCCAGTGTGAGTCTAATACAAGATGAGTCGAATGTGATTCTAATCATTGTTCTAATAAGGTGATTCGAATAAGAGGATACGAATAGTGATTCGAATAGTAGTCAAACAATGATTCGAATAAATTCTCCAAGTGTGTTTTAAAATACCGAGATCGACATGTAAACGGTTGTAGGTAATACGGCACACCACTCACTGAGATGAGGGATGGCTATCGTTCGAATATCATTCACAGAGGGGTGATTCGAATAGGGGGGATATGTCTACATGTCTAATCAGTATTTTTCCGCCCAGTCTAATACAAATGAATCCATAATCCAACACATAAGACGAATACAAGTCCAACTAGCATATGAAGATACGAATAGGGTGATTCAAATAGTGATTCGTATGGTGATTCGAATAATAGAGGTAAGACGAGTAAGTATGTGTGTCGCATACATGGATTCAGAAATAACAATACGTATTTGTAACAGAGAATCGCATACAGCTAACTAGAACTGAAGTACAGTAATTGACAAGTAAATGAAAGAACTATCAGAGAATGTACTCGCCTGCTACTCTGAAAAGAGTAGTGAAATATCATATGTCCGCACGCGAGTCACAGTGTCCTAAACAGAGCAATATGGGTCATGATATGTAAAATACAAGAGAATTGAAAGCTACAATACAAACTACATAATTTCTAGGTCAAACTAGGTCCGAGTCAAACTTGGTCAACTCTGGGTCAAAGTCAACTTAGGTCAATTGGTCATATATAGACTTAATGTTGACTTTGGTCAACTGTCTAGTTAAAATAGATCAACAAGTCAATCTAAGCCAATGGTCAACTAGTCTATCTAAGTTAAACTCTATATCTAACTCAACTAACTCGTAGGCTAGTGCACTAGGATACCATATCCTATAACAATGTGCATACCAACCCAAGGCTAAGGTATCTCATATAAATATAGTACATACATATATGCATAGCTTATATAGAATCTACTAACCTATCACACACATGTATATACATATATACCCTCTCATAACATAACATATGTATAGGCCCAACCTATATCATATAAGTACCATATATACAACTATATCTCATATAGCTACTAGCCTACATGGCATTATATATAATACAATATATATATGCATTACACTATATATACCTATATATAACTATACCCATAACCTTAGACACATATACAATCACATACACCCTCACTTCAATACCCTCATTTATATATCCTCATACCCTCAAAACTCATGTATCTACATAGGCCTAGTATTAGCCTAACCTATAAACCACTCATAACCCTTATCTATATCTAATAACCCATGGACTCTCATATCTATTTAGCCCCACAACTGATACCAACATCAGTTATCTATATAACCCTTACCTATATCTATATAACATATATGCAACCCCCATAACCATATCATGTAAATACTCAAATCAAACATTCATATATATATAGGTATAACTGTATACACATTTGCATACCATAAATAGAGTCAACTAACCCGTGCACCCCAGCCCCTCACTGCACTAGTGCAGAGGCCAACATGGCCTGTGCTGCTGCTCCAAGGGGGCAGCCTACTACCTCTGCAATGCAGTGCTACAAAGAAAAGCCAGGCAATGCAATACAACTGCTATGCCCACTGCTGCCTTCTTCTTCTTACTGTTCCACAAACTCTCCCCCTTGTGTACACACCAATACACACAATATGAGCCATCAACTGCCAAGTAGTATCCTAAGGACTGAAGGAAAGAGGAAAAACTGGAAAAGAAGTAACTAATCTCAGGAAATTTCTGAGACAAAGACATGTCACTCCAACAGTTAAACTCAGATTTGTGTAACAATCAATGTGTATTTGTGTGTATAAAGAACTCATTGTATTCTTAGGAAAATAGTTTTCTGTTTAAAATGTGTGTGTGAATGGTGTGTGTCTCATGTGTAATTTCAGGAAGACAGTGAAAAGGGGATCTCAGAATTTACATGTGTGGGTGTAGGATGTTAACAGTGATAGGAGGGTGTGTGTACACAGGTGTATAGGAGTATATGTGAGTGTATGCATGGTCTCAGATTTCTACATTGAACCCATCTAAATTCCAGTTTATACACATTTTAGTTTATATACATTTCAACACTTATGAACCTTCAAACTGAATTGAAGTTTCAGGTTACAAATCTCGGTTTTTCTCATGTAGGTACAAACCCAGTTTCAGTTTTGAATTCAAACCCAAAACTCAATTTTAAACATCAAAACCCAAATTCATTTTAACACCCCAAAATCAAATTCGAACAAAATAACTCAAATGAATCCCAGTTATCTACACAACCTGTCAATGCATTCATAACATGTAAAAATTGTATTTAAACAATTTAATCTCAGTTACACACCTAAATCCCCATATTTCAGGTTCAACATATCAATCAAACTCAGGTTTTTACAAACAAAGGTAAATCTCAGTTTCATGTAAATTCCAAAATTAAACTAATATAATTTTCAGATTTTCCGAAACACAGTTTTAATCTTAAGTTCTCAGGTTTCCATTTGAACTTCAGGTTACATTGCTTGATTGAAAAAAATAGTTAATAACATTAAATCTCAGTTATTCTGATAACTGAATCTCAGTTTAGAACATATGAAAAATCAGTTCTCATTGGATTTAAACTCAGGTTTTGTCAGTTCATTCCCATTCGAATATCCCATTCTCAACATCAAAATAATAACCAACATCACTCAATCACCATGGACATTAATATTTCAAATTCAGGAATCAAATTAGTTAACAACATTCAATTTACAACATTAAAATCTCAGGGATTCATTACTAACTGACAGTTCATTTCAAACAAAAACTGGAAAACACTGATACCTAAAACCCAAGTTTGAAAACCCTATTTAAACCAAAAGAAATTAAACAACAGTCTTATGGGAATGTTTTCCATGTGATTTCGTGTCTAGGTGTGTCATTCGTGTCCACTAGAGTGGACACGAAGTTTCCAATACAAACAAACACAAGTTAAGAAACCCTGTTGTGCACAGGCTCGTGCGGTGATGACAGTGACCCGTGGACACGACACAGGACACAAGACACCACGTGTTCGTGTCCACACCTAGACTAGGTATAGGTATAGCTATCCCATGTGTCGCCACGCGTCCAAAACGTGTCTGGACGTGACACGACACACGTATCAGTGGAGGATTTCTGCCTGTGTACAGTCTGTGCAAAAGCAGCACGCGCATGTTTTCTCCCTCGACACGACACGACACCACCCCAAATTTTGTGGGCACAGTATCAGTCATTGCCCCTAGGTGCTGACCAAAATTGGTCGTGTCTCATGTCGTGTCCAGTGAGAACTGGACACGAGGTAGCAGGACAGTGTGTGTCGGTGGGCACAGCGTATTCGTGTCCAATTTGGAATATAATGTTCTATTTGATTTTAACCCATGTTAATCTATATACATTATGTAACTAAATAGAGAATACAAGCATAAGTAAATGTTTAAATAAATAATGTATGAGGTGTAAGTATCCTATCTAATGTAAGCATGTATAAGTATGGCTTGTAATGAATATGTAGGTTCCATAGTATGTAATGTATGGTGCATATAGTAGTACAAGAGAATAAATGAATGATGAATGAATACAAGCATAAATGTAATGCAATAATAGATGTAATGTATGCAATATACAAGTTAATGAGATGTAATATTCTATGTTAACACAAATCCTATATTACCTCATGTACCCCCTTACACTATGTTGACACTATCACACTTGACACATTGTTCACTTACACTTTGACACTCTTTGATATGTATACACTATGTATGCCCATTTAACCCTCACTTGCCCCTTTGTCATGTTCACATACACACACATAGCCTCTTAAATAAGTATTTATGAATATAGTTAACTTAGCTATGTATGTATATTATATATATGTTAGCATATTGTGTTGTAATATATAAGTTTATATAACCATTTGAAATGTCATGATTATAGACCTAATGTTGAATACTAATATATGCATGTTTATATATGTGTAGACATATATAGCTTAAAGTAATAGATTACCTGGTGTATATCCAATGTGAATTCTTGCCTATTTGAGTATTGAATAATTGCATGCTATATAGAGTTGGATGTATGTTGGCTTGTATAGCCTTGTATTGATGTGTGCTTGCTAGGATAGTCTTGGTTAGGCATATTAAGACTTACTGGGTTAGGACATGACCTAGTTTGACTAGTGCAGTTGACCAGAGTTGACCAAGGGTTGACTTTGGCCTAGTTTGACCTAGATTCATGTAGAATGCATTGTAGTGCTTTATATTACCCTTCTGGTTGTGACTTGTGTTGTTCTAATTAGGAGCCAGACACCTCTCCTCGGACAGTATATTTACTTTGGACATTCAGACATCAGGCGAGTACATTCTCTGATAGTTCTCTCATTTATTTGTCAATTACTGTACTTCAGTTCTAGTTAGTTGTATGTGATTCTCTGTTACAAATACGTATTTTTATTTCTGAATCCATGTATGCGACACACATACTTACTTATCTTACCTCTATTATTCGAATCACCATACGAATCACCATACGAATCACTATTCGAATCACCCTATTCGTATCTTCATATGTTGGTTGGACTTTTATTCGATTGATGTGTCGGATTTTGGATTCATTTATATTAGATGGGCGGGGAAATACTTGATTAGACATATGAACTTTCCCACTATTCGAACCACCCCCTGTGAATATATTCGAACGATAGCCATTCCACACCCGGCCAGGTGTGTGATGTGCCGGATTTACCCATAGCCGTTTACATGTCTAACTAAGTATTTTAAAACATACTTGAAGAATTTATTCGAATCATTATTAGAACATCATGTGAATCACTATTCGTATCACCTTATTCGTATCACCTTATTCGATTCACCTTATTAGAATAATGATTAGAATTACATTCAACTCATCTTATATTAGACTCACATTGGGATTACACTCGACTTATATTGTACCATCTGAACTCATTATGTTACTCTAGTTCAGCTAGATTTTATTTTACAGTCTTTATTGCTATGATTTCTTCTCTTGTTTAGTTACTTACTTTCTTTGTACTTTATCTGTCTCTCCATACCATCACCTGAATATAAACTGCCATATTCATCAATACAACTGTCTATAACTGCTTTATAGTTCTCTGTCATTTACTTAGGTTTTCTATATGAGATGTGCTCGTTCCTGTCCTGACTGGACCTGTTGATAAATTTTACAGATAGCTTGGAGGTTGCCTGCTAGCCTAGAGGAGACACAGTAGAGATTGTATAGATAGTTATTTTAGTTGTCTTGAGTTGTATTTACTTGTGGATTACTGTATTTGAGTTTTGAGATATATTTTTAGGATTATGTATCTTAGACACTTAGACTTCTATCTTCTGCATCTCTTTTGGATTTCATGTTTATCTATCTTTATCATTCTATCTTAGATTGTGATTGAGTTGTACCTCTGTGTTGGCCTCCTTATGGAGAGTATTTATATTATGCTAGTTATAGTTCATGACCTAGAATAGCGTTCTACTGCCGACACTGCGGCGTAGGCTGGGCGTTGTTACGTACTCGTACCCTCACGATGGGTGCGGGTCGTGACACGTTTTTAGTGGTAGCCCATGCAGGTCGAGTTTATGTAGTGGTATTCGAACTTGAGTACCACTACAGCCTGCAGTAGGAATAGGATATATCTTGAAGATACTCAATCACAATTAGGATCCCTTGAGAGATTCCTGGGACGACCCTTGAGAATCTTGTTTAACTCCGATTTGAAAACTCTTTTTTCCTTGATTTGATTTATCTTTACTTTCTGTTGTTGAATTTGATTTTGATGTATTATTATTGAATTTGAGTTTGTATTTATTGAATTTGATGAAGGTTGAAGAATTTTGAATCTTGATGTTAGTTGTAGCATCCGAGTTTGTAGTTATATGATTTAAAGGATTTTGTTCATTTCTGAATTTTAATGTTCGTTGATAAATTTGATTTTTTTTTTGTATTCATTGTTGATTTAATTTAATTTTTGGCAAGATGAAATTATATGGGCTAGGTCATCTAAGTTATGGAAATCTTGTCTTATATAGTCACATTAGCCAGCATGGTGAGGACATATAGTCTGATTTTGGATATATTTCTCGGGTGTGGAAATTTAAGGTTTTCGTAGCCAAGCAAGCGGCATCGCAAAAATGTTAAATACCATGATTCTAGAGGTATGTGCATAAGTCAAGGACTCTTTGATTATCGTAGCCTTGCTCACTAGTATGACGAGGATTTAGAGTACCATGATTTTGGATAGACGCATATGATTATCAGATTGTACCTTAAATGTTTTCGAACATGTTTTTGCTACTTTTGTTTCAGTTATTCAAAAAAAAAGAGAAGGAATTATTGTTGTTTTGTTTGTTTTGTTTCTCATTGTTTACTTAGGATGTAGCTTTAGCTATTTTTATAAACCTTGTGTAACTTCTTACAAAAATTTATTTCTTCTTAATACAATAAACCAATGATTTTGCTAGGCCTTATTTTGGATTTGGTATTATAATTCTTGTTTCAAAAAAAATGGGTCCCTCTTTTAAATAGATAAGCAGAACAGATTCTATTATCATTCTTTTCCTGCCAATATTTTTACTACCATCATTCCTTGTCTTATATACCTGTCCTGATTATATCAATTCCCTGTCTCATATATAATTCTGTCAGCTATACCTTGAAAACTCTTGAATCTTTATATCATTTTTTATCTGAGAAATGTTGAGGAAGTGATATAAATTATCTAGTTCGGAAATGATGTAATTGGTTATCATATAATGATTTTGTAGGAATCAGAGTGTTGGATGTCAAATATAAAAAATTTGAAATGGAGATGTGGTAAAGGTTTAAAATGAAATCGAAGGATAAATGTTATCAATTCAGAAACAATCACAGAAAGTGGGTTATGAATAATTCATGGATGTATTTCAAAACTAATGAGGATGTTTAAGGTCAACCTAGTTTTGAGAACTTAAAAATCTTTGTTATTGATTCTTGGGAACTATTACAAGGCTATGTAGAAATTTAGAGATGGAAAGGAGAATTTAATCGAATAAAATGATTATGCGAAATTGAACTAGATATTGTAAGATGGTGACTAGAGACAGAGAGAACACAAGGATTTTACGTTATAAAAATTATTTTAGATGATTGGAAAAAAATTGTAGAATTCAAAAAAAAATATTTGAAGGTGAACGTTGAAGAAAATATGAAGGTTGATTTATAAAAAAAGAATAAATTTTGTGTGACATAGTGGTATTGGAGTTTAGTGAATACGAGACTCGATTTAAATAAGTCCAAGGATTCCATAAATTGGATTTAGAGGTTTTGGATCTAATTTAAAACGAGGTGAAGGAATTTGAAATTTTGATTAAATATATAAGTGTTGACTCCTAAAAAGAGGGGTATGTTTCGTGGAAAATGTTTTGAAACTTAAAGATTTTGTCTATGGTGATTGTGGTAAAGGTTTAGATGACTGAAGGTTATAAATTTCGATGATAGTTATATAGAGGTTGATTTTCATATTGGGACTTGTGAGAAAAAAAAAAGAATATGGTTTAGCAAATGATAAACTGATAGTATTAGAGAGGGATGATTTGCTGACTTCGTATGAAATCTTTTCCTGTTTTCTCTAAAAGGGGTTTTTCAATATCATTGAATCCTAGTTTCTTTAATCCGACCAAATCGACTTCGATTATATTTTCTTATCATATTTATATCTTGGGTTGTACTTAATTGAATTAAATTTGATTGTGACCTGAATCTCTATCATTGTATGCTCGATCTCAGACTTTGTTGAACCTGTCCTCCATATTGCCTAAATCTTAATTTCCTCCAATTTGATCAACTTAGATCGTATCAAGACTAAATATTCTTAATACGTATTGTGATTGAAAATTTTCCATGGAATTGGCTTTCATTCCTTATCTTTGATTTTGATTTTCTTTTTTTTTTCTGAACCCTTTAAAGATAATGGGTAGTTACTTTTCTTTATTTTTATGATAAGTATCAGTTTTCATATAGGATGGTAGACTGCCTTACAGTTTTGATGGTTTGTTATTTTTGTAACTTTTGTTTAGCACCCTAAATTGTATGTGTGTTTTGATACCCTATGACCGTTTTGGTTTAGCATGACTAGAATACCTAGATGAGACTTTCACTACCACCGTATGCCATGACCCTGTATGTCGTCCTTTTGATGGTATAATTTATTTAAGTTCTGGGATTTGATTGTGGTGGTTTGACCTAGAAGGATTACGAACATTTTAATTTTGAGGACGAAATTTTTATAAGGTGGGTAGGATGTGAGCACCCTAAATTTTGGGTTGATTTTTTTTTATTTTATTTTAATTTTCTGATTGAGGGTAATTTTGAAATTTTGTGTTTATAATTATTTTAATAATGATATTTAATTCATGATATGATTTTAGGTGATTTTAAATCATTTTAAAATTATTTAAATCAATGACTTGTGGTTTTGAGGTTTTGCTAGTGAAATCCTAAAGATTGTTTGACCTAGAGCCTAACTATGTGATTATGATATTTTAATGTTATTTTTGGCCTAAGGATATTTTTGTATTTGACCTCTTTGAATTATTTTGATATTATTTTATTATTTATGATATTGTTTTGGGGTTATTTGAGTCGGGTTCGAATTTCAACTCAATCCGACTTGAAACAGGGACCCGGGGGTAGTTTGACTCTAGTGGGACTACTCTAGTGGGACCCACACACTAGTTAGGCATGGCCCACATGATATTAATTTTAGTCTATATAATAGAAATATTTTAGTTAGAGGTTAGACTAATTATTATGGATAAGGTTAGTGTGATTAGAGACTTTAGAATGACTAATTTAGCCCAACCAATTACGTTTCCTAATACTCATAGAATAGGTAGTAGGAGCTTTTGGACTTTTCCTAATAGGACAAAACCACCTTTATGGCCAGCCACAATAGGATAGGGTTGAGCTCCCATTTGTCATTATCCATCTATTTTTCTCTCTGTTCTTCCCCAAATTCCTAGAGAGCAATCCCTAGCAATTTCTCCACCAAATCCTTCCATTTCACCACCA